>OY757906.1:39193658-39246158 GCA_963585895.1 Sepioteuthis lessoniana | reverse complement strand
TAGGTTGCAGAAATAAAATATGGAGTAATTTTTCGAACATTTTTTTAGATGTACAATTGTAGAAAACAACGCAATAAATTCAAATTTTCTTGATTAACTCTATCATACAAGCACTTTTTTTTTTTTTACTAAGATTCAGGCCAATAGGAGTAAGCAAAAAAAGAAACGACAAAGAATCTATGATTTGCTAAACACCGAAACAAAAGCAAAGTTTCTTTGTCTACTGTATATGAAGCAAAGAATTATCTTTTATAGAAAAAGCATTTTTTTAAGGAAAATGGGGATTGGAGGTTGAACAAAAAAATCAAAAGGAGGCTTATTAACTGCGATTAAGAAGGAGCCCACAAAGTCAATAAGAACGCACGCTAATGAATTGAAAGTCCACAAGAAAACTTTGAGGATATCAATTAAACAAGATTTAAGCCCTGACCTTAACCTCTTTGATTACGATGTATGGGGCGTTTTAGAAAGTAAAACGAACGCAACTTCCCATCCAAACATTGGTTTGATAAAAATGCTATTGAGGATGAATGAAATAAAATGACTGAATTTATTTTCAAGACATAGAAATCGTTTTGATGGTGTCTTGAAACAATAAGTGAATAAAACGGTGGCCATATTGAGTATACTTAATGTTTTGTGTCGATCTTCTTATTTTCGAGTTTTCTTTAAATTAAAAGTAGTCTTGTTTTATCATAGAGTTGTTTATCATATTAGAATATGGCTAATTTTGCTTTTGCGCGATGAAGTACCTGTTGGATCTCTCCTATGGGTCAAATAGATCTGTTTGAAATTATTTATATTCAATATAATAGCACCGTGTGAAAAAACTTTCATGAAACACCTACACAAAAATGTAAATATGATCACACAATGAACGAGATTTTCTAATCTCTAAGCATAAAATAAACCTAGTCGGGGTGACATGCCTTAAAAATGTATCAATCATTTTTTTTTGCTTTTTCTTTTTTAGTTTGTGGTTTTCAGTGATTTGAAGTTTGGAAATAAATTATTCCTGATAATATCCGTTTTCATTATTTAATATTCCACTGGTAGTAAGGAAACCTAGATATTGTCAGTTTAGAAGCGAATTAAAGTTATATTAAAAATATTCGGGGTGAAAATATTCGTGGTCGATACTGCATAAAGAATTAACTGATGTACCGGTTGAAATCGGGCAATTAGATACCTGCCGGTTATTTTATATTCTTTGCAATCAATTAAAAATCTACAAAAGATAATTTACGAAGGTTGATATAACATTAAAGAAAGAAACCAAACAAATCCAAAAGATTATTGTTCCGATAAAAAGATTATTGTTCAGATAAAAGATTATTGTTCCAATAAAACATTATTGTTCCAATAAAAGATTATTGTTCCAATAAAAGATTATTGTTCCGATAAAAAGATTATTGTTTCGATAAAAAGATTATTGTTCCGATAAAAAGATTATTGTTCCAATAAAAGATTATTGTTCCGATAAAATATTATCGTTCGTATAAAAGATTATTGTTTCAATAAAAGATTATTGCTCCGAAAATAGATTATTGTTCCGATAAAAATTACTGTTCCAATTAAAGATTTTTGTTCCGATTAAAGATTATTGCTTCTATAAAAGATTATAGTCCCAATAAAAGATTATTGTTCCAATAATAGATTAACCAAAATAACAGAAAAAAATTACTAATAATGTTCTGGTTTAGGTTTATGTTATTCGATTGGTTGGCATGTCAACCCTTGTTGGTAATTAAATGCCAATTCCTTTTTATATGCATATATATATATATATATATATATATATATATATATATATATATATATGATTTGTAGGTGAATTGTTTGTATGTAACATTATTTTAAAATGGTTTACTGCCAATTTGTTTGCAAACAATTTAATGGTTTCAAGAATTGCTGATGTTTTTACACAGTTAAATGGTTTCAAATATTGCTATCAAACACTAATAATCCTATGTAATATTTATCATTCTTTTACATTCGGTGAGGTGTTTTTTTTATGTATTGCTAACATTAGTAGCTTTTTGACACAATTAATGTTATATAGTCATATGCTACAACTATCTATACACATGCATATACATGCAGAATGGATCACAACGACACAAGGATAAAGGGCGAGCGAAGACTTCTTTAAAAAAATATACCTCTCACTTTATTTGTAATGTTTGCGTGTGAGAGGGAGTTGGAGACCGAACAGAACTGCAATATATTGACCCCCACTTTTATGGCCGTCAGCGTTGTGTCTTTCTCGTTCTTCAGGGCTGCTAAACCGGATGGCGGGGGGCCCACTCTGCTGGCTTTCTCTACCACATCTTATCAGCAACTTCTCTGGTCCCCAACTCAATCAGGGGCCCCGAGAGCCCCCTCGGCCTGATGTGGCTTTCCCTACCACATCTCATCTCTAACTCCGTCCGATCTCTCTAACTTGTCTTGACCGAGTTATATATTAGTTCAACGCCCACTTAATCGCCCACTCAATCTTTGGAATGGCATGTTTGATCGTCATCAAGCGGAAATAACTGTCATGCAGTTCAGAGGTCACTCTCTTCCGGTGCGTCAGTCTATGAGAGTATCATCAGCCAAATCCGCCCACGCGTTCTCTTTCGATTACTGGCCATTGGAATGTGTCACTTCCTTCCGGCGCATCACCTTGGAATGGAATGTTTGTCCTGGCCGAAGGTCAAAATACAACATTAAATTGTTTCAAGTATTGCTATCAAACACTAATAATCCAATTTAATATTTATCATTATTTTTACACACGGTGAAGTGTTTTCAGGTATTGCTAGCATTTGTAGCTTTTTGACACAGTTAAATAATTTCAAGTATTATTTGGTTGTTTAAGTTTTACAGTATATCAACTCTTCTAGGTAATTAATTGCCAAATCTTCTTTTTACATATATTAAGTATATATAATTTGTTTACTAATAATTCATATGTAGCAAATACTGGATTTATTGGCACACCGGCAGATGGTGTGTAGTATTGCTATCAAACACTAATAACTTATTTCAAAATTAATTACTTGTTTGCACAGTTTTATTGTTTCAAGTATTGCTATTCAAGGTTAACTATTCAATTGAACATCAGTCATTTGTTTACATACAGGTAAATGGTTAAAACGTTCTATTTGACGCAGATATGGGACCCGAAAAGGTATAACGACTCTTAGTCAGTGTGGACCTGGGAGTAATATCAATAAGGGAGTACTCCACATTTCCAAGAGTTCCAAGTATGGAGTCTCACCATCAGAGGGTTTAGTGTCATATATAAGACACTCATTGTGGGGAGGAGAGTCTTACCCCTTTGCAGAGATGCATTCGGTGTATTTTACTGCCCCAACCGCCTGGGCTGAATTATACTTTGATATCAATAATCTATTGAAATTTTCACATAAAAAGATATTTTTGATTTAAGTGATACTTAAGTTGTTTGGTAGGTTTTTATGGAATATAAACCACTATAGCTAATTCAACACCAAATCTTAGAAGGAAACTCAAACCTGGTTAAATTTTCATTATAAATTTATTTCGACGGAGAATATCATTATACTCTCCGTCTCCTCAGATGACTGCACAGTTTGAATTGAGGTTGAAAAATAGCAAATTTGGATTACAGTCAATATGCGTAGATAAAAAAAAAACAAAAAAAACAAAGCAACGGACGCTGACAGGATATTACTGATATATATATATATATATATATATATATATATATATATATATATATATATAATTTCCTGGTAACTATAATTTTGAATGGGTTGTAAAAGATTATGTGTATACCCTCTGTTTAATGGTTACATGTATTCCTATGAAACTCTAATAATCCAATTTAATATCAATCATTTGTTTGCTTGCAGTTAAATAATTTTAAATATTGGTATTTAACATTATATATTCTATTTATCAATTATATCTATCAAATATAAATAATTTGTACAAAGCTCTATGGTTTCAAAAAAGAAAAAAAAAGAGATAAGTACCAACAGCTTGCTAACGAAATGAAAACCTATGAAATATGAAAGTGACGGTGTTACCAAATGCAATTGTTGATCTCGGTACAATCACCAAAGGATTTTTACAGGGACTGGAGGACTAGGAAATAAGAGAACGAGTGAAGACCCGCCAAACTACAGTATTGTTGAGATCAGCCTGAATACTAAGAAGAGTCAAGGAGACTTGAGGAGACTTGCTGTCACTCAACCTCCCGTGAAAATCCATCAGTTTATGCTGGTGTGAAAACTTAATAATTCTTAGAAAATGATTGCTCAATTTCATTTATCCCATAGATCGGGCCCTAATTGGTATTATTCTTTCAGTTCTTAGATGACCTAGGTTTAATGGCAATTAAGGAAGTGTTCAACATTTACCACACCTCCAAGACAGTGGTCACACCATCAGAGGAATTTTAGTGTCATAACTAGGGCATTTATTGAGGAGGTGTCTTATATAGATATATATTAGAGACAAATAGATAGATAGATGGATAGATAGATATTACAAACAAATAGTTAGATAGCCATATACATATATACATATTACGAACAAATAGATCGATAGATAGGTACATACATACATACATACATACATACATACATACATATCACAAAGAAATAAATTGATTGAAAGATATTACAGATAGATAGGGGGATAGATAGGTTGATATTACAAACTAGACAGATAGATGTTCTATATACCGAGTTTTAAGTTAAGGTTTGTTGTCATCTTAGAAGTTGTTTTTTTTTTAAGTTTCTTTCAATTTTGTTTGGAAATTCTCTTGATTTGTTTCCCTCCTGGACATTTTCCCAATCATTAAGCATTTTCAAGGTTTTCAGATTTAATACAACCAAACTTTCGTTTTTAATATCTGAGATGCTTCCTGTTGAGCGATTATAGAAGTTCTGCGTATACGTTGCCTTTCAATAGCCTTTCGTTGTTAGAATTTTTTGATGTGGATCATTGTTTGATGTATCAAATGTTGAAGTCCGTGGATATTTGTGGAGCGTCTTCCCAATATTATATTGATTAAAGACATGCAAATCCACAAAGGCAAATGGCAATGGCTCGCGAAGAACATTAGGAACGATTTTTGTATAAAGGAAACTATTGCAAAGAACTTTGTCCTTAGATTTAACCAAAAGTGTCAAAAGGCTATATATATATATACATATACACATATAAATACACACACACACACACACACACACACACACACACACATATATATATATATATATATATATATATCCAGGAGGTGCCCGTGGTGTAATGGTTATCGTAGGAAATGGACACGGCGACATGAGTTCAAATCCTGGACGAGACTGATTGCATTTCACATTGCACTAATACCCTTTGGAAATGTATGTATCCAATTATACTCCCTCCAGCTATGGGTAAATAGTAGGATAGACTAGGTTCTTCAGCCTTGGTATGGCAACAAGTCTAGGAGAAGGAAAACTCTGAATTGAAACCTGTTCAACTCCGCTTAAAAATTGACCTTGTGTCATATCCTGCCCGAGCAGAGGTGTTGGGTATATATATATATATATATATAGTCAGCGTCCGAAGACAACGGGTGTAGATTCTTTGCATATAGAATATATGGGGATTTTTATATAAATCTATGGGAGTGCTCGACGTATGGCTCTATTAATGAATCCCCTATCCAGGTTTATAAAATAAAATTTACATACAGAGCCTATAAAATGCAATTACAAGAAAATACAAACCTGGTCAAATTGTCCTAATATATATATATATATATATATATATATATGTGTGTGTGTGTGGGTGTGTGTGTGTGTTTGTGTACACACACCAATTCATATCGTTTCGCTCAGAAAGGTAGCCATTGTGCTTTTAGGAGTTTGCTTTTATTGGAGGCAAAAGGCTTATATATATATATATATATATATATATATATATACGAGGATCATTAAATAAGTTTCCAGACTTTTTTCGTATGGGCACTTTTATTGATAGTACACACATAAAACTCTAGTCCCCTTCGAAGTAATCTCCCCCATCTGCAATGCACTTGTTCTACTGTTCCAACAACTTCTGGAAGGCCACATGGAAGTCCTCTTGTGTGAGTGTGTCAATGACCTTCGTCACAGCCTTAATTGTCTCATAACGACAGCCTCTGAGCTTAGGGAATAAGCAAAAGTCACAGGGAACTAAGTCTGGACTATATGAAGGGTGAGATACTGTCTCATACCCATCTGGGTCAAATAGTCTGTGACAAGGATGGAGTTATTGACTGGTGCATTATCCTGGTGGAAATGCCACTGACCCGATTTGAAGAGTGCTGGCCTCTTTCGACGGAATCTCTTCCTGAACTTACTTAAAACCTCAACGTAGTAACCCTAACCCCAACCCTTTGGCCAATCAACTCTGGTGTATTGACTTCCTTACTCCTCCCACCCCTCTCATCATCCCTCACAGACTCCCTGCCTTCCTTGAATCTCTTATGCCACTCAAGAACTGATGCTCGATTCATGCAAGATGCTTCAAAACCAGTCTGAAGCATTCCATACGTTTCCGTGTCATTTTTTGCACGTTTAAAACAGAATTTTATTGCATATCGTTCTTCTAAAGTATCTGGTTGCATTTTTGAAATTCGACAGCCGTAACAATCCGGCTTTAGTAGAGTGTATTCCAATTGTTGCTGTAGCAGTTTATTTGAACCTGAAATCATAAAAATAGGCCAGTCATCTCATAAGCTGTACAGCAATAACATACTGAATTTTCAATAGTCTACGACAATCTTAAATGCCTGTACAAAAAAAAGTCTGTAAACTTATTGAATTCACCACGTATATATATATGTATATATATATATATATATATATATGTGTGTGTGTGTGTGTGTGTGAACTTTAAGGAAGTAATTCAGCACATCAGCCATTACACCACGGGTGCCTCACCTATATATATATATATATATAGAGATAGAGTGAGAGACAGCGAGAGAGAGAGAGTGAGAGAGAAAGAGACAGATAGATAAGAGTACGGCTAATCTCTGAAGTTAAAAACAGGAATGTTATGCAAGTAAACCAGATATTTTTTGACTAGTACTTTATGTTACAGTTATGAGCCTGGCTCTAAAGAAAA
The DNA here is from genome assembly GCA_963585895.1 of Sepioteuthis lessoniana. NCBI lineage: Eukaryota > Metazoa > Mollusca > Cephalopoda > Myopsida > Loliginidae > Sepioteuthis > Sepioteuthis lessoniana. The sequence goes on along the minus strand of OY757906.1, from coordinate 39,239,024 downwards.
TACAATTTGTATGCATATTTAAAAAAAAGAACGAAGTAGGATTTTATTTTGTAAGGTTGAATATAGCCTTAAGGATTTTTAGTAGGAGAGATCCAAATAAAATTACTTCTTTGGAAATTCTAGCAGAGATCATTTAAGAGTTATCCTTTTCTGCGTCCTTGATTCTGAATATGATTTTAGAAGGATAGAACAAAAACTTTCTTAAACAAGTCAAAACAGTTTCAAAATGAATAATAATTTCGAGCATATTAGTTTTAATGCTCTAAAGTGTCTCTTCTTTCAAATACTTATGATTGGTTTGGTTGGGTTGGGTTTTATGGCATATCAACCATCATAGGTTATTAAATGCCAAATTCTATTTATACATATATATTAAATATATAGGATTTGGTTTAGTTGGGTTTTGTAGCATATCAATCATTATAGCTTATTTAATGCCAAATCTTATTTATACATATATATTAAATATATATGATTTGGTTTGGTTGGGTCTTATAGCATATCAACCATTATAGGTTATTTAATGCCAAATCCTATTTATACGTATACAGTAAATTCATGACTTTTAAACACAATATTTAGATACACTCAGTTAAAGGATTAAACAGTTCTATTTCTCACAATTCAATTTAGCATCAATTTAACATTTGACAGCAAAGTTAAATGGCTCCCTGCATTTCTGTGTATCACTAACAATTCAATTAGACATCAGTCTTTTGTTTACACTAATTTACATGATCAAATGTGAGTATAATGGTCATCAAACTAGACTTACAAACCTACACGTGTGAGTTTGAGTCTTATTGGGTGCTCAATCACACAGTCTAGAGTCAAATCAAAGCCAAAAGCTTAGTAAATTAATAAATGATCAAACAGTTCAATTTAGCGTAAGGTATTTGCATTCAGTTTGAATGTCAAACGGTTCTATTTGGCTCATCGAAAGGACGCTATCAGGTGCTACCACACCGAGTCAGAGTGGACCTGATAACATTCCCCCAAATCCAGGATTAATGGAGCCTCACCATCAGATTGTTTAATGTCATATCATTTGGTGGGTGGAGGGATTATCCCTCTACAGAGATGCCGTCCGTGTATTCTCCTGCCCCAAATAGTTGTCATAATCTTTCTCTCTCTCCCTTACTCTCTCTCTCTTTGTATATATATATATATATATATATACATTTAGATAGAGAGATAAATAAATAGATAGAGAGATAGATAAGTGTGTGTGTGTGTGTGTGTGTGTGTGTGTGTGTGTGTGTGTGTGTGTGTGTGTGTGTGAAAACACGAAATATTCAGAGTATGTTTTCGTCATATGAAATTTACTATCATTTATTTTTTCAATTATCTCCAGCAAATTGTAATTGATGTTTTTTTAAATATATATTAAGAGAATTTACTCTTTATATGAAATTGATAAAAGAAACAACAACAATAACAAGAAAAATATCAATCATGTTACAATTGATTATGGTTTTAAGAACGATAGTAATCCAGACGTGTAGAAATTATCCCTTAATCATATAACCTGTTAAGCAGTGAACACATCCAGACAGTAATCTAGACTTAGACATCATTACTTTATTACATCAGTAATTCAAATACAGATGCACCTAGACAATAATCTAGACGTGTAGACATCATCACTTTATTACATCAGTGATTCAAATATGGATGTATCTAGACAGTAATCTAGACGTGTAGACATGATCACTTTATTACATCAGTAATTCAAATATGGATATATCTAGACAGTAATCTAGATGTGTAGACATCATCACTTTATTACATCAGTAATTCAAATATGGATATATCTAGACAGTAATCTAGACGTGTAGACATCATCACTTTATTACATCAGTAATTCAAATATGGATATATCGAGACAGTAATCTAGACGTGTAGACATCATCACTTTACAATATAAGTTGCTCAGCTGTGCACACAACAAGATAGTTATCTAGACATGTATAAATCATCGCTTTATTATACAATTTACTCATCTATTTTTCGCTTCTTTCAGTACGTTGCCAAAAAAGTTTTCCTTTTGAAACAAAATAAAAAAAAAACAGTTTGAATTTTTTAACATTTCTAAAGAAGCAAGTTATCTTTATGTAGTATGGTGCACAATGTTGCAAACACATGAAATGAATACTTTTAATAATTTTTGATAATTAAAACTGCCATATTTTACTTATTGTGAATTTTTCACACCAGTCCCAACAGACGATTTTTCATTTAGGTCCTATTGACAGAAAATCTTCCCAGATTTACTGGACTCGTCTGATTTTTTTTTTTTTTTTTTTTTGTGGTCTGGATTATCTCGAATTTTCATCTGATCTCTCTTTCCTCCAGATTTTTTTTCGATGTTCTTCGACAGCGTTTCGAGAGCACCAATCATACTTGCTATCATCGTCACCTTTACGTTCCACGGCTTTTTTCAGATTTCTCTCAAGATCCATGTATTTGTACAACTTTCGCTTTCGTTCATTCTCACTCTGTGTTCAGCGCGAAAGTCAGAATCCACAAGATGACAAGTTCTTTTTTTTTCTTTCCATCAATACAAGGTCTCATATTCTGCCCAGGATTTGGGAATCTGTTCGAATATAAAAGTCTACATATTTTATGCGTCCCATTTTTCTTGGGCAGATTTTGGTTTTTGCATATATTATTTGTTAATATTGTCAAACTTTAGTTTCTGGCACGAATTTCAGTGTTAATTTACTAAGCTTTTTTGCTTAGATGTAGCACAAGGCCACATGAATGGGGCACCCAATGAGAATCGAACTCACTCGTGTAGGTTTGCTAGTCTACCTTGCTAACCATTACACCACCCGAGGTGCCCTCTGGCACGAATCTCAGTGGATTACGTGTCCTACCCAATCATACCTTTTCTTAAATTATTCATGTGCAAGTTTATTGCATTTGTAACACTATGTAGGTGGTTCGCCAAGCAGACGATCCCTTTGTCTGTTTTGGCGCGAAACCAAACAAAGGCCTGAGCCCGCGATCTCGACGTGACCAGAAGTGGGTAAGGGAATGCGAGAGGAATTGGAAAAAGGAACTCACAGAAGGAGTTGGAGAAGGGTGACGTGAGGGGCCAGTCGACACCGGACAGCAGAAGTGACCAGTCGGCATGAGAGAGTCCAGCAGCAGTGAGGGAAGACCGGTCAAGATGGGTTGGCATTCCTAGTAGCTTGGTAGAAATTTCGCGAGAAATCCATGCTAGCGTTAGTCTACATATGCACAAGGGAATGCAATGTTACATAACTCCTCTTCTTGCACCTTAAGCTAACCCAAGCATATTGTTCGTTTGTTCTTTGTTCTTTCCTCCCACTCCCTTGATTGTATTTCTTGTAGCCATGAATAAATGTGTGATGCCCCTATCGGAAACACTAGTTGATCACCGGCCAAGAAGTGAAATGGTTTAAAGAAGTTGACGTATTTGGGGGGCCGAGCAGGTATCGTCACACATTCGCTTATTTACTATTTCATCTCTGCCGCCACATTACCAACATTTGCTATTATCTGTGTACTAACAATTCTAACTTTGGCATCATTAGCTCTTGTAACATTATTTTGTACTAAATTCAAAAGATTAATTGCTTCAGGTTTCCCATTCATTAAACTGGCCAGGTAATCTTGTTCATTTTCTTTAGTCTGTCAATTGAAGTATCCTTCCAGTTGTTTTTCTTCCTATTTTTGTTTACTAAGTTTTTTATTGTTGTTTCACTGTTTATTCTTAAGATATTTCTTCAGATATTTCGATTACTGACTGCTGTAATCAGTCTTCCATTGCGATTTTGTGTATATTTTTCGATTACTTGTTCTGTTGTATTTACAAAATTCTCAATGCCAGCGATTTCCCTTTCTCTTACTGTTTTAGCCTCAAAAGTAAGAACTTGTGCATCGTCATCTTTGCAAGTTATCATTATAATCTTTATTATTATAATCATTATTATTAGCAATAACGGTATTAGTAGTAGTTGAAATAGTTGATGTTGTTGGTGGTGGTGGTGTGGTGTTGTTAGTTTATCACATTTTGATATCGTTTTCTCATTGTGACATACTAGTTCTTACCCTGATATCTAGTATTGGCTACAATGTTATGCAAGTACGGATAGGTTGGTAATTACATATTATATACGAATGAAATTAAAGCAATTCCATCTATCTATCTATCTATCTATCTATCTGTGTGTGTGTGAGTGTGTTAAACACAGATGGCTACAATTATCTGGGTTTGGTCGCCTCTCGTGGTGTAATGGTTTGCAAGCTAGACTAACCCCATTCATACGGGCCTTGTGCTACATCAAATCTAAAAGCTTAGTAAATTACTACAGCTACCTGGGTTTGTTTTGTTAAGAATTACACTTTCCTTAAGATGCAATATTTCGCGCTTCTAATGTACTAAACTTTCCTGGTTGTTCACACTAATGTTAGCGGATAGTCCTTCACTGGAGTCTGAGAAACAGCAAGTCTCTTCAGGTTTTCAGGAATCTTCTCAGTACGGTGGCTTATTTCAACAATGCTGTATTTTGGATTATCTCCATTCGTGTCCCGATTTCCAACAGTTCCACTCCCCTTATCAAGCCTTTTGGAACCGTTCCAAAGGCGCCAATTACAAATTAGTTTCACAGTCGCCCTCATATTCACTCATCTTTCTTAGTCCTCTTGTACGTTCCAAGTACTTATCTCTCTTTTCGTTTTCTTTCTGTGGTCCGCCGGGTTGGCAAAGTTCACTATATAGCAAGTTATTTTTTTCGAATAATTATCTCTAGTTCCTGGTGATCTGAACAGGATTAGGTGATCCGTTTGTTTCTCAAAATCTAAGAGATTTTATAAGTCTCATTCACGTGGACGGATTCACGTTTGTGTATATAACATTTGGTAAAATCCAAAAAATCTATTTTTGCATAATTATCTGTGGATCACCTTCCCTAAACAAGTTGAGTCTACATTTATATTCCCTTTGTGATTGTTTGCTACATTTGCTTATTATTTGATGAATTGTTTCATCTCTGTTACAACATAACCTACACTCGCTATTCTGTTCGGTATTATTCATCATATTTACCAACCCCTCCGCTCGGGCAGGATATGACACAAGGTCAATTTTTAAGCGGATTTTAACAGGTTTGAATTCAGAGTTTTCATTCTCCTAGACTAGTTGCCTCACCAAGGCTGAAGAACCTAGTCTGCCCTGCTATTTATCCATAGCTGGAGGGAGAATAATTGGATTCATACCTTTCCCAATGGTATTAGTGCTATGTGAAATGCAATCAGTCTCGTCCGGGATTTGAACTCGAGTCGCCGTGTCCATTTCCTGCGACGATGACCATTATACCACGAGCACCTCGGTAATATTTATTTTCGCTTTAATATAATTGGTCCTTTTGCGCATCTGTTAATAGAGATTCCCTTTCTTTCTTAATGTTTCTCTTAGCCATGTTCATGTTTTCCTGTGTGAGTTTTCACGATTTTGTCGCTTGAAATACCAATAGAGTTGTTTTTCTTCCAAAATCTCTTTCCTGGTTATTGTTGTTCTGTTTGCTTTTATATTGTCAGTGTTGTCATTAGCCGTTCTAATTTGTCCAATGTTCTTTTTAATTTAGTCTTCGATGCATCGTATTAATGCTTCCACGCAATCTTCAATGATGGTGAATCCTCTTCCTCCTTCTTTTCTTGACACATAGAGTTTGTCTGTCATCTCTCGGATCTAAAGCCTTGTGCATCGTCATCAGTTCTCTTTTCCTCTGGTACAGCTCTCTGAGTATCTCACGAAAGGGACCAGGTTTTTATTCACTGATGAGATTTCAGCCACAATGTTCAGTTTTTAGATATTTTCTCGTTTGTATCAGGTACTCTTTTCTTATTTTTCTTTCCTCTTCGCTTGCTTGATGGTGCCAGCTTCCAATATTCACAAGTTTATAAAATGATCCCTTCCCCCAATCATTCTGATTCTTTCTTGATTTGGCAGTTCTATCCCATCGGTTAATTGTCTTTTCCCTTTTCTCATTCTGATCATGGCACATTTTTCTGTGCCAAATTCCATTCCTATATCCTGACTGTATCTTCTTTATGGTTGTATCTGAGTCTCCGATAATTTTTTTTTGCAACCTGTGCAACCTGCTTTATGTCGTCCATAAATATAAAGTTATTAATCTGTTCTGGTGATTTAATGAATTTGTTGCCGCAAGTGCACTTTCTATGTATGTGGTTGAGTGGCATCATTGTTATCACAAATAGCAATGGCAACAACGCATCTCCTTGGATGATGCCTTTCTGCATTTTCCTCTCGGCTGAAGTTTTTCCTCCAAATTCCCTCTCCAGGTTTTCATGGTTTCCGTGATGAATTTAAGATTTTGTCGGATATTTTTAATATTTACAGACAATCTATTATCTAACTTGGTGGGACCATATCAGAAGCCTTTTTGTAGTCAACCCACGCTATGACTATATTTTCCCGCCTAACATTGCTCTCCTTGAGGATATAACTATTAATATAGAGTGAGTTAACTTATTACTATGTGGCATTCTTTTAGTTCTTCGGGAAACAGTCCGCGGCATTTTAGCGAGTACTAGATAATAGATATCCTCTCTAATCTGTGCTGCAAAGATTTTCCACATAATAAGCGGACACGTTATCAGACTATAATTGATGGGTATGGTTTCGTTTCGGGAGTCTTTCTGGATCACGATAGTCTTCCATTTAGTCATCCATTCAGGTATATTTGCTTCTTCTACGTATTTATTCAGCATAAAGAGCCAGTCTGTCGTGGATGAAGATGAATCTTTTTAAAACTAGAATTCATGTATGCCATCATGGCCTTGAGTTCGGTATTTTTTGGGGGTGTTGTTCTTGGCGAGTACAGATCTATGTGCGCCCAAGACCTTCTTTGATTCCTTGAAATTATTTTTTCCGTGTAATTTATCATTCGGCCTTTCTGTCATATACTTTCTGTTCCCAACATTTTTCCAAACCTGTTTTGCTTCCTTTTGCATCCGCTTATTGATTTGTCCTCGTGCATTCTCCACCTACTCCTTTGTAGACTTTTCTTTCGTTATTTTAGGATGTCCTGTTATGTTAGAATAGATTGATATTGTCCCAGTATAGTTTAAGTCTCTCTGGTTTATCTCTAAGTTGGATGATTAGACTTGTCAGATGCTTTGTTTAAATGATTTTATCCAAACTTAACCCCTTGTCGCTAACTTTACTTAAATACGTAAAAAATTTTATTTGCCTTTGCTAAATTACAAAAGCTGATTATGCTGTTTGCACCGTCAATAATAAACAAAATTTTTATCGTTATAATTATTTATTTGCTATTAAATCTATTCAGGAAACATAAAATCATTTTTGTTGATTGAATGATTACAATGGCACGTTAACCCGTCTATTTTATGCCAAGAAGTAAAGGAATCGTGTTCATTTTACATAAGTAATTACAATTTTAGTGAAGTGCTTTCTTGAGAGTTTTTTTTTTCGCTCAAGATCCTATTGAAAACGAATAATCTTTTAAACCGATCTATATAACTTATAATTGATACCATAACAAGCAGTAACACTAAGAGTCCTGATGATCCTGGGAGTTATATTAATTTTTGATCCACAAATCCAAGATCCCAAGAATAGGAACCTTACATTCAGATTCAGTTTATATTTATACCCTGGACATACTCTTTTGGTAAAGTGCCTAAAGGGAAAACAGTCAGCGTGGATCATTTTTAGGGGAAGGGTTGGTTTTTTTTATATTTTTATTTATCAAGTAGTATAAGACATACTTTACATTTATTGCAGACATTTTATAATGGAAATTTCCTGTAAGTGCTTGGGAGAGTATCATTTAATAATTTCAATAGTATTAAGGATTCAGTCCTGTACTATGTAAGTCTCCCATAAGAGGATGTTATAAAGATAGAATTGAATTTTCTTTGTTTAAAAAAAATGAACAATTTAGATCATCTTTATTTAACTGATTTAGGACATCACAAGCATGAAAATAAATATACAAATACAATTTTATATATCATAATACTATATTATGATAGAGTAGGGTATATAATAATCGAAGCTGTATATACGAAGACAAGCCTGCGTGTAATATTCGTAATGTTTCTGTTAGACTTCCGTTTTTTCCAGTTACAAACAAAAAATAAATACATAATGAACGTGGCAATTTTATTGCTGGATACATTAACTTCATATATGTATTAATTGATGGTCTTCTCTGATGAAGGACAGGTATACTCAATGCCCCAGCACTCTCCTTGGTATTTTGCTAACATTTTCTGAATATCTCAATTTTTCATAGGTCTTCAAACACTAATCTCTTCGCAAAGCCCTGCGAGAAGCCATACTACACTATCTGCTTATTGTTATAGATTCAACACATATGATCAAAAGATAGGGGTAGAGTTGGGCATGTGGAGGAAGAGAAGGAAGAGGAGGAGGAGAGATGTGAGAGAAAGAGAAAAAGAGGTAGGGACAATGTATGTTATTTTTTTTCTAATAATATCTCGCACATTCCATTTAATATCGAAGAAAGATTCTTTCGAAACTAGCTAAGATGGAAGTAATGTTAATTTAATAACCTTCCTCCATATTTGGATTTATTAGCGGGAGCGGACTCACAACCTTCAAACTAGATCGATGTACTTTTTTTTAGGAAGTGCTGGCAGCAACAAAACAATTTCAAGATTCTGATTAAATTTTTACGTGATTTATTATAAACAATTAACGTGTTTACGACAAAACAACACACCCAAAGTTACCAACTCTCTCTACTCTACTCTATTCTGGCTCTCTCTGTCTCTTATATATATATATATATATATGTGTGTGTGTGTGTGTGTGTGTGTGTGTGTGTAAATAGGTTTGTTTGTTTTACTGTATATCTATTTCCACACAATAAATGCATATTATTTAGTTTCGGAACATTCAATAGTTTTTTGTTTACACACAGTTAAATGTCAGAACAGTTTTATTTCCAGTAATTCAGTTTAACATAAGTACACTGTTTAAATGTCCAAAATGTTCTATTTCAAATAACTCAAATTAGACTCAGTTTAAATGTCAAAAGAGTTCTATTACAAATAATGCAGTTTTGTATCAGTATAAATTTTTGTTAGATATAAAAACACTTAATTTCAAATAATTCAGGGGACAATATTTACACTGTGTAGTTCTATTTGACTCATAAATAGTACCCTATCAAGTGCTACCACTCCTGTCAGAGTGGACCTGGGATCTATGACAATAAAGGAGCATTCCGCATTCCCCAAAGCTCCAGCAATACTGAAGGCTCACCATCAGATTTTTTAGTATCATATCCAGGACACTCATCTTATCCCTTCGCAGAGATGCAGTCGGTGTATTCTACAACCTCAGCCGACTGAGATAGTAGAAATTGAACTCGGCTTTTTAAGTTCAAATCCTAGACGTGTTTACTTGCATCTGGCCTAGCGCTGTTACCTTCGGGAAAGGTATTAACCCAACTATTCTCTCACGAGATCTGGGTAAATAGTAAGGAAGACTCATATTTTTAACCTAGGTATGACAACCAGTCTTGGGGAAGGAAATATCTGAATTCAAACCAGTTGAAAAACCTGGAGAAGGGCAGAAGAGAACCAAAGATTTCTCTAGCGGAAATTTTATGGCAAAGTTCACACCTAATAGACGGGGTTACTTTTCATTTTTGTGAATCTAAAAGAATCTATAAACAACTTTATTTCCCCGAATAAAGACGATCCTGAAAAATGAGTTTTGTTTCGTGCAGAAAAGCAAGCAACTGCGCAAATTATGTTCTACTAGTAATTTTAACAGCATGTCAACTCATTTAGGATTATTTTATGCAAGACGCTCATATTTACAGTTTTATATTTTTGTTTCGTAAGTAGTTTTTATACTGTCCTAAATATGAATAAGTATTATATTTTTTACATTACAGAAAGAAAGAAATTATACGTAAAGAGATATAATAGTGGTTACGGACGAAAAATAAAAATTAACAAGTCATTTTTAATAAAATAAAAAAAAATTAGAGTAAGGGATAAAAGACATGAGAAAAAATATCACTCACTTTATTAGCGTGTTTCAGGCTCCCTCTTGACCTGCTTCAAATCAAGAAAACATGACGAAGGATTGTTTGATTGGCTGGTTGTTTTATTTAACGCGTCTCAGGCCTTTCCGAGTAATTTAACGCCAAATTAAATCATTTTGATAAAATTTTCAAACAATTCCCTTTAGTATAAGTATAGTGTTTTGTTAAACTCAGTTAAGTGTCAAAATAGTTCTATTTCAAACAATTCAGTTTGTCTTTGGTACGCAGATAAAACACACCGTTAAATATAAGAAAAGGTAATTTCAAACAATTCAGTTTAGCGTAATTACACAGTTTAGTTCTGTTAAACCAATAGATAGGACCCTATAAGGTACCACCACTCGGGGCAAGAGTGGATCTGGGATCAATGAGAGTGAAGGTGTACCCTGAATTCTCCAAAGCTCCAGTATTACTGAAGCCTCACGATCAGATTGTTTAGTGTCATATCCGGGATACTCTTTGGTGGGGTCTAACCCATCTTCAGAGAAGCAGCAGGTGTATTCTGCAGCCCAGCTGACTGGGCCAGAAGGAATGTAAGAGTCGATAACGGAAAGATCCTATTATCACACAAATCGTAGCCAAAACCGAATGGAGGTATTGCCACTTCCGAAATTTATGCTCCTTACTAATCCTCTGCAGGTTACTACCTGATTGACTAACTCTTTTATAAATCCCCAGCTCTTGCGTGATCGCTTCTTTCTCTTATCGTGAGAGTTCATGTCATTGATCTTTTTTTTGTCGATCCACTGGGATTGGAAGGCTTCCACACAATTCATCATTTTCATGAAAGTATGCTTACAAACCTGATTCTTTTGACTATCTCGCGTCATCGGGTATCCTTTTCGTTGAGTCCTCAAGAATGTCCCTAGTGTCTGCACATAGCTGACGAAAGTAAGGTTTTGCTTTTTGGCCAAAGTGTTGTGCTTATGGGTAGGAGTCCATAGGAAAATATCACTTATGATTTGGTCCTTGATCCACTTGTAGGGCTTAATATCTTTTATTTGTCTTGCTTGTATGGTTTGCTGTTATGAAGTGTACTGCTTCTTGGATTTATCCAAAACAGCATTCAGCATCCTTTTGTTGTTCCCAACAGGCTTATTCTCCAAACGTTTTGTTAGTATCCACGTGGGGCAACCATACAGTAGTACTGACACGGTCTTAAATAAATCCCGTTTTATCTGATATCCATATTATCGATACCCTACCGAAAACAGTTCAAACTTTATCTATGTGTTTGTTGACATCGCTTTTAGTGGCTACCGAAATATATGAACTAATATATTTCAGAGGCTTCTTATTTAACGCAGAGATGGTGATAATACAAAGTTTAAAGTTTTAGTTTTTAATATCTATATTTCTTTCATTTTATTTTTCTTCAATAATATTCTATGTCAAGCACAGAAGTCTATTTTTTATCTTTTATTTTAGGAAATGTATGTATATATCATTTCATACAAATTCGCTTTTTACTTTTATTTTCCTTCAGTTGTTTTTTTTCTTTTCTTTTTTTTTTTTTTTGCTAAAAAATATATGGCAATTTTCTTTCCTTCATTCAGCTTTTTAAAAAGCAGGTATTCCATTCTATTACTTTTATCCTCTATTCTATCACTATGGATCCTGCTTGAGTTTTTATAAATTAATAAATTTCAACTGTATACCGGTACAACTAGTCAGACACTTTAAGCAGCATTTAATTCATCGAAGAAAATGTTTCAACTGTGGAGAACCTGTTTAACGCTACAAGCCACACCTCGACAGAGAACTTTAAAAAAAAAAAAAGAAGAAATGAATGAATGAATAAAACAAGAATAAAATAAAGAATATAGTGTTGCCTTGGTGACAACGGTACCGGCCCCTGGCGATACACAGCATTATCATGTAAATAGAAGGATCGGTCTTGAAGTTTAACGAAACAAAGTGTGAAAAATGTTAAGGATTAACATAAAGATGGCTGATCTTTGTATAGAGTGTTTAGGTTAAGGCTCTCAGTTTGTTTGACAAATTTCACCACGTGAGTGTGAAAAAGAATTCTATGAACTTATCAGGTGTTTATGTGAGTTTCTTATTATATGCATGCCACTATATATACATATTTTTCATCATATTCTGAAAAGAAAGAGGAACTTTTGAAGACCAGAAAACGCCAATGGAAGAAAGTAGGAGGAGGAGGAGGAGAATGTGAAAGACTGAACATGAAGGATATATTGAAAGAAGAGAAATAAAGACGATAGGGAAATTGAGAGGGTGTAATTCCAGAAATAAAATATAACAAAGAGGGTTTGGTTTCTATGATTAGCCTATAATAACCCAAATGTTTAATTTTCCGATTTATAATGAAATTATAACAAGGAAACGCATAAAAATGTACAGTAAACCCACTGAAACGCTCATGTAACCTTTATTACTGTAAATATAAATGATAATTTTATTAATGCAGATTATACATTAGATTAACTAAAATGTAAGTGTTTAAGAGATTTTCATATTTATTTTAACTGACCTTAATCGAGGACATTGGGTTATAATGGGTTAATTGGATATATTATTTAATGGCAAAGCCATTCTTATTGAAGAAAAGTAGAATTGCGCTTCAACCCATTACTGGCTTGAGGTATAAGAATGTTCATTGCTTTCCCAAGAGTTTAAGTGAAATCAACGTCATAGCCCGACTGGAGTTCGAATTCGTTTATTTTGATTTTACTGTCCAACATGTTAGCTCTTATATCACGGAGACTCCACCTCCGTTAAAGAGGAAATTAACGAAATAAGAATGAGTGTTGTATTTTTTACATTACAGAAAGAAGGAAAAATGAAATAAAACGTTTGAATAAATTTTAGATTAGAAAAGAAAGATTACTGGGTAATGTTTAATGAGATAAAAAGAGGATAAAGAGAAAAAGGAAAAGAAAAAGGCCAAAAAAGAAGCTAATGTTATTAAGCGAAAAAAGACCCTGATAAGATTTAAGATTTAATATCGATTTATTTTTACGGCATGTCAACACACCTAGGATTATTTTATGCCTCTATGTTTGGGAATCGAATTCATTGTACGTTCATATTTGATATTTTTGTGCCGTTGTTTTTGTACACAGTTCAATTGAATACAAATTACGAGGATCATTAAATAAGTTTCCAGACTTTTTTCGCATGGGCACTTTTATTGATAGTACACGCATGAAACTCTAGTCCCCTTCGAAGTAATCTCCTACGGCTGCAATGCACTTGTTCTACCGTTCCAGCAACTTCTGAAAGGCCACATGGAAGTCCTCTTGTGTGAGCGTATCAAAGAGCTTCGTCACTGCCTCTTTCCTCTCCTCAATTGCCTCATAACGACAGTCTCTGAGTTTAGGGAATAAGCAAAAGTCACAGGGAGCAAGGTCTGGACTCTGGGGAGGCTGAGGAACAGACTTGATGCCCATCTTGGTCAAATAGTCTGTGACAAGGATGGAGTTGTGGACTGGTGCATTGTCCTGGTGGAAATGCCACTGACCCGATTTGAAGAGTACTGGCCTCTTCCGACGGAATCTCTTCCTGAACTCCCTTACAACCTCAACATAGTATTCCTTGTTGACTGTCTGTCCAGTGAGAACCCTGTGCATGTAGATCATACCAGCGCTGTAAAAAAAAGGTATCCTCAAAAGTTTGTGGATGGATTTGCTCTGTCTGGCCTTCTTGGGTCTTGGAGAAGCAGCATGATTCCACTAGGAACTCTGTCTCTTGGTCTCTTGGTCATAGCAGTAGATCCAGCTTTAATCGCATGGCATTTTTCCAAGTTTAAAACAGAATTTTATTGCATATCGTTCTTCGAAAGTCCAGATTGCATTTTTGTCATTCACCAGCTGTGACAATCAGGCTTTAGTAGGGTGTATTCCAATTCCTGCTGTAGCTGTTCATTTGAACTTTAAATCATAAAAATTGGTCCGTCATCTCATAACAAGTATAGCAATAACATACTTAATTTTCAAGTGTCAGAGACAATTCTAAATGCCTGTACAAAAAAAGTTCTGCAAACTTATTGAATTCACCACGTATTTTTAAGCAAATCTATTTAACCCACAGATTGTAACTGAAAGGGTTTCATACCTTTCAGTCGAGGATACGGTTAGCGTATTTTAAGCTCCGTTGATACGAGTAAAAAAATTCCTTGAAGAGGCATAGAAAAATGTAATTTGAAAAAATACTGTGAGATATGCTCGAAGATTAATTAGACTAAAGCTGTATTTACCAAAAACACTCAGTGATAAGTTAATTTTCTTAAAAATAGTCAAGGAGTCTATTTTTAAGAAAATTAACTTATCACTGAGTGCCTTTAAATATATAAGGTTGAAACGAATGTAATATCCGATATTAGAGCTTATATGATAAAAAAAAAGATTATTCTTATAAAAATGTTTAATTATTAACATAACCTGCATCACATCCTAGAACCTTATTCTATCTGACAACAGGCATATAGATGCCACTGGCCCAGTAGGCTGGGGCTGTAGAATGCACTGACTGCATCTCTGCAGAGTGGTATACCCTCTCACACCGAGTGTATTGAATGTGATATTAAACAATCTGATGATGAGGCTCCAGTCTTGCAGGTGCTTTGAGAGACGCAAAGAACCCTTTCATTACCATCGCTCACAGGTTCACTCTGGCCCAGAATTGTAGCATAGGAAGGGGCCTATCTATAGGTCAAATAGAACTATTTGAAATTTAAGCTGAGTGGAAATAAATTAATTATGCTAAATTGTTTTTTTTTTTTCAAAATTGAACTGTGGATCATTTAACTGTGTGTAAACAAATGATTGCTATTTAATTGAATTATTAGTGTTACCTAGCAATAGTTAGAGCCATTTAATTCCGTTGACTTATGTTAAACTGAATTGTTATAAATAGAACTGATTGGTCACTTAAATATGTGTATCAAACAATATGCTTACAAATCATATATTTTATATATATATATATATATATATATATATATATATTTGTGTGTTTGTGTGTGTGTGTGTGTGTGTGTGTGTGTGTGTGTGTGTGTGTGTAAAAAGGATTTAGCATTGAATAAAAATGGTTGATATGCCAAAAAAACAAACCAAACCATCTTCAGCATTCTAGTAATTTTGATGTTAACTGTTCCGAGTGTGTTGTTAACACTTCCAAGCCATCTTAAATCAGCCTAGTAAAATTGAAGTAAGTGATCTTTATCTTAGATTTTCTATGAGTTTTTTCTTTAAGAAAAAGCCTCCAGAAATGGAAAGAATTTGAGGTTAATTTTCAAAATAGCAAGGAGCCAATCTGGTAAGAAAGAGATTGCTGGTCTTACACAACTTCTTCTTCGAATTCGATTTCAGTCTTTTTAGTTAATTGCATATCTACTTTTGAAAGTTATTTTAGGTCTGAGAGACAATCCATACTTATAGAAGAAACATTTGTGATACTTTTATCGTAGCCGGGGTAGCAACGATAACAGTATCACAAATGTTTCTTCTATACGTATGGATTGTCTCTCAGACCTAAAATCCTCGATGAAAGAAAAATCAGAGTGACTCATGACGTCAGCTAACGAAACGTAACCTACTCAAACCAAAAATTCTCGATGAAAGAAGAACGCTGAGTGAATCATGACGTCATCTAAAGAAACGCAACCCATACGTTTACCAGTGAATTTCTGTTGTCAACACACGAACTATTTTTCGAAATAGATTAATTTTACTGACCGTTTCTTGACAGTTCGTAGCCACATGATCAAATACATCGTTGTTAAAAGCTTCTCTCGTCAGTATAATGAGATATCCCATTATCAATTCTATTTAAAATGATTTCCTGCTTTTGAATTTTCTTCACTAAAACCATGAAATAAACAGCCTATTACTTCTATATAAACACAGCAGTCAGTAACCAAATGAAATTTATGCTGAGTGGAAATAAATGACTTATGCTAAATTGCAGCCAGCGGTCGATGAGCAATCTGTACCTCTACTACCAGCCAACAGTCGACTAGTAATTAAACCAATCACAGCTGCAGACTCAGCATCGCCGACACCAGTTTCCGACTAATCCTTGAAACTCTCTAAAACAGCTCTTTTAAGGTCTAATTACCGAAAATTATGACCAGACTTTTAAGAACTAATTTCAGTAAGTCCTCTGTGAATCACTTCAAACATACAAACTTTTCCGGGATCGACGCATTTATCGACCCCGCAACACTTCTTATAAGGGATAAAGGAGTTCATACCTTTTCTAATTGTATTAGTCCGAAAAATTAACGCAATACACCGACGAGCATTCAATTTCCCTCGCTACGACATAGCTGTCCAGTACATTAACGACTATGCAAAAGAAACTCACTAATTTCTTTTTCTTCAAAAACTGCTGATTAGCTTGTACCGAAAATGCTGATCGAAAGATATCTAAGTAACATTTTAAATTTGTATTATCACTGATCCATTCTAACTTTGTCTGGACAGCAATCTAGACGTCTACATTGCATCATATTATAATATATGGACACACTTTTACGTCAGCCATTTAATAGTCTTGTGGTTCAAAGATTACATTGAGCAAATATATATTTTCACATAAATTCAACAAACTTCAGACGTGTCAACACAGACTCCTCTGATGATTGGTTACGTGAAACTGAAAGTCGTCTGTTTTATCCAGTTTTTTTTAAACATTTTTTATTATTCCATCTCTTCTACCTCAACTAGCTATGGGTAAATATTAGGGTAGAACCTTGGCACACAAGGAATCTTGGGGAAAATTCTAACAAACTGAACCTCAGCTAATAATTATGAGCTTTTTTAAATATCCAGTAGCGTCCAAAACTAATGGACAAAATTTTAAAAGCTAATATTTGTTAGAAATAACAACTGTGAAAAGCTGAAATTTTGACAACTGGAAGTCGTTATCATCCATAATAACATACTAAAATTTGAATCATTTACAAAGGATAGAAAAAGAATTATAACTATTATTTATTTATTTTCAATTTTGGAACGTCCAAAATAAGGGACAAAATTGAGAAAAACAATGTAAACAGCCAAAAAAACAATAAAAATACATGTACAATCAATATTTAGTAAATGAGCCCTTGCTCTCAATGACAGCTGCACATCATCGACTACAAGAACGAACCAGTTCTTGACAATCCTCGATACTAATTTTAAACCATTCTTCTTGAAGCTTCACCCACAAATCCTCCGTGTTAGTGGGATTTCTTTCACTCGTAAGGTCTTCCAAATATTTTCTATTGGATTTAAGTCAGGGCTTTGCGGTGGCCAATCAATAATTTCGAAATCTTGCTCGCTAAGGTAACTCATTACCACCTTTGCCTTGTGACATGAGGCATTATCTTGCATAAAGGTAGCCCTATCGAAAACTGAATTCTGTATGATTAGCACAACATGATCTTGAACAATGTTTTTATAGATCTGCGCGTTTACACCAGTTTGTAACCGGACAAGAGGCGTTGTACCTTGGCTAGAAAACATTCCAAATACCATGACGCTTCCGCCCCCAAACTTGACAGTTTTCTTAGTACACTTTGCACTTAATCTTTCACCAATACCTCACTTTACATTGCTTTTTTCCATCATTTCCAAATAGATTAAACTTGCTTTCATCACCAAAAAAATTCTTTTGCCCAATTTTCATATGTCCAAATTACATACCTGTTTGCAAACTCTAATCTCTTCTTCTTATTCTTCGAACTAACAAGTGGTTTCTTCCTTGGGGTTCGATTAAACAGTCCTTTTTCTTGCAGTCGTCTAGAAACAGTCTTTCTTGACACATTAGCACATGAGGTACTATTCATAACCCTTTTAATTTCTGTGCAAGACTTAAAACGGTCCTTTAATGACATACGCTGCATTATTCGATCTTCTCTTGCCGAAGTTTTGCGAGGTCTGCCGGTTTTAAAAGCACTAACTATTTTGCCAGTATCATTGTAGGATTTAACAACCCTGTTTATAACACTCTTGGAACGTTTCACTTTCTCTGAAATCTCTGTAATGGTGTGCTTTTCCTTGTGTAGCTTCAAAAGAGCTTGTCTCATATAGTAATCAAGTTTTTGGCGTTTCGCCATGGTGTCGGCTGATTCAACGTTTACAAATGACTAAGTAAGACTTATTCTTTTGAGGAAATCAAAAAATTTGAATATAGCATACTGTTTACATTGTTTTTCTCAATTTTTCCCTTACTTTTGGACGATCCTATTTTGAAAATAAATAAATAATTGTTATAATTCTTTTTCTATCCTTTGTAAATGATTCAAATTTTAGTATGTTATTACGGATGATAACGACTACCAGTTGTCAAAATTTCAGCTTTTCACAGTTGTTATTTCTAACAAATATTAGGTTTTAAAATTTTGTCCCTTAGTTTTGGACTCTACTGTATCTGTAGCTTAAATGAAAAAAAATTTTTTTTTTCATTCTATTATTGCAAAGATTTTTTAAAATCTTTGTAAATCCAATTTTGTTTAATATTCCCTATACCACCGACTCATATCCTAAGTAAATTTTTTAGTATTTAGTATGGACTAATGTTCGTAATTGCGATTCAGATTTTTAGTTGCTATATAGGGGATTATTTCTGGGTCAAACTGTCTATAAATGCTCACTTTCTTTCAGTCTCTCTCAAACCCACCCACTCGCATCCCTCCCCCCTCTCTTTCTCTCTCTGAGGTTGCGCAGCAAGATAACTCATCTTTAAACAAAAAAATGATTACGACAAAAAGAATTAGAATTCAACAAATAATAAAATGACACACACACCCACACACACATAGATTTATATATACAATAAGGCAAAGCAATGAAAAATCTCATTTTTCTTCTGCTTATTTGCATTTTACTTCATGCATGAAACGACTCAAAAAATCGTGACAAATGCCCACAGATAATCTTAAGGCTCATAACGACAATTATCGGATACTTTCTCTTTCCGGAGAAGATATCCTTACTTCCGTTTGTGGGAACTCCCAAAGGGCGACCATCACTTTTAACTGCCTATCAGTACATATATATATATATATATATATATATATATATATATATATATATATATATGTTCGTTTGTTCATGTATATAGCTGAATGTGTATCATATCATATAGATGTATATGTGTTTGTATTGAGCGACCACACCCTGCCGTTCTAGGATGCGACACAAAATAGTGTAATGCGCAATCTGTTCCAGAAATAACATTCCTGACTCGACCGTAGCAAAAACTGACCAGTCCTATCGTCAAACCTCTTGAAAAAGGCGCATCAGACATCAAGCCATAAATCTAACCTTACTCTTTTGTAGACTATGGTGTAGGTGCTACCAAGAGAGACGACTATCTGGGATTGAACCGATTATTTCTGTAAAAATATAAGTTACAAATGAATATATATGTACACACACACACACACACACACATGCATACATACATACATACACATACACATACTCGATATATGGAGGTGCCTGTGGTGTAATGGTAATCATCGAAGGAAAAGGATACGAGTTCAAATCCTAGACGACGCTGATTGTATTTCACATAGCACTATTACCTTTGGCAAAGGTATAAATCTAATTATTCTCCTTCTAACTGGGAGTAAATATGGAAGACTAGGCTCTTTAGCCTTGTTTAGGCAACCAGTCTAGCAGAAGGAAAACCCTAAGTTCAAACTTATTAAACTTAGCTTATAAAACTGTCCTTGTGTCACATCCTGCGTGTGTGGAGGGGTTAGTAAATACTTGATATTCAATGAATACAGCAAATTATAGAATATTTGAATCAAATTTCATTTTATCAGTAGTATTTGTTTTGCAAATTGTAATATACTAGCCTAGCTGGTGACGATGAACTTAGCAGATTCAATGCGGTCGCAAGATATCATCAACAAAGTGGTTTCACAGGAAAGAGAAAAATAAGAGATGATGTCGAGAATATAATTTATTGCCTATGGATAGAGTGACAGATATTTCCGTTCGCAGATAAGATCAACACATTACCGGAAAAAAACGGAAGTATGTAAGTTCCGATAACCAGCCATAAACAGAAAATACGTGAGGCGAAGAGGATGTTGCTACTTTCGAATGGGACTTGAAAAACATTATAAGGTCTGTAATTTTGGACTGAAGAAAGAGATCCGCTGGTCGCTCCAGCGAAGGGGAGAGATCCGCTAGTCTCTCAAGCGAAGGGAGAGACTAGCAGGTCACTCAAGCAAACATGTCGTGTGTGTTCTCCGGCCGTGGCACTACTTCACAAATAGTCCTTGCCACAGAAGAAAGATATGTGCCAACTCTCTCTGACTGTACTCCTACTACACACAATTGTCGCCGTCGAAGAATAAAAATATAAATTACATTTTTATATATCGAAGTGTTTTTCGTTGTTTGTCGAGCGGTTCGAATATGTGACAAAATTACCTGAGTCTAGATTATGTAAGTATTGAATAATATTGAGTTGTTCTACTGAGAAACAAATCCATGAATTGTATAAGGTTGCCTACAAATTCATCAATTCGTAGGATCATAGATATTTTTTTTTGTCTCAGCGGTAGTAGCAACTGTCGTATTGGCAAATCTTAATATTGGAGATGCAAAGGTGTTTCTTGCCTTTGAAAATAAATTGTTTCTCTTTTGAAAATTCGAAGCAAGTGCATCGTCAGTTTATTAAGAAATGAGACCGTTGATTGACAGATCGATTGATCGATTTTAATGGCATTTCAAACAATCTTGGGCAGGGGTGAGCAAACTTTTTGGTGTGAGGGACGCATCACTGGGTTAGGTATTATCAAAGAGCGACATCTTTTAAGATGAAAAGAATTTAGTTTCGATTCAAGTACAAGTGCTTATCTTTTATTTTTTAGAGGCTCCCGCGGGCTGCAATGAACAGTGCATCAGGCTTTAGATTGCCCACCTCTAATCTAGAGTAATTTTTCGTGAATATGTTATGTAATAACGTTCATCGTACCTTCATATTAACGTTTTCTTACTTTGTATTTTTTTTTTTGTACACGAACTAAATAAATAGGAATATTTTGAAAACAATTTTTCGACCCATAGATGGGACCCTAATAGGTAACACTGATCCGGAACAGAGTAGAGCTGGAAATGAAATCAATGAATAAGGTACTCCACACTCCCCAGAACACCACATCAAGCGCCTTGCCATAGGATGCAGTTTCGTGTTATACCCAGGATAACATATTTTAGCGAGTGGGAGCAGGGTTTTCTTACCCATCAGCAAGGTATAGTCGGGATCCAACAATCGAGCTCCATGATCCAACAAACGAGCTCCATAAGCTTGTCTTAACTTGATAAATGTTTCTATGATGTTTTTCTAAAGTTTGACAGAATTTAAAATTATCCTATTTATCAACCCCTCCGCTCGGGCAGGATACGACACAAGGTCAATTTTTAAGCGGAGTTTAACAGGTTTGAATTCAGAGTTTTCCTTCTCCTAGACTAGTTGCCTCAACAAGGCTGAAGAAATCAGTCTGCCCTACTATTTACCCATAGCTGGAGGGTGAATAATTGGTTTCATACCTTTCCCAAGGGTATTAGTGCTACATGAAATGCAATCAGTCTCGTCCAGGATTTGAACTCGTGTCGACGAGTTCATTTCCTACGACGATAACAATTACACCACGGGCACCTCAGAATTTAAAATTATGTTTCATTTTCATGATTCACTTGAATAAACGCACTTATTTATAGTCAAAGGACTCAATGTATTCACATATGTTTAAGTTGGACATAATCAAGTAGTTTTTAATCAGGGTTGCCAACCTGATGATTAAATGAAAAGCCCGATTATTTTAAGCCAACCTCGTTCCCTTTTATATATATTTCATCCACTTTGTTGCTTTATAAGACGCACTTAACATGTCATATTATCCGTATGGAAAACACTTGCCCTTGTGATAATATATGAGGCTAAGGTAAGATAAATCGAGAAAGCTTCATATGGAAGACATACAGTGTTATGTAAGTGTGATAATTTTATGGAAATTTAATATGCTTGCTAGTCTGCACAGTGATAAAAGATGATAAATAATACAGAGTAACAATAGTACAGGAATGTCTTGGTAAAAATAGACTGGATATAGAAGGGAAAGAAAAATAAATAATAAAAAGTCAAATAATGAATAAAAACTTAAAAAAAGAGAAGAAATTTTTTTAAGAAACTGTGTCGAAAAGAAACAAATCCATGCAAACAAAGAACGAAGAAGAAATAAATGATGAAGACAGCAGGAAATAAAATAAAAAAGAAAAAAAAAACATTGCGCGTTTTTTAATGGCAAGCTCGCTAGGCTGGTAGAATTTGGTAAATGAGTTCGATTTTCACTGGGTGTACCTTTCTTCTACAAATGTGCAAAACTATGCCAAACTTAGTAAACAAATCAGGCGCCTTCGGTGGTTTAATTGTGAGCTGGGCCAGCGATTCATTTTTTTTATTTCGATTCTCATTGGGTATCCCTTAAAGAAAAAGACTAATAATATTTTACAAAGCTGAGCTTAATTAAGAACTGAGCTTAGTCAAGAACTATGGAGAAGCCAGTGAGAATCATACTGACTTGCATTCTACCTTACCTTGCAAATTATTACACAATGCGAGACATCATTTAAAATTTGGCACAAGATTATAAGAATGAGGCACCTAGTGAAGATGTAACTCACTAATCTATTACAGGACTGGGTGGCTAACAGTTACGAAGCGTCGAGGTGTCTAGATAAAAATTGTGATGTGCTTTTATAAAAATATCGAGACTAAAGCGTTATATATTAAGATCTTATAAATTAAATGAAAAATAAAGTCTTTGAAATTTAAATTTAGTTGATATTCAAATGAGTCAGGGCCAATTTAAAGAGAAATAAAAAAGGATTATAAAGCTAATCTTGATTCAATTTGAAAGAACATTTTTTGATGAAACACAGTATTGCGCAAGTGCAGTTCCCTTAAAACTGATAAGACAGCACTATGGAAAGTGGACGTTTGGATTAGTTTTTCAGTTTGTTTGTTTGATGGCATATCAGGCTTAGTTGGTTATTCGATGTCAAAGCGATCCGAATATAGAGGATATTAACAGTAATTCGAGGGCGCTGACTAAACCTATTCATTCATATTAAAACTTGCTGTAATTACAGAGTTGAATAAAAGAAGTTGTCTTTTAAGGAATATTACCCTTTCACTCATTGTTTTTTTCTGTGTTGTTAAATATAGCAAAAATTATCATATTTTTCTGAACAATTTGTTAGATAAAACAATTTATGGAAAAATAAAGATAAAAAAAAATGTCATAAAAATAAAAGTACAATATGTAGATATTCTACTTTTACTTGCTGTATATATATATATATATATATAGAGAGAGAGAGAGAGAGAGACAGACAGAGAGAGAGACAGAGGGAGAGAGAGTAGAACTAACAACACTTATTATATATATATATATATATATATATATATATATATATATATATATATATATATATATATATATATATAAAATTTATGGGGGGTATAAAAACAAAATTTAGGGTGGTACACTAACAAATGAACCAATTTTAATCCTTTTGAAGAATTGGTTGATTTTATTTTTTAAAAAGTTATTAAAATTGGTATATTTGTGAGTGTAATATATATATATATATATAGTAGAACTAACAACACATTATATATATACATATATATATATATATATATATATATATATATATACATATATATATATATATATATATATGTTTTCATGTATATTTATTTAATAGCAAGAATGTTTATCTACCACTCTGGGTTTCATGCTACCTTATTACGACAATCATCAGGCAGTTAAAAAGATGTTTGAGAAATCGAAAAAATCGAAAAATACACTGAGGTGAATGTTTACGTTGAGATTCGTATGTATGTATGTGGGAGTAAAATTTGCATTGGAGATCGTTAATATGTGTGTCAGACCAAATACATTAAAAAGCACATTCACATTGAATGTACGGACCTGGCCCATATATGAAAAACCTTTTATAGTGCAAAACGACATGAAGGAACTGTTCCAAAATATTGAAATGAAAAGTGTTTTGTCATTCCTAAAAGCGATGAATATATACGGAAAAATCTTAAAGAAATTTTAACAAGACCAAATTTCTACTACGAACCGTCCCGCTACAAGAAATACTTCAACAAAATCTGATCCTTTCCACAAAAAAAAGTTCTTTTTACTACAAGACGATTCTCTGCAAATAAACTTTCAGCAAAACCAGATTCTTTCTACCAACTGTTTACCTACTGATAAATTCCAATAAAAAAAGATCTTTCCGTTTCCCCGCCTTTTCTTAAAAACTTGATTTGGCATTAAATGATCAAGGCGGTTGATATGCCATGAAACGAAAACAAACTAAACCAAACCAAACAAAAAAGTCATACAAATCTTAACGTAAATAATCGCCTGGCTGTATTTTTCGATTTTTTTCGATTTCTCAAACATCTCTCTTTACTGCCCGATGATTGTTGTAATAGGGCGGCATGAAATCATGGGTTAAGATAAACATCCATGCTATTAAATAAATATATATGAAAACTGATGAATATATATATTTATTATTCTCATTTTATAATAGCTCAATAAGAGATATTGAGCACCTACCAAATTATACCGCATTTGGCCTGCCACAAACTCAACAAGTGAGTTAGTAACGACCATACACTATTATAATATATATATATATATATATATATATATATATATATATATATATATATATATATATATATATATATTCTTCAATCCAATAAATCTGGAGTAGGGAACAATTCCGTCAGGACAATGAAATTATTCAAAATTCGAATGTTTGAATATTCCTGGTAAAAAGCTCAATGTAAATAATATCACGGAGCAAATATTCTGTCAAGAAAAAAATCAAAATTCAGTCCCATTTCATGTTGAATCTGAAAAAGTCCTGTTAAATTTTTTGGAGTTGTTGATTCATATCAATGCTCTTATGGGGATGGAAACTGTGCTACATTGATGCAACATTCTTCTGTTATCTTTATTTGTAAAGTTTTCTTAGTTCTACTATATATATATATATATATTGGTTTGTTTATATGGTATATGAACAATTGTTGATTATTTACCGTCAAATCCTGTTTTTGAAAATATGATTGGTGAACACATTATGTAGATACACATAGTTAAATGATCTAACAGTTCTATTTCAAGTAATTCAATTTAGCATAAGACAATACAGTTAAATAGTTCCAACTATTTCTATGTATCACTTACAATACAATTTAATAGCAATCATTTTTTACACTCAGTTAAATGATGAAAAAGTTCTATTTCGAAAAATTCAATTTAGTATGTCATTTGTTTGCTTTCAGTTTAAATGTCAAAATAGTATTATCTTTAATAAAAAAAAACCTTACTAATCATATAAATTACTCTTGTCTTCTTAAAAAACCGGTGAATACAAAAAACTTTTTCTAATGATTTGAAACTCAATTGAATCAAGTATAAATAAATAAAAAAAATAATAATTCCTAATTTTCTACGAAATTATTCTGTGTAACAGTGTTTTTTCTTTTTGTTTTTAAAGAGGAATGCATAAACATTATATTTGTTAATATATAATGATATCTCCACCGTTAAAAATCGATATATTTTTATTAAAGAAATTAAAAGTTGTTTTTTTTATTCTTTTCTCGCCGGAAGCAACTTAAACCTGTCTAAATTATAATCAAATACATAACTGTATATCATCCATCTGAGGAAAATCATTTTATAGTCCTGAGATAAATTTATAATGGAAGTACAAAACTGAATTTTTTCGTTTGATTTTATAAAAAATGTTTTCTGACGGCACGTGAGTTTCGATGTATTTTTAATCAGATATCAATTATACATTCGATAGCCGTTGACATTGAGCACTCCACTTGATATCCTATTCCCCTTGGATTATTACTTAATAGTCTAATCCTTAGACTATTTTCCTCGGTTTGTATTAAAATTCCCTTAGAAAACGTGGTACGCTTGTTGGCTGAGCGGTCTGAGACTTAGTCTAACGTATAGTTGGATGGGTTTCGATTCCGGCTTCGAGCGTCCTACGTATCTAGCCACACTGAAGAGTTCTGATAGAACGAAGCAGTCTATCTGTGAATGACTCTATCTATGATGCTTTTAATTCCCCTAGTAGATTAGTATATTAGAAGACAATAGATAAGATTCTATCTATTCTTCACTAGCTGTAAATCATTTTCAACTAAAACCCTGGATTTCAAAAATGATAAATAATTGAAAATGTTTTTACACTTTGAATATATTAACCTCATTCTGTTATTAGATTTCATTTTCTTTGTTTAATTGCATATCAACTTTCTTGAAAGAACAGTAGTGGTGCTATTTAACGTATAACTAGCGAGTATAAAGTGGTTCATATTTTTTCCACGGTAAAAATTCCTAAAGTGAATGTGATTGCGCTACTGGAGTTAGAACTCGCTTACTAACATGTTAAAATACACCACTTTAACCACCTCTTGAATCCATCCCTATGTTATTCATACAATCATGTAATAAGCTATATATTAGGATCTCTTTTAATTAAGTAAAAATAATTAATTTTCTTCTGACCCAGATATATTTGGAATATATTATTTCTTGTAGAATGTCAAAACTGTTCGTATTTGGTCTTATTTCTTTGCTAACTCTATTGCATTAAGAGACTCTAAAAATATGAATGTGTAATATTCCAAAAAGTAAGAACTCATTTTAAATAGATTTATGTGATAATATTTCAAATTACAGAGGTATTGCAATTTTTTCTTGAAGAGTTTCAATATTTTTGATTTTACGAATAAATAATACCCTCGTATATGTTCTTTCATTGTATAATGTTCCAAAAAATATTAGGATATATTTTAAAAATTGGCCGAAGTTTAATTATTTATCAATGATAATATATATATATATATATATATATATATATATATATATATATATATATATAAATTACACAGACACACGCACACACACACACACACACACATATATATATTTATATATCTTATCGCCAATAGTTTATACACACACACACACACACACACACACACACACACACACACACACACACACACACATATATATATATATTATCACCAGTAGTTTATATATATATATATATATATATATATATATAAACTATTGACGATAATATATCTATATATATATATATATATATATATATATATATATATATATATATATATTATCGCCCACAAAAGATTATATCCCTGACAATTTTTAATGAAAGTTAATTGGTTTAAACCAAAAGTGCAAAAATTTATCATTTCAGATAAATTCATATAAAATCAAAACGGACAATATTTGATATGCAATACGAAACTCAACAGTAAAGCAAATCTATATTTCCTTACAGAATATCAATGCACTTATTTCGTCTCTTATCTCCGGTATTCGTTTATAAATATTGCCGATTCCGATTAGGCTGAGACCTCTCCCGCCTCAATGACCAATCTTAACTGTTTTACGTCATATATATATATATATATATATATATATATATATATATATATATATATAGTTAATTCCTCACGAATACAATACACAGAGAAGGTGGAATACTAAGAATAAGAAAGCAATAAGAAATGAATTAATTTGACCTGAATCTGTCATTCTACAGCGATACAATTACAATTTAAAAGTAGGTGTTCTCACTGTTTTTCATTAATTATCACGCTTGTCTCCCTTTTAGTATATTCGTTTTCTGTAAAAAAAATCATCTACATTCTGATGATGCTAGACCTCTAGCGAAGCATGTCAGTTTGATTTCCGAAATGTTATTGTTCCTTATATATATATATATATATATATATATATATATATATATATATATATATATATATATATTACCGATTAAGATTTTTGGACCTCATTGATATTTTTCAAAACTAAAAAATGAAAAAAAGTTCCATGATTTTAATTACATGTTTTTTTCTTTTTTTGCATGCAATTTATGCTGTGATTGAAGTCAAAATGAATATAAAATGATTATGATTTTCATCAAAGAATCCACCACGAAATAAAGTTACAGCAGAGCAAATTTTCAGCGTCCCTACAAGTAGCTTGTTAAAGTGTGCTAGTCTAAGTGATTCCCAAGCATCAGGTAAATGTGTAAGGAACATTTGGGTATTTTGGGGCAGTTTTTTTCTAACTTAACGATTAATTGCAAAATTACCCTTTATCATGAATTTAGAGAAATAATCTAAGGTAGTACTAAGCTTTTATCATATATATATATATATATATATATATATATATATATATATATATATATATATATATATATAATTAGGCGTTCGGTACACGCAAATTTATATAAAGAAATAGGGGAATCATCTGTATAACGGAGACTAAATTATTTTAAAAAATAAAAGAATGCTAGGGCCTTTTCGTCCGGTACTATAGTATGAATAGTACCGGACCAAAGAGCCCTAACATTCTTTTATTTAAAAAAAAATGATTTTGTCTCCCTTATACAGATGATTCCCCTATTTGTTTGTATATATATATATACATATATGTTATGGGGACATAACCTACCATACCCCAAAGATGGACTCGGCCAACCTAAACATATTAGCTGACCTTAGCTCGCTCGGAGAAGACAACTTTTCGTTTCTTACGAGACATTTGACAGACAGACTGCAAGCCGAGAACGGCTAGTTCTTCTTTTGCATGACTTCCTTTTTTCTGTTAATACAATAACGTTCACCTATCACCTATTGTTTGAGTTGTTTTTCCACCGGTCTTATCTGAAGATCACTTCAATATATATATATATATATATATATATAAGAAATGTTAATAAATCAAAGTGCCCAAACGTTAGCAAGCTAATCGGTATGAATTTTTTCTAAAAATATATTTCTTGTCTTATTTTTTCTCATTTCTCTTACCAAAAATTCCATGTGCCATTTGGAATAATCGTCAGCACATCAATAAGCAAAACGAATCAAACCTCGCATCGTTCACTCGATGTCTAAACGACAGGGTTACCTGCAAACAACCAGGTTTAGCATATAAACAAAACTAGATGAACCCTATGTTAGAAACAAAGCCAACAAAGCAAAACTTGCTGGGAAAAAATAGGCATATCCATGAAAGAATGAAAATAAAAATAATCAAACCCGGTGATATCAACCACACGACAATAGTAAAACAGGAATTCAGAGATACTTTCATAATTTTCAACAGGAAAAGGCCAAAACTTATGTGATCTGTTATGACTTCGTTAAATAAGGTATTTTGAAAAGAATATTTCATGAAGTCATACATTTCTTTTATCAACATATTTCTTTCATGTTTCAGCATATATTTTTTGTATCATCGAATTTCTCTTACCCACTTTTTCATTCTGTTAGAAGATTTCTTATGTAGTTCCTCAGTGAGATGCTAATGTGATTTTTTACCTCATTTAAATTTTTTTTTTCCCAAAGTTAATATGTAAAAAAATATGCCTAACATATTTGATATCACGCGGTCAACGTATGGTTTGTTTGTTTGTTTGTTTTTTTCCCCGATGTAATATTTTTTTCTTTTCGTATTTTTTTTATTTTACTTTAAAACAAGATGAAGACTTAGAAATCTTAATGAAAAAAGAAAAAAGAAAAGAAAACAACAAAAAAAAACGAACTCTATACATTTTTGTTTCCCTTATACAAGATTCATACAAGATTTTAAAAACTTTTTTTTTATTCTGTAAATGCCCTGGCTCAAATCTCATCACCACTACAAAGAAAAGGCCCAAAAGAAACATCATCACGCATAAAAATACCTCTAAGATATTGTTGCGACGGTTACTACGATAACTAAAACAACTGCGACATATATGAACAATTATTGTGTGTTGCTTGCGATGACTTTGGTGACTGAAGCGGTGAACAGAGCCAAGAGAGGTTGTAATTTAGAAGGCATTTTTTTCATCACATATGCTTTGCTAACCGCGATATTAAGGGTGACATTTTTTACGCTTCCATCCTGAAATACTTTATTTACTGATAAAAAATCAGAAGGAAAAAAAATTCACGTTTTATATGAATAATCAAATTCTTTGTTTTGGGGTATTTGCATCTCTGATGTTTAGAAATAAATAAGTTTGTTCTCACCACGCTTCCTATACATGTATGTGTACGAGTGCTTTTGAATGAATGCCAGTGTGGTGCTAATATGCACACACACACACACACACACACACACACACACACACACACACATTGTATATATACAAGTATGTGAAGATATGTATACCTAAAACAATGCATATATATATATATATATATATATATATATATATATATATATTATTTATCAAGCGTCAACTGTTCGATGATACAAGTTTGACAGAGAATTCTCTTTATTTTTCGTTTAACAAAAAGTTTATTTGAAGAAAACTCGTCTTGATTCAATGAACGAAAATATTTACACACTTCTGGACTCATTCTCTCTGTAATATCTCTGTAATCACTCTCTCCTCCCTCTCTCTTTCTCACTCTCTCTCTCTCTCTATATATATATATATATATATACAGGTTGGAAC
Organism: Sepioteuthis lessoniana; assembly: GCA_963585895.1. Taxonomy (NCBI): domain Eukaryota; kingdom Metazoa; phylum Mollusca; class Cephalopoda; order Myopsida; family Loliginidae; genus Sepioteuthis; species Sepioteuthis lessoniana. Next base: position 39,208,327 of record OY757906.1, on the reverse strand, counting down.
GATAAAATAGTCGCCCTAGAAAAGACGACATGATTCCATTTCCGTTTGATGAAAACCGGTTTTCTTTTTTTGTTGGAGACCATCTACTAGTTGGCCAGTTGTGTACAAATCCAAAGAGCGATAGGAGGCTTCTATCATGTCTGAAAGTGACACAATGTTCAACGAGCGAGATCGGAGATGAGCCGCTGTACAACTAATGCTCTCTACCGATCCAAGTTATGACAACAGGACCATTGCCAGCACCCTCAAAATCCAAATCTGGATTGTCACGAATAACAAGGACGTGCCCAGGGTGATGAAAACTAAGTTTCCGGCTACGGTTATGGTCTTTGGTGTGCTTTCAAGTGAGGGCCACATCATGCCACCTCACATCTTTGAAGTCGGCTTGAAAGTCAACACCACAGTGTACTTGGATGTGCTGAAGATCCCCTGGTGCAATCAGGTGGCTGGTGGCAGACCTTGGGTGTGGCAGCAGGACTCGGCACCGGCCCACAAGTCCAAAGAGACCCAGGCTTAACTTCAGAAGGAGTGCTACAACTTTGTACCCTTATCTCACTAACCACCCACCTCCCTGAAACCAGCGGACAACTTCGTTTGGTCATACGTCGAGAACATCACCAACATGACCTCCCACAATACCAAAGCAAGCCTGATCGCTGCTATCCGCCGAGTATTCGCCGAGCTCCCACCGGCGCTTGTGGAAAAGGCATGCTCCCAGTTCTTGATCCGTATCGAGGCGGTGATTGAGGCTAAAAGTGGCTACATAAAATAGATGTCAGCTCTACTACATAATCAAGTTACCTGAAGTGATTTTTTCAATAAAAGTTTTAAAATAAAGCTGTAGTGTTGTTTTCTTTAGGACGACAATTTTATCGTTCCACCTTGTACAAATCCTTGAAGCTCTAAACAAATAAATAAAAAACCTAGAATTAAAAGAATTAACTTTGAAAATAGCGACAATGTTTTGAAATGACTTTAGTTCTTTTTTTTAATATTGTATTTATCTTGATATTATTCTGCTTCCGTTGATAGCGTTCTGTTTTAAATTCGTTCGGCGTCATCGGCATCCAACTTTGCCTTTACGTTATTTTATAATGTAATCAAAAAAAACAAAAAAAAACTCTCTTTACTCATGCAAAAAACCCCTAATGATCGCCTATGAAAGGTCCCAAAGGGCTCTGGTCAATTTCAGTAAACTCATCTACCAATTCCAACCAAAAACCAAAACACTTGTTAGGAAACTTTAAATGATATCAATAGAATTATATTGACAAAATGTGTCCTTATTACTTTATCAAACGAGCGTAAATGAAAGATTGATGCCTAACCACACACACACACACACACACACACACATATATATATATATATATATATATATATATGTCAATACGCAAACGAAGATATACATATATATATATATATATATATATATATATAGGCAGCATTTCTTCGTTAATGCAAATTTCATTAAACATGATAGACATTTTATGCCTACATATTTTCTTCTGGATCCGTTAGAATTCCCGTATTACTTTTATCGTATTCGGGGGGAATTGTCCATAGTTGTATGTATCCCTAGTACTTTCTGCCCGACATAATCATCAATGGCAAAGACGTCCTTACACAGTAGTAATTTGCTAAAACAAAAGTTACATCACTTTTGTAGTAGATTCTCCCCTGATGATGGCCCAAAGTCGGGTAGAAAGTACTAGGGATACATACAATTATGGACAATACATAAATCAATTTCCAGAAGAAAATATGTAGGCATAAAATGTCTATTATGTTTAATGAAATTTGCATATATATATATATATTTATTCATTTGAGTATTGATATATATATATATATATATATATATATATATATATATATATATATATATATAACTGTTCTAACAATATATCCAAATATATTTATATTTATATTTTCATATCAATCAATCAATTTATATTCATCTGTTGCTGATGATTGGATGCAGACTTGATATACATATATCTGCTTAGTGTCTGATATTTCGGAAAAATTTACCCCTAAATATCAACATTTTAGTTGAATACTGTTGTTCAATTCAGGGAAACGCTGTAAATAAATCCGGCAATATGAAAACTTACAGATTTGAAAAAAAAATGCAAGTTCTTCAGAGGATGATTTCGTTCATAGAATAATTAGCTAACTTTAGACGTTTCAGTTTTTATACCCTTATCAGGGCGTCTGAGTTATTAAATGAAATGAAAAAGATGATAAAATTTTTAAACCGTCTATTCCCGTAGGTAGCCTTCTGCTTCATATTTGAGTGATGTAATTAGCGTTCTCAAATTTATTCATAACCAACACATCATTGCTCTCTCTCTCTCTCTCTCTCTCTCTCTCTCTCTCTCTCACTTCCTTCATATATATAATTTTATAATGTGTGTGTATCTTTGTTAATATTTATCTTATCTAGTTTATATTTACCTATTATAAACGCTACATTGCGGATTTGTGCGTATTAGCCTGGTGGGTTAGAGTGTTCACCCCTGGTCTTGGAGACCTGGGTTCATTCCCAGGTCACGTCATACAAAAAGTTTTGAAAATTGTATTTGACACCTCCTTGCTTAACACTCAGCATTAAAAGGTACGTATCAAGGGTAAAGTGGAGCAGTCCAGGGAAACGAGTAGCGCCCTCCCCTACACCTCGGTGTAGTAGCTATTGAAAAGGGGGCCTTCTGGTCCCCCTCGACTACGGTCGCCAACTTTGCTTTACTTTTTTATAAGTATTAGCTTTCTTCACTTTTATTATTGTCGGTTTAATTCGACTGATGATCTAACTATTTATCTATCCATATATCCGTTAACAATGAAGCCAAATCATTTTAAATAAGGTATTTGAGAGTTTTTCAAACCTTACCAATGGAAAAAATGTTTGAAAACATTCTCATATTTTTCGTATCACTTAATAACTTAACCGTCCCGATGAAGGTTGAAAAACCGAAACGTTTGACGATGGCAAATGATTCCATAAATAAAAGCAACCTCTGAAAATTTTGTTTTTCCATCTCTTTACTCTTTCAAAAACTATATATATTCAAAAACTATATATATATATATATATATATATATATATATGTGTGTGTGTGTGTGTGTGTGTGTGTGTGTGTGTGTGTGTGTGTGTGTGTGTGTGTGTGTGTGTGTGTATTAGATTTTAAATATTTTTGATAGCAAGGATGCTTGTCTGCGACCCCAGGTTTCATACTGTCTATGTACGGCAATCATCAAGAAGAGAAAAAAGATATTGGAGAAATCGAAAAAGTCGAATAATACATTCAAAAGAACGTTAGTATTATGTAGAATTATGTGTGTGTGTGTGTGTGTGTGTGTGTGTGTGGATTATATTTAGGTATTATTGTATGTGATCCTATAAGTGACTTTTATTGTGTGTGTGCATGATAATACACGCGTCACGCGGAGAATTTGAGGTTGTCTTCTGGATATATGAGTCGTGATGTATAGCGAAAGTTGCGACAGACAAGCGTTTGACCAAATCAATTTAATTTTTTCTGATATATATATATAGTACAATTAAATGGAGACCCAAACTCGGTTAAGCCGTCATAATAAATGTATTTCAGCGGAGAATATTGCTGGTATATTCTCCGTCTCGTCAGATGACTCGTTTACATGCTCTGTCCTGTCGCAGAGATGCGAAATAAGGCTATTTGTGTGTTTTTATTTTCCTTTAAACTTCATATAAAATGTCTAAAGATATATATATATATATATATATATATATATATATATATATATATATATATATATATATATATATATTAAGAAATTTTATATGAGGTTTAAAGGAAAATAAAAACACACAAATAGCCTATTCTTCCAAGATTTAATCAATTTCTACCAATATCATGTTACTTGTTCGTTATAGTTACTTGTAGATATTTTCTGCTCGAACCATATATATATATATGTGTGTGTGTGTGTGTGTGTCAGTGATTAAATAGGAAAGGCTCGGCCGATTCTATTTTTATCCATTCATGTCTTCATGAGTCGTTTAACTTCTGGATGGAATTAATAAAAACGTCACAGTATTTTTCCAAAATACTTTCAGCTCCAACTGGACCCATTTTGGGGGGAATCGATAATAAAATGATAAGTTCAATACCGTATCGTACACACTTATACAAAGTGTAGGAAGGAAAACAAGTAGGACAGAAAATCACTGTAGAAAAAAATTACTAAAGTGTAATATTGTTAATAGGAGAATTTTACTACACGTAGGAGAAATAACTCTATACTGTGAAGCTAGCTCTAGTCAAAGCCAAAAGTATAAAGGAAAAATACGGTGCCTTCCAAAATTCATTCTTTTCAGAAGTCAAATAACTTATATAAAGAATTGAACTGATTAAAGATAGAATATCTTATTTAATCAAACACTTTTAAAAGGCAAAATTCTGCCTATATATATATATATATATATATATATATATATATATATATATATATATATATATATATATATCAGCATCATTTAATGCTACAGATTTTTCCTTGATTCTTTCTCGCTATTTGTCTCTCTTGTTCATCGCTTCCGGCAGGTCCTCAAGACTTCATCCTGTGTCCGTACAGAGCTTTTGTAGATATGTTCTAGCTGGTCGTCTAACACCTGCTCGTCTATGTGAAGCTGTCCACCGGAGAGCGTCGCTTGAAATTTCTTCCTTACTTCTCCAGCAGTGTCCTGTATGTCTTGTTCTTCTGATTTGGATGGTTTTAGACATGGGAAGTAGGAAGCCGTAATGCAAGGTTTTTGTTAAAGTGTCATTTTAGACATAGTTCTTTGGTGCAATTTTTCGAAAGCATAAATGTTTGTAAAAACTGGCGAAATATTTATTTTAAACTCAAATTCAAATCGAAATATTTCACTAACATACAAATTGCTTCAGTTTTCATATTTTAAAAAACCATATTGAAATGACAGTGAAATGATTTGTAATTTAAAATGCAAATATTCTCAAATGAAATATCGGATATACGAAAATCCAGATCCATATTACGATCAAAACGTACATTCTACTTATTAGATCTCTCGCATATTCATTCTCTGCTGAAATTTAAATGTCCCTGAGAAAAATCAAGTCAACTGAAGACTACATTATTCATTTATGTCAGCTAACTCTTGTTAAATTTTTATATTTTGGCACTTTTGTACGATTTTTATAAAACTTAGCTATTTTGCGTGTAGTTTCCAACATTTTGAGATTTGTGACGTCTAACACAATTCCATTCCATAACAATGATAACTGGTCCTAACAAAAACTGGAAGAGCCCATTGGCTTCCAGTAAACTTCTTCGTTTTTATCATTTTAAAATTTGACGTTTATAAAAAAAGATTAAATTATGAATGGAATTTTCTTAGAAAAGGAAAAAAGATTAAAAATGTCCCAGGTGATTTTCGGAAAACCCAAATGACACAATTTTATCTAGAATGATAATTCCAAAATACCGTTTTCAGTGGTTAACATTCACTTTAAAGTGTGCTGTATTTTTAAAAGTCTCGCAAATTCTATTACTATTGATGACGTCAGAGACTTATTAATAAATCGACATTTGTTTGTTTTTTTATTTAAACGTGCAATTTAACCGATTATCCGAAAGACCTATGATCTGAAAATCTTTTTTTCTGTAAAGGGTTCTTAAACATAAATTCCTCCAAATTGGTTAGAATGAGTAAAAATAAAAAAACAATAAATAAGCTATATCATGACACTTCCAACTTGCAAATAATGTAATAATGAGTGGGTATTTTGTCAAAGGGGAAGATGGTGCATTTAAAAACCTGCTGAAAGTAAACTGGTGAACAAAAGATGCAAATTGTTATTATAAGCTTAGACGTAGTAATATATTTCTTGTGTCATTCCATGCCTATTTCATGCTTATTCTTCTCTATTTAGACAAGCAATTTATATATATATATATATATATATATATATATATATATATATATATATATATATATATATATATGTATGTATGTATGTATGTATGTGTGTTTGCATATGTTTCGTTGTGGATCGAAATTATTTTCAACTTAACGGATGACTTTGCCCGACTATATAATTAAGATTTATTGGCCACTTTCCTCGCTTTTCCGTCAGACGATTAGACTCACGACATGTATCTTAGAATAATGAAGATATTGTGTTCACCATTCAATATTTTTCTGTATTATATATATATATATATATATATATATATATATATATATATATATATATATATATATATATATATGTGTGTGTGTGTGTGTGTGCGTGTGTGTGTGTGTGTGTGTGTGTGTGTGTGTGTGTGTGTGTGTGTGTGTGTATTGGCAGTGGAAAGAAAGAAATAAGGAAAGAAAGAGAATTCAGTAACTTTTCATCAAAGGCATATTCTTTCTACTTCCAATAAATGAGCAACTCAGTTTTTTTTAAATAATTCTCACAACCAATTTGGAAATCGTTCCGAAATTCGGAGTTGAACTAAAACACAACTTTACAAACAGGAAATTGGAAAATTTGCAATCTTAGATGTTGTGATTTACGATTTATCAGAAGTATTAGTCTTAATAAAGCTATACATGCATGTATATAATCCTAAAATAAGAAAGAATACGAAATGCTAAAACTTTGAATGGATTATTAAAAAAAAAGAAGGGGGATTAAGTAATTGGAGGTTCAATGCTCATTCAGAAAATCGTGACATAATCTGATTTCCTTCTCGCGAAATCCTAATTTTCAGGTAATTGATAATTTTCAAACCGTTAACAAACAGATATCCTATCCAGCCTGGTCTATCAAAAAACCGATTCTTTCAAAATAATCTCTTATAAACTCTCTAATTTCATCACCTTAATATTTTCTGACTCAATGTAGACATATACTGTGTCATTGCTCTTATTTAAAAGAGAACCAATTACAACGGAATGATGAAATATTTTCGGTCTAACTAAGAATAGAATGACCTTTTTTCCTAATTTTTCTTACATATTTTTAAGGTCTTGTTTATTTGTTTAACGGCATATCAACTTCTCACGGGTTATATATGGTAAAATCTTGATTCATTTATAAATGAATGTAAGTCAAAGTAAAGTTGTTGAATGCCATCCGCACTCTCCCTTTTTCATTCGCTACAACAATTGGGTCGGGTGCCTGATCGTCCCTGTTGCAATCAGAAAAATACGGTTGGAACAATCATAATAGTTCAACAGCTTGGCATGGCCAGCAAAGCGATCGGACTGGGCTTCTTCGACCCTCCTCCGTCTTGCTTTGTAAGAGCCCGAGTTAAGTGTCTCATGTAACGTGACCACTGTGGTTGCTGAGGCAGAGACTACTCAACCATCAGGATCCCTTCCTGACGTAGTATGCGTCGCTAATCGGTGATTTCGTTTCGTGGGGAGGGGAGGGATCTTTCTCCTCTGCAGGAGCAATAGTTGACGTATTCGACAACCCCACTCGACAGAGTGACGTATGTCTATGGATTAAAAGAATTAAGAAACATTGCCCCTTGTGTATTTACCTGAGGGAAGAATATGTGCAACAGAATTTGCATCTGGCTAGATGGACTGATTGTTCTTAAAGGCATGTCAAACCGCCTGCATTTATTTTATATCTCGGTGAGTGATTTACATTTTTGTGTAGTTCATTCCTTAGAGAGCTTTTGTACACAATTGTGTGATATAAGGAATTTCTAGACGATCCAGACACGCAGGACGCGGCTCGAGAAGCAAGGTCGAACTCATCAGTGTTGGACCCCCACATATGGACCAAGCAAAAGCAGGACGACCATCTCGAACATACATACAGCAGCTATGTGAGGATACGGCATGTAGCCCTGAAGACCTGCCAGAAGCGATGAATGATAGGGAGAAGTGGCGAGAGAGGGTCAGGGATATCCGTGCTAGCGGCACGACATGATGATGATGATGTGTTAATTTTAATGTGGCCATGTCGGTTTAGGCTGCAGAATACATCGACTGCATCGCTGAAGAGGGATAAGTATCCCCCAACGAGTGTCCTGTATAAGACACTAAACATTCTGATGGCGAGGCTTCAGTAATGCTGGAGCCTTGAGGAATGCGAACTACTCCTTCATTGCCATCGCTCTATAGGTCAAATAGAACTGTCTGAAAATTAAAGTCTGGGCAAACAAATGACTTAAATGACTCAACTGAAATGGTTGAAATAGAACTTTTTATTCACGTAATTGTGTGTAAACAAATGACATGTTTAATTGTAATGTTAGTGATAAATAGCAATTATTGAAAACATTTAACTGTGTGCAAACAAATGATAAATAGTAAGTAGAATGATTCATATTAGATAGATATAAGAGAAACCATTTAACCGAGTGAAAAAAATGAGTTCAAGCTTGTTTGAATATGTTATTTACAAAACTTGTTTGGAAATGATATATTTAATATATATGTACAAAGAAGGATTTGGCATTAAAAAAACCTACAAAGCTTGATATGTCATAAAACAAAACCTACCAAACTATCGCTACGAATCTATATCAAAACCTAGTTGGCATTAAATGGCCTACTGAGATTGATATGCCGCGAAACAAACAAACAAACAAACAAACAAATTGATACAAATGATTTGCCCACAGTTGTAAGGTATTTAATACTTCAGTCTAATAATTGCTTGGTTTCAAGTATTTTTTTCTATTTAATTTCATTTATTTGTTCATAATTATTTCTTTCAGTTTAGTAATGATAATAATACTAAGTAAACATTTATAGCTTTAAAAATTATTCATAATACAACTAAATTATAATAATATTGCATGAAGTATTCCAATCGAATAGAAATCATTTTTAAACAGTACTATTTGACCCATAAATGGGACCCTAAAATGTACTTCCACTTGGAATAAGAGTATAACTGTGACTAATGTCAATAAAAGTCTATTCCACACTCTCCCCATCGCCATATCCAGAACTTAAGACTCACGATCAGATTCAGTTTAATTTTACCCAAGATATTGCGTTTTTTTAAATTAATTATTTATTTATTTTATTTATTTATTTATTTTTTTGCAGGGTTGGTCCTCTGCCATAGTTTCGATTGTTTAATTCCTAGTCCCATCGACAGGGAAAGTTTCTTGATTGGCCAGGGGATATTTCAGTTTAACCAATGTACATGAATATTCCAGCAAAGCTAATGAGATTTAAAAACAATTGTCTACGGTAGGTGCACTTTCGTAAATAAATTTATTTAAAAACTGTAACGTAATTTATCATGATTCATATTTACCACTGCGTCTAAGAATAGTTAGAATGGTGAAATCAAATTATTTTCTGTTTTTTTTTTTTGTTTTGTTTTGTTTTCGTGACATACCAACTTTTGTTTATCTAATGGCAAAACAATTCTTGCAGAAGAACTGCAGTGATACTATTTAACTTATTTCTACGGATACCTTTCCAAATGGTATTAGTCCGAAAAGGAACGAAATTTTATGACTAGAATTCGAATTCGTTTACTTCGGGGCCATTGTTTAGCACTTTAGCCATTACGCCATGGAGACACCTCCGGTTTTTTTATGTATAGAAAAATAGCTGCACATATTCAAAGAGGTCTAAAGAGTCAATCATTGAACTTCTAATACGTATTGGATCTGATATTTTAACGTTTAATATTTGATCTATTGGTCCTATTTAGATTCCCAAGATTAAATGCACTGACAAGAAAATAAAAAGAAAGGTATAAAGTTGTGTTATGGAAAAGAAATCTTTTTTTTTTAAATAAGTTTCAGAAGGAGTAATACATGGCCAGTGAACTATTTCTCTTGCAAGAGGCAGACCAGTTTTAATGACTAATATTTTCCGAAAAGAAATGGTAATTTATCTCTCGTTTCTTCCATGTTCCAACACTAGTTGCTCTAGTTTGACCTACCAACTTAATGCAAACAAACTATTAATCTTAAGATCAACCTGGGTCGGATAATATTTCTCTGACCGTATTTGAGTCACTTTCACTTCAAGATCTCAAGCTGAAAAGTGAAAATACGAATTTAGTTTCAGATGCATTTAATAAAAACATATCTAATACGACGGTTGGTTGGTTCTTTTTTTTTTTTTAGCATATCAGCCCATGTAGATTATTTAATGCCAAATCCTGTCTATACATATATATTAAATACATATGATTATAAACGAATACTTGGTAACATTTCCAGCGAGCCTGGGCTTATTTGTATGTACACAGTTAAATGATTTTAAATATTGCTATCTATCACTTGTAATTCTATTCAAAATAATTCGTTTTCAACGTAGAAAAATGATTCCAAGTATAGTAAAGGATCAAACAGTTAATTTCAAACAATTCAGTTTAGCGTAATTACACAGTTTAGTTCTATTTGACTCATATAGATAGGTCTCTATCAGGTGCTACCACTCCGACCGGAGTGGATCTGGGACCGATGGCAATAAAGGAGTACTCTGCATTTCCCAAAGCTCCAGCATTACAGGAGCCTCACCATCAGATTTCTTAGAGTCGTAACAAGGGGACACATTGGAGAGTGTCTTACCCCTCTTCAGAGTTGCAGTCGGCGTTTTCTACGGACCCAGCCCACAGGGCTGACTTTTAATGAAAGAATTAGTGTAATCTACGTCGGCTTGTTTCAAAGAACCTGCTTTGGATTAGGGTTGACTGAGAAAACTGAGTGGCACAATAGAACATAAGGAATAACACAAAAGAAGAGAAAAATTGAATCTATCAAAAGTGAAAACTATTAAAAAGGAATTAGTAAAAGTAAAAATAGAATTAAAGAAAATTTGAAACGCAACATTTGTCAATCTAATTTTTTTCTTGATTCACAAAATCCAACGTACTATAATATGCGTAATTATTTTCATGAAAAATCGAAATAATAGCTTCAGAATAACCTAGCAGATAAGCATTATAATAGGTGAAAATGACAGTCCCCATCACATCACCTTTTGTCTTTTTATCTCTTCCACAAAACGTAATAGACCTTTCATTATTTGAATTTGAAACCCATCGGCTTCAGACTTATTGTTGAGTGTGCCGTGCATATACAAATTTTATTTTTGTATTCTAAAATTTTATTTAAAATATTTCGAAATGGATATAATTGTGCACTGAGAAACATATATTATACATTATCCTTCTTGAGAGCCTAATTTTGATCAACTTTAAGATCAGCTATAGTTATTTTGAAAAGTCATTAATTATGGCTTTTTTTCTCCAATGTAGATTTTGTGGATGATTTGATACTTGTAAAAGTTAGATCGTCTTATAGGAATATTCAATGGAAATGTTTATGTCATTGAATGATACGGCGTTGTAATAAATCATTGCAGAGAATCAGCTCAGAAAATGAATTGTCTCATCAAAAAATAAATAAAAAAATTACCGTGTTCAAGTAATTAACGAAAAACAAGGCACTTTCATTAAGGGCAATGTTGATTAGCGACAGATGATTAAACTCTGAAAAAGCTTCAGGAACTTAAAGATAAAAATATAAAGAGTTCTGTCAAAAACAAAGAGTAATAAAAAGATGGAAATTAAGAAGAGGAATAAATAAAAGTAAATGAGGAAAAGTGAAGAAAGAAATAATTGGAAATAGTTAAGTTGGGATGAAGTAACGAAAGAAACATTTATAAAGCAAATGCAAAAGACTCATAATGAGAGGAAAGTAGAAATAATGTTATGCAGGTTAACCACGAAAACAGAAGAATTAGGAGAAAACAGAAACAACACAGAAAATTCAACTAAAATAATAAAAGCAGCTGTATGAAATAATGATAAAAAAACTTAACAATTACAAGTTTCAAAAGTGAATGTAACTAATATAAAAATAAACTTTAACAAAGAGAGCCTAAAAACTAAGGTCAACAATGAAAGGCAAAATAAAGATTAACAATGTAAATTATAAATTAAAGTTTAACAATGAAAGAAAAAACAATCATAACAACTGAATGGATAAAATAAAAGGAAGTTTAAAAATTAAATGCATTTAAAGAAATAAATTTTTGAAAATAAGTTGATCATTGACTGATTGATTTATTGATTGATTTTAACGGCATGACAACCAGTCTACGGTTATTTTCTGCATAGATATTTCGGAATGGCATTCATTGTCCTTGTATATTTATTTAAGTTTATTTGTTTTGTTGCTGCACACATTAATTTGGTTTTGATTGGTTTGGTTTGATTTTATGACATTGCAGGTTATTTAAAGCCAAATCTTTTTAATATATATATACATAACATTTATGATTTCTAAGCACATTTTGTAGATAAAATTTTAAAAAGAATGAGCTCATTTTTCCTTTCAGTTAAATGGTTTTACTTATCTCTATCAAATAGGAATAATTCTATTTACTATTAATCATTTGTTTGCACACAGTTTAAGGTTTTCAAGTATTGCTATGTATCACTAACAGTTCAATTAAACATGAGTCATTTGTTTACACACGATTTAAATGTCAAACAGTTCTTTTAACCCCTAGATAAAACTCTATCAGCTTTTACCACTCCGGGCCTGAGTGGAACTGGGAACGATGACAAAGATGTACTCCGCATTCCTCAAAGCTTCAGTATTACTGGAACCTCACTTTCACATTGTTTGGTGTCATATCGAGCACACTTGTTGGCGGAGTATTAACCCTCTACAAAAATGTAGTAGGTGTATTCTGCAGCCCCGGCCGACTGGGGCCAACATTCATATGATATCAAGTATTATTATCTAGTACAAATAACTTACTGTTATATGGCATCAACTATTCTAATCTAGTACGAATAATTTGCACACAGTTGTATGGTTTCAAGCATTCGTATCAAACACTAATTTTTTATGGTTTCAAATAATAATTTTATCATAGTCGTTTGTTTACACATTTACATATTTTCAATTAACTAATAATAAGGAGTGGGTAGAGTGTTCGCCCATAGTCCGGGAGACCTGGGATCAATCCCAGGTCGTGTCATACCAAAGTCTTTTAAAATGGTACTTTATGCCTCCTTGCTTAACAATCAGTAATAAAAGGTACGTATCAAGGGTAAAGTGGTGCAATCCAGGGAAAGGAGTAGCACCCTCCCCTACACCTCGGTGTTGTGGCTATTTAAAAGGGAGCCTTCTGGTCACCCTCGACTACGGCCGACAATTTTACATACTTACTTAGCAATTATAATAAGTAAATTTGACGACCCTGGTCAAGAGTGAACCGAAGGCTCCCTTTTCGATAGCTATAACACCAAGGTGTAGGGAAGGGCTCTACTCCTTTCCCTGGATTGCTCCTTTACTCTTGATCCGTATCCTATGATACTGAGTGTTGTGCAAAGAGGCATTAAGTACTATTTTTTGGGGTCTTTGCTATGACTCGACCTGGGATTGAACCCAGGTCTCCTGGGCCATTGGCAAACACTCTAACCCTCATACCAGATATTCTGAATACAAATAATGTACTGTTATATGGCATCAAGTATTCATATTGAATACGAATAATTCTTAACGGATCTATTTGACGAAACTACCGCTTTTACTTGGCTTCTTTGTAGGTTATTTAATGTCAAACCCATTCTCCTAGAAGAAAAGTAGTGGTACTATTTAACCCATAGCTGGGAGGATAAGGGGGTTCATACCTTTCCCAAGGGTATTTGCCCGAAAGTGAACATAATAGCGCGACTGGAATACGAACTCACTACGATTCCGCAGTCCATTGCTTTAACCATTACACCACGAGTACCCCAACCTGCTGCTTTGAGTCAGAATGGATCTTGGAATAATGTCAATAAAAGGATACTCCACACTCTAACGATATCGAGAACAAGAGACCCATCATCAGATTTAGTTTATTTTTAAATCCAAAACACCGATTTGCATTGTCTTATCCCTCTTCAAGGGATGAGGTCAGCAAAAATAAATCAACATAAACGATTAAACGAATGAAAAAAAGACAAGATAACTATGAATAAAAGGAAAAAATAAACAGAGAAATGAATTCAAATAAAGAAAGAATTGAAATGAAATGTAGAGAATGAAAAAAAAAGCAGGTAACAGACGAAAGATTAACAATGAAACGATAAGAAAAAAGATGAATAATGAAAATAATCCACTGAATGAAATCAGAGATTATAGAGATAAATATCATTAGGGATCTGGAAGGTTGAAGCAACAGCATAAATATATTTCAAAAGAATTACAAAGAAAGCAGAAACATCAATAAAACATGTAGCAATATTATTCAGAAAAGAGAGTAAAACAGGATGACAATGACGCAAAGGTGAAGAAAATGCTTGTGAGATAAGGAAGCTAAGAGGAATCGTTTGAATTTTATCAAAGAATTATAAGCAATGAGTTTCAATTTGAGTTCATTCTTGGTTTCTTTCTATTTTTCTATTTTACGTTGAGGTGTCAAGATGAAGTCGAGTGCCATTTTGCATAATTCAGTTTCCATGTTATGGGATTATTTAATCAGTTTTTCAAACGCAAAAGCGTTTAATTATTGTCTGAATCATTTCTGCTGTCAGAAAAATGTCGTATCCGATGTTCTGAAATCAGCCGGATCTGCTGAGATCGTTAATGTATTGTAAAGTCTCAGGAATGAAGAAAAGAAAATAAACAGGGAAAAGCTCAGGGAAAGTCAGAGTAAAAAAAAAAAAAAAGAAGAA
>OY757906.1:39178658-39188658 GCA_963585895.1 Sepioteuthis lessoniana | reverse complement strand
TCAGTTTAGTCAAACAGTTCTAATTCAAACAATTCAGTTTAGCATAAGCATGCAGTGTTGTTCTATTTAACCCATAGATAAGGACTATCAGGTGCTATCATTCAGGGCTATAGTGGATTTGGGAGCAATGACAATAAAGGGGTGCTCCGCATTCCCAAATCTCCGGCAATACTGGAACCTCACCATCAATTGTTTAGTGTTATATCCAGGACACTCATTGGGTGGGGTCTTACCCTTCTGCAGAGGTTCAGTCGGTGTATTCTACAGCCCCAGCTGAATGGGCAAGTAGGCTGTTTGAGTAAAATGCTATAATATTTGTTCATGAATCATATCTGATAATATCAGTTATTAGTTAATAATATTCGACTAACAATAATAAAGTTATAGCATTTTTAGGCTAGTAGAAAATCAACTCAATGATTACAGTGTATTTATCTTTTGGCATTACTATGTATATGCTAGTAGGAGTACCCGGTTTTGCTCGGGAGAAGATAACATTTTTTAATGAATTTTTCTTGATTTAGTATCGTAGGAGTTAAAAATCTGAAGATGAAACAAATACTCAAAAAAAGTTTTAAACAAAAATATTGTGATAAATTACTGGGAGTCATTTTAGGAAAAAATATATTTTTGGTGTACGTATTATGAAATCATTTGAAAATCAACGTGTAAATGAATTAAAGTTAGCGACCGTAGTTGAGGGTGAATCAAAGGCTCTCTTTCAATAGGTACAACACCGAGGTTTTGTAGATGTTATTACTCCTTTGCCTTAATTCTTCAACTTTACTCTTGATACGTACTAGATAATGCTGGGTGTTAAGGATGGAGGTATAACGTACCATTGTTTGAGTCTTTGCTGTGATTCAACCTTGGATTGACCCCTGGTCTCCCGGCGTGCGTTGTTCATCAGGGTCCCTAAGCAAATTGCGACATTGTTCATCAGTGTCCCCGGATCCAACTCAAATGCTGAGTTTCACTTTGAAAATTCGACACTGAAGAATTCTAAACATGGATAGTTCTAGAGCAAAGTGTGTAGAGTGTTCGCCAATGGTTTGGGAGACCTGGGTTCAATCCCAGGGCGCGTCATACCAAAGATTTTAAAAATGGTACTTGATACCTCCTTGCTTAACACCCAGCAATATAAGGTACGTATCAATGGTAAAGTGGAACAATCCAGGGAAAGGAGTACCGCCCTCCCCTACACCTTGGTGTTGTAGCTATTGAAAAGGGAGCCTTTTGGTTGCCCTCAACTATGGACGACTACATTTAATTTACATAATCTGATTTCTCACTGGTTGGACTTTTTGTGTAAGATATGTGAAAAAAAACCCATCTGAGAACATTTTCATTACAAAAAAAAGACATTTAAAACAATAAGTTTTACAACTATGATTAAAATCTATCATTTTTACGTCGATAGATACTATTTCTTACATACTCTAAATTTGATTGTTATTAATAAAGACTTTCCTATCCATATTGCATATTTGCTATATGCTCACTGATTATTATTTGTTTTTCTGTCCTCTTTTTTTTAGTTCCTTGAAAAATAAAACTGAACTTTTTGTCTTAGGGAAATTGGGAGTGTTCGGTATATTTGATATTTTAAACATCTTCATTAAAAAAGGAAAGGTGGTCGTTTTGAATGTTTAGATAATAATTTGGTTTCTTTGTTTCCATGGCATATCACCCTACGTTGTTTATTTAATGTCAAAACTATCCTTGAAGAAGAACAGTTGTGGTATTATTTTACCCATAGCTGGATAGATAAGAGGTATCATACCTTTCTTCAGTGTATTTCTCTGAAAAAGAATTTAATTTCGTTCCTGGAGTTTGAAGTCACTTACTCTGATGATTCAGTTCAACAAATTTTATTTTTCAAGTATTCTTATCTAATGCAAAAAATTGGCTCATAGCCGAATTGTTTCAAATAACTAAAAATAATAATACTTAATAAATGACTGAATAATTCTATTTGACATACGGATTGGATTCTTACAGCTATTACCATTCCGGACCAAACTGGACCGGATAGTATTGGTAATAGGATGTACTATTCATTTCCCAAAATCCTGGACGGAAGCCTTCCCATCAAATGCAGTTTAGTGTCATATCCAGGACAAGACACCTGGAATTGCGGTAATTGGTGTGGAGAGATTCTTAGGATTACTGTTTTACAAGTTAACCTTGTAGTGAAGCGTTGGGCTTTTGTTCTGACAAATAAGTTGACCCCATGTTTTGTGCGGGACCCCTTGTTTTGTATGCGGGAAAAGGATGTACTTTGGAGGGCCTAGTGGAAGTGATGGATGATAGGGACCGATGGAGAGAGAGAGTCAGGGAAATCTGTGCTATCAGCGTGACTTGATGATGATGATGATGATAAAGCTGTAATGAAACGAAAGGAAAAGAAAAAACGTTCGATAAATATTTCTTTGTTTAATGGCACTCCAACCTTTGTAGGTCATTTAATGTCAAAGCCATCCTTCAAGAAGAACAGTAGTGGTACTATTCAACCCGTAGCCAGGAGGATACGCGGGTTCATCTCTTTCCTAAGGGTATTTGTCCGAAAGTGAACGTAAGAGTTTGACTTGAGTTAGAATTCACTTATTATTATTCCCGAGTCCAGCGCTTTAACCATTACACAACGAGGACACCCTCACCGTGTGTGATAAAGGAAAGAACTTTAAAAAATGTAAAAGTTAGACGGTTAAGTAACGAATCAAATCCTATAAAGAAAATATGAAAAACTGATTGCGTCGGACTAAGAAGAGTTGTCAAATCTAAAGAAGAGAGAAATGATTATTTACTGATGTATGGCCAAAAGTATGGGTACCTCGAATTAAACCTACCGTTGAAGTAAGGTTTATAACACGCTGAATACATCGTTTGCACAGGGATAAGACACCCGTCATGCAAAAACAACTTGTATCCTGGGTAAGAAACTAAACAACATCTAATAGTAAGCTTCCACTTCTGGAGCTCTGCAGGGTGGAAATACGCTTTCATCGTTATCAATGTCATATTCATTCTTGCTTGGAGTAGTGATGACTGACTTTTAGGGGTCGATTTGAGGGTCAAATAGATATTTTTGATTATTATTCTTTATTTCGAGACGTCCAAAGCCATATGTTTGTTAGAGCGTCCTATAGGGTAGGTGGCTCAGAGTTTGATCATCTCTGTGGGGGTCGTTCTGGTGAGGGGAGTATGATGTTGCAAGACCCGAAACTCCCTAATGACCCAGAAGATTAAACATCACTGACGACACCTACTGGCGCCGATTTAAACGCGTATATTCAAAGTTTGTAGATGAGAATTCTTGATTCGATATAATTCCGTATAACATTTGTATAAATAATAATTTAAATTAAATATATATCAAATTATCTAATTATTTTTATTGTTAGATTATTTGATTATTTGATATCCAAATAATTTAATTATTAATTATTAACTGAACTATTTGTCCGGGCCATTGGCCTAGTGAGTAGAGTGTTTGCCAATAGTCCGGGAGACCTGGGATCAACCCCAGGTCGAATCATACCAAAGACTCAAAAAATGGTACTTGATGCCACCTTGCTTAGCACAGCATTATAAGGTTAGGATCAAGAATAAAGTGGAGTAATCCAGGGTAAGGGTTAACGCCCTTCCCTACACTTTGATGAAATAGCTATTGAAAAAGGAGCCTTTGGGCCACCAACTTTACTTACAAATAATTACTGAAAATTGAAATTATTTAGGATTATTATTATTAACAGATACTTGAAACGATATAATTGTTTGAAAGTTATTAGTTTAATGGCATATCAACCTTTGTAGGTCATTTAATGTCAAAGCCATTCTCCAAGAAGAACAGTAATGGTACTATTTAACCCACAGCTGGGAGAATAAGGGGGTTCATACCTTTCCCAAGGGTATTTGCCCGAAAGTGAACGTAATAGCGCGACTGGAGTACGAACTCACTTACCATGATTCCGCAGTGCCCCACTTTAACCATTACACTACAAGGACACCCCTTGGAAATTATTAGTGTAAAACATTGATACTTAAAACCCTATAACTGTTTCCTCTCAAATGATAATAATCAAATACGAATAGCAATTTAAAACCATATAAATGTCCTTGAATAATTAGTAACAGATAGGAATAATTAATTATAGATATGAATAATTAGAAATCGATAGAAATAAATTGTAATAGTAAAGATTAATTAGTATTAGATGGGAATAATAATAATAGATAATAATATTCTATGGGAATCCGAGATACCATATAACTGTGCAAGCAAATAATTTTTTTTATTAATGTCAAATAAAACAAGTGAGATTTTAAAAAAATTCCAACAAAACGTTGAAAGTAAGTAAGGTTATATCAAAACATTTACAAATTAATCGAGTTTCAGTTTTGAATAACTCACAATGAGTTAATATATCGTTAAACCAATAAACCAAACTAAACCCATGAATAATAGAACTTGGTTGTAATGATTTATAACCATAAATCGGAAATTATAACCAGAAAAAAAGAAAAGAAAGAAGAGATTATTGTAATACAAACGGAGAAAATGGAGAAAGAAAAGTAAATAAGAATGTGACGTAAATGGAAATAACTATCTAGATAGATAGATTGTTAACGGGAAGAGATAGATACATAGATAGATAGATTGATAGATTCTAAACAGGAAGAGATAGATAGATAGATAGATAGATAGATAGATAGATTCTTAACGGGAAGAGATTGATACATAGATAGATAGATAGATAGATAGATAGATAGATAGATAGATATGGCCAAGAAGAGTTTGCCTTCATATAAAATAGTCGTATATTTAAAGAAGTAAACACGAGATAAGATAAGAAAAAGAAAAAGACATGTTATGCGTGCACGGGGCATGATGAGTTAAATGAATAAAACAAGAGGTCAGCGTTGAGCGAGAATCGAGCTCTCATTCGGCTTGGGTCGATGAAAAAGCCGTGTCCAAAAGACGAAACGAACTCTAATTGGCAATTTCTATTCCTTCGCCGGATTGAGGAATTTCGATAGCCTCTCGGTGATAATCCGGTCACCTAAGCGCAATTTCCCACTGTGGATGGCAAATGTGCAGTAATGTCAATCCAAAAAAATAACTGAGCAGAATGTTAAAAAAAAAGTAAGAATTCAATCCCGACAAAAAAATAAAAAAAAATAAGTAAAAGCATTTACTGAAAAGGAAAACAAAAAATAAATAAATGAATAAGCCAAGAAAAAAATGGCAAAAAATAAACAACAAACATATCACGCAGCTAGAAACGCCTCATTTTTAACAAGCTAAACAGTCAAGTCAAATCGAGCATTGCACTAGCGTAGATACGCAGAAAGAAGGTGGATTGGATAAAAGACAATATCAAACACTTTTACATCCAAGTAGAGACAAAGACAACATCCAATCTGTAACGGAAGTTTTTCTCCATTGCTATTTTTTAAATGTTTTTCCCTTGTTATTTTTCTTTTCTTTTTTTTGTTTTGCTTTTTTTTTTTTTTCGATATCATTTTTGTAATCTTCTACTGTTACTGTCTTACATCGACAGATTTATTTATCTTTTCGATCTTCTGCTTCGTTACCTCACAATTCGCTGTCTATTCTTCGAGATTTGCTTTGTTTATAATTCAACCATTAAACCTATTCGATTCTAGAAAGAATCTAACCAGAAATCTCTCTTTCGAGTCTATTCTATCTTCAACATCCTGACTGACTCATCAAGACGTGCCGACAGCACGGATCCTTTGAATCTATCTCGCTATTCATCCCGCTCGGTCGTCACTTTTGGCAAGTCCTCCAGACGGCATCCAGTGTCTTCACAGAGCTGATGAATGTAATTTTTTGCTGGTCAGCTAATACTGGTTTGTTCATGCGTGGGAAGTTTGTAAAATGATATTCACTAAGAGTTTTTCTTTACTTCACCAGCAATGCTCATCATGTCTTGTTCGTCTCATTAAATGGTTTGTAGAGATACAACACTTTTTTTTTATTGGATACTGCTTTCAGAATTTATTCAGAAAAATACATATTTTTCTTTCGTGTTTTTTTTTAGCTGCCCCCCCCCCAAACGTTTCGTCAGAGTACAGGTATGCATTATGAATTGAATTACCATAACCAGGAAATCCGGCAAACACTGCATGCGACATACGGAACCACAGGACAGCTCTTTTGACCTCATAAGGTCTCATCAGCAGTGAATACTGTTATCTCCTACACTGGAGATCGAACCAGCGCCCTCAGAATGTAGAGCCGAAATTCTACCACTGAACACACAAGCAATGCCAAATTAACTAGACATGGTAAATGCGCGGACAATTAACCTGATGTGTTTTGTAGTTATGCCAGTACTCTTATAGAGGACACAGTCACCTCAAGGTTTACGTCTTTCCATGAGAATTGGAGACACGCATCGTAACCTCATGGGCAAGGAAATAGACATGCACTTTTTTTAGTTAGTGCATTAGCGTCTCCAAACGGCGTGTGATATACCATTAATATAATACTTAATTGATATTAGAGTGTTATGATTTTATATCAAACTCTGGTAAAAAAAAATATTTACAAAAATGCAGTCATATCATAGTTTTGATACGGCTACAGGTCGAATGAATCCGCGTTATTATATTTCCATATGGTCAGTAACCTAAATACTTCTAGATATTCCCATATTCTAGCTATCAATGACTTAGCAAAAAAAAGAAAAAGAATATAACTGCGTCGTATAGATATTTACTAAGCGCTGTTTAATAATTTACTAAGCTTTCTACTGAAATATGGCCCAAGATCGTATAAATGGGCACCCAATCAGACTCCAACACATTATCAATGATCTTCTAGTCTTGCTTGCTAATCATTACACAACGCAAAGTGCCTATTTGCGTCGTACATATTTCAAAGAATTTGTCCGCTATTTTCTTTTGTGTGGATTTTTAAAAAATTATATCCATTATTTCAATGGGCATTTACGTATATCCATACCAACAGAAGTTACCTGCCTTGCTTTGGATAAACCCCTGAGATTTACCCAAACTAAACTACTTTTTCCCCATAAGCCATTGACCTAAAAGAGTTAATATTATTTTTAAAAATATACCTTAAGCTTTGGCATACAAGTCGATTTTTTAAACTTGCAATTAACTGCAAAACTAGGGATCGGCTTATACAGCAAAGTTAAAATCCATACTTTTGCCATAGAGCTGTTAACTATAGGAACAGTACTCCAATCAATCGATATACACCACTCATTGTAACTTCAGCAGACTGCTGTAAACATTTACAACTTAATCTCGTGTTTAATGAACACATCTAACACACATCAACACAGAGATTGATATAAGGTAATAAAATCGCAATATGAATTAAGTATAAAATTTATGCTATATCGCACGTCGTTTGGAAAAGCATATGCACTGACTTAAAACACTTACCAAAACATTGACAGTGCCCGAACGGCCATTCAGAAAACAAAGGCATGTTGCTTATCTGAGCAATTTCATAATAGCGATATATATTGTGAATTCATATTTTCCTTTAGGCCTTCTAGCTAAATTTTAACCAACTTGTCGTCTACAGCATGTTTCGAAATCGACTTATACAGCTGGTATTTTGGAGGTACCTGTGGCGTGATGGATATCGTCGTAGGAAATAGACATGACGACACGAGTTCAAACGCTGGACGAGACTATTTGCATTTCACATAATGCTAATACTCTCGGAAAAGGTATGAATCCAATTGCTCTTCTTCCAACCATGGGTAAATAGAAGGGAAGATTGGGTTCTTTTGGCCTTGGTTGGGCAACCAGTCCACGAGAAGAAAAACTCTGGCTTCAAGCCTCTTAATTTCCACTTAAATGTTGACCTTGTGTCACATCCTGCCCGTGCGGAGGAGAATTCAGAATTTTAAGGTAAAATTCTTGAAATCAATTTAAAAACCAAATTGACTTGTAACAAAAACACCAACATTACTTTAAAGATTTGTTTGTTTGGGTTTAATGACATATTAACCTTTGTAGGTTATTTAATGCCAAGTCCATTTTCATAGAAATACACAGTTCTATTTCAAACAATTCAGTTTAGCTTAAGTACACAGTTTGATGATCAAAAATATCTCAATTTCAAACTATTCAGTTTTGTCAAACAGTTTTATATTAAAGAATTCAATTTAGCATAAAGATAGTTTGTTTTTTTTTTTTTTTTTGTTTACACACTGTTAAATGTTCAAACTCTTCAATTTTATAGATGCAAGTGTCATACAGCCTTGACATCGAGGATTAAAATTTGTGGACTGTATCCTCCGTATACAGGTAAAATATGTTGTTTTTTTTTGTTGTTGTTGTTTAGAGGTTAAGGAGTTACATTCAGTGCACATTCGTTTTTTACATTTGTGTCGAGTCGTTTTTTCTTTTTTTTCTTTTTCATAAAAAAGTGTCCCTTTCTCATCTTGTATGATGAATACCGAATGTCTTTATTCATTACCAGCCTGATAAGAAACGCAGACGCTCCTATTTTCCAAGATTTGGACTTGAATAACTTGCTTGGATCCTTGTCAGTAATCACATGGATATAACAAACAAATTTGGAAGAGTGAGGCTTTCTAGTTGTCGTTCCGCCGTAATCAATATTTAACTTGTCCAAATCTAACCCTAACCCCAACCCTAATCTGTTAAACTCCGCTTAAAAAATTGACCTTGGGTCATATCCTGCCTTAATGGAGGGGTTGGTAAATTACAAATCTCTCCCGCCAACCACACGTACTCACGCACACACGCACACACACACACACACACACACACACATACACTCTTTCGAAAATGTTGACAAATGAACTAAACATCGGTAGACCACAATCTGCCTGAGTCAAAATAGTAGTCCAAGTTGCGGAAACACTCTGACTCGTCGGTAAAGTAAAAGTTCCCGGCGCAGTGGTCAGTAAAGAAGTTCATGTTGTCAGTTTTCTGCGACATGAAAGGACTAATCACTATTGATTTCCTTGGAAAAAGGAGCACATGTTAATAATTTGCAAGCATTTAACTAAATGGTTTTAACGGAATATGAAAATCCTGTTGCTTATCTGAGCAATTTCATAATAGCGATATATATTGTGAATTCATATCTTCCTTTAGGCCTTCGGGCTAAGTTTTGACCAACTTGTAGTCTACAGCATGGTTCGAGATCGACATATACTTCAGGTATTTTGGAGGTACCTGTGGCGAGATGGATATCGTCGTAGGAAATGGACACGACGACACGAGTTCAAACGCTGGACGTGACTATTTGCATTTCACATAATGCTAATAATCTCGGAAAATCACAAAGTTATACGATCTCAACTATTCATATGTAATTCTATTATTGTCCAAGCTAACGAATTCGATTCATGAATGCGATTCTAACTCCAGGTTGCGTTTGGTTTATTGGCTTGATAGAATATGAAACCTTTATGGTTACATTCATGATAACCCATAAATACTTATCCTAAGTATTTATGGGTTATCCTGAATTCTTTACAAAGTTTTCAGATTTATACCTGAATGCTGAAATCTTTCTGGTGGAACTTTCAGCACGAATGCTGAAACTGAACAGTTAACCGTTTCCAAATTTCTGGAGAAGTTAATTACATCATAGTGCTGCTTGTCGTATAGATAGTGCTTAACTAACTCTAGTTTGCTATACAGTAGACCAAACCTGAAACAAAGTACAAATACAGAATTAATGTTTAAAATACGGCAATTAACCTATTGCATTCAGTTTCTTCTATTCTGGCAAGACATTATATGGTTTCAAGTAACAAATAATAGTAAAAATCATTTGTAAAAAAATAGTTTCCCCAAACTCGATTTATATACACTTATATGATATAGAATATTCCAATGTAATTCTTATAATTTCTACATAATCCTATATTATTTGATTATTCTTCTCTGATACTAATAATTTGCAAGCAACTAACTAAATGGTTTAACAGAATATGAAAATCACAAAGTT
>OY757906.1:39116158-39168658 GCA_963585895.1 Sepioteuthis lessoniana | reverse complement strand
TTTTTGTTTTTCCTCTCCACTCTGCAGTCTATTGGAACGGCAAAATCCAAATGAGGACAAATTGTTATTATTTTTTTGACTCACCTTTATTTTTTTCTTAGGTCAGGGAATTTGTGGTCTTTGTATCTCGAAGTACAAAAGAATTTTCAGTCTTACTCTGAATCTGCTTAACTTTTTATCAGTTCTGAATTGGAAATTATCCTTCTACCTAACGAATGTCCTACCAGAGACGCTCATCAAGCCTTCTGTTTTATCAACAGCTCAGAGTCAAGTCAATTTTCTTGATTTCCAATGCAAAATGAATACGGACAGCCGGACCGAAATTTGAACTCGTATTCATGATTCCAAAATGACGACACGCTCATCCACACAATTTAAAACATGGGTGTTTTTTTTCTTTATTTTTGAAAAAAATCATCATTTTTTTTTTTTTTTCGATTTTTTTATCTACTTTTTTTACTCTATCCTTTCTTGACTGCATCTCTATTATATTTGTTTTTAGATAACAAGTCATAAAGCGCGATGGCACAAAATATGCCAAGTCCAAGCCACTCATAATGATGCCTAGCTGAATGGTGATTATATTTGTATTTAGAAATAATAGAAGTCAGAGGTTACTCTATTCTCTGATGATTCACTAGCTTGTTGGTGGTTACCCCCAGGACATTTTATTCCGAATTACCCATATTTGGCCGCCATTACTTTTCCTTCTTTACTTTCTTTGGTTTACTTGTAGTCCTCCTATCTTTATGATTATTTTTCTCTCATATATTCAAAATGAACTTTTACAACTACTACTACAACAACGACTTCTACTACTACTACTACTACTACTACTACTACTACTAATAATAATAATAATAATAATAATAATAATAAGAAGAAGAAGAAGAAGAAGAAGGAGAATTGATATGCTGCAGAAAAGCAGGTGTAATACATGTGTTAACAGAGATTAAATATTTAATCATGTACTACTGCGAACACTGTGAAGCGGCCCAAAAGTAATGCAAGACAAGCAACGAATGGGAAAGAAAGGTGATATACTGGGAACTGTGCAAGAGCTTTGAATTTGACCATACTGACGAATGGTATATTTATGGATGGTTCGTGTTGTAATGGAACTGGACTTAGTGACACAAGTTCAAAACCTCAACGAGACTGCTTTCATTTCACGTAGTGCTAATACCCTTAGGAACGGTATGAATCCAATTATTCTCCTTCCAATTATGGGTAAATAGTCGGACAAACTTGGTTCTTTTGCCTTGGTTTGATAACGCTGGTGTAAAAAACTCTAAAAGTGGTAAAATAATAATAATAACAACAACAACAACAATAATAATAATAATAATAATAATAATAATAATCTGAAGTGGACTAGAGATGAAGTTAAAAAAATTGACCAAAGAACAATAAAACTAATGACCATGCATTACATCCTAGAGACGACGTTGTCAGGTTTATAACTCAAGAAAAGAGGAAGGAAGAGGACTTGCTAACATTGAAGTCAGCATTGATGCATCAATACAACGACTCAAAGACTACATAGAAAAACACGAAGGAGGACTGTTTACAGCCATCAGAAATCAGCCTAAAAACACGATGGACAACAGAATGATTATAACTAGGAAACAAAAATGGGAAGAAAAACAACTCAATGCACGTTGTAAACGACTAATAAACATCTCACACGAGAAAACCAAAACGTGGCTGAAAAAAGGAAACTTTAAGAGAGAAACAGAATCTCTCCAAATAGCAGCACAAAACAACTCCATAAGAACCAATCAAATTAAAGCTAGAAAAGATAAGACGCAACAAAATAGCAAATGTAGGCTATGCGGTGACAGAGTTGAAACCATCAATTACATAATAAGCGAATGCAGCTAATTAGCCCAGAAGGAGTATAAGACTAGACACAACTGGGTGGGCAAGGTGATCCAATGGGAGATGTGGAAGAAATTTAAATTTGACCATACGAATAAATCGTATATCCACATAACCCAGCATCTGTCCTAGAATATGACACATAAACTCCTATGAGACTTTGAGATTCAAACGGATCACCTAATCTCGGCCAGAAAACCAGGCCTAATAAAATCCACAAGAAAAAAGAGAATTTGCAAAATTGTCGACTTTGCTGTTCCGGCTGACCACAGAATAAAACTGAAAGAATGTGAAAAGAAGGATAAGTACCTCGACCTTGCTAGAGAATGGAAAAAGCTGTGAAACATGAAAGTGACGATTGTACCAATTGTGATTGGTGCTTTTGGCACTATAACTAAAGGATTATTTTAAGGCCTGGAAGACTTGGGAGTTGGCGGACGGGTAGAGACT
Source organism: Sepioteuthis lessoniana (assembly GCA_963585895.1). NCBI lineage: Eukaryota > Metazoa > Mollusca > Cephalopoda > Myopsida > Loliginidae > Sepioteuthis > Sepioteuthis lessoniana. The sequence continues at coordinate 39,166,327 of OY757906.1, read as the reverse complement.
ATCCAAATGACAGCATTACTGAGAACGGCCAGAATACTGAGAAGAGTCCTGGACACTTGAGGAGACTTGCTCTCACTCAAACTCTGGTGAAAATCATCAGCTAATAATGATGTGATAAACTCTAAAACAGTATAATAATAATAATAATAATAATAATAATAATAATAATAATAATAATAATAATATGCAGAGTAGTCTGTATATATTTAAAAATCCCACCTGGATTATAATCTTTGGAAATCCAGTGTTAAGTTTGTTTGTTTTTGGCTTGGTTTTATGGCATATCAACTATTGTTGGATATTTAATGCCAAATTCACTTTATATATATTAAATATGGTTTGGTTTTATGGTATACCAAACGACGAATATGAAAATTTCGTCAATGCACACCTCGAGGCAGCAGCAAAATACATTCCAACAAAAATTAAAACTAAATATAGAGTCCCATGGGAAACTTTAGCGGTGAGAGAAAAACGTGCACTAGTGAAAACAGCCTCCAAAAACTATCGAAAAAAACCAACAAACACAAATATCTTAAAACTAAAAACGGCACAATATAAATTAGCAGGCATATATATAAAGGAACACACAGAATAAATTCAAAATCAGATAGATAAGATTAGAGACTCGGTGGAAGATAGACAATCTAGAATAGCTTGGCAAACAATAAACGAAGTGAGCAGAAGAAAGAACACAGCCAAAGCAAAACTTAAAGCAGCAAACCAACAAGAAAGAATAAAACTGTGGAAACAGCACTTCGAAAACTTACTTTGAAACCTACCAAAAATAACACACGAACCAATCACCAGAATAATTAGCAAACAATTAGACATTAAACTAGGACCGTTCACACAAGAAGAACTCGACTCGGTTCTCAGAAAAATTAAAAATAGGAAAGCTGCTGGGCTGGACGAAATTCCCCCGGAAGTATGGAAGACCAGACAATTCGACGACATACTGCTCCGCCACTGCAACGCAGTATACAATCAAAATCCGATAGATAGATGGATGAAGGGATGCATACTCCCCTTCCCTAAAAAGGGGGACCTCGGATTAGCCAAAAACTACCGAGGCATAACACTTACATCCATAGCTGCCAAAATCTACAATGCCCTACTACGAAACCGAATAGAACCCAAAATCGACAACATACTTAGAAAAAACCAAAATGGCTTCCGAAGAAATAGATCCCCGACCTCACAAATATTAACCATCCGCAGAATCCTTGAAGGTGTACGGGCAAAGAACCTACAAGCGACATTAATATTTGTCGACTTTATCAAGGCTTTCGATTCCATTCACAGAGGAAAGATGGAACAAATCCTACTAGCGTACGGCATACCTAAAGAAACCGTAGCGGCAATAACGATTCTCTATAGAAACACTAAAGTAAAAGTACGATCACCGGACGGAGACACAGAATACTTTGACATTGTAGCAGGAGTACTACAAAGGGGACACGCTGGCCCCGTACCTCTTTATCATTTGTCTAGACTACGTACTTAGAACGTCGATTGACAAAATCAAAGAGAATGGCTTCGAACTGACGAAGAAAAGAAGCAAAAGGTACCCCACAACAACAATTAGCGACGCCGACTACGCCGATGACATAGCGATACTGGCAAATACACCTGACCAAGCCAAAACACTTCTGCATAGTTTGGAACGAGCAGCAGCAAGCATAGGCCTCTATGTTAATGCACACAAAACGGAATATATCTGCTATAAATAAACGGGGGACATACATCTCCACTCTAGATGGAACCCCACTTAAACTAGTAGACAAATTCACGTACCTAGGAAGCAGCGTCGAATCAACCGAAAAGGACATCGAAACGAGGTTAACGAAAGCATGGACAGCTATCAATAGGCTATCGATTTTATGGAAATCAGACCTAACCGATAAAATGAAACGCAGTTTCTTCCAGGCAGCGGTCACATCGATACTGCTATATGAGTTCACTACATGGACGCTAACAAAACGGCTGGAGAAGAAGCTAGATGGCAATTACACAAGAATGCTGTGTGCAATCCTGAACAAGTCCTGGCAGCAACACCCCACAAGACACCAACTGTACGGCCACCTGGCTCCTATCACGAAAACTATTCAAGTTAGACGAACCAGACATGCAGGACACTGCTGGAGAAGCAGAGATGAACTCATAAGAGATGTACTCTTATGGATCCCCACACATGGCCGCGCAAAAGCAGGACGACCAGCACGAACATACATTCAGCAGCTATGTGAGGATACGGGATGTTGTCCTGAAGACCTACCTAGGGCGATGAACGATTGGGAGGAGTGGCGAGAGAGGGTCAGGGATATTCGTGCTACCAGCGCGATATGATGATGATGATGATATTAGATATATGATTAATATTTTTAAACGAGCCTCAGCTCATTTTTTCACCCAATTAAATAGTTTTAATTATTTCCATCTCATACTAATGCCTAGTTAAATGATCAAACAGTTCTACTTCAAAAGATTCAAATGAGCATAAGTACACAGTTTCTTTTTTACATACAGTTATACATTTGGTTGTCTAAATTTCTGAGACGAAGCTTGATGATTTTTATCGGAAAGAGTTTTCGGACTATTGTATTCGTCTTCATTGTTTTTTTAACAATGTTTCGGCTGCTGTATCCTCCAGCCTTACACAAGGGACACCTGAGGAAGACTGGAGGATACGGCAACCGAAATGTTTTGGAAAAAAAAAAACAATAAAGACGAAGACAGTAGTACAAAAACTCTTACTAATAAAAGTCATTTGTTTAAATACAGTATCTTCTTTACGCACTGTCAAATGAAAAAAATTCTATTTCAAACAATTCTGCTTAGCATGAGTTCAGTCTATGTTGAGACTCAGTTCAGTGATCAAACTGATCTATTTCAAACAATTTAGTTTAGCATATCAACGAAGTTGAATGGCCCCTAATATCATATTTACCAACCCCTCCGCTCGGGCAGGATATGGCACAAGGTCAATTTTTTAAGCGGAGTTTAACAGGTTTGAATTCAGAGTTTTCCTTCTCCTAGACTAGTTGCCTTACCAAGGCTGAAGAACCCAGTATGTCCTTCTATTTACCCAAAACTAGAGGGAGAAAAATTGGATTCATACCTTTCCCAAGGCTATGTGAAATGCAATTAGCCTGGTCCAGGATTTGAACTCGTGTCGCCGTGTCCATTTCCAACGACGATAACCATTAAAATAATAACCATTACACCCCGGGCACCATGGCCATGTATCAATAACGATTTAACTGATCATCAGCCCTTTGTTTACTTACAGTTAAATTATCAAACACTTCTTTTTCAAATAATTCAGTATAAGTACAGATTTTTGTTTACACACAGTTATATTTAAAAACAGTTCTATAAAAAAAAACAAAAACAAATCAAGTTAGCATAAGTTTACAGATTCAATGTTAAACGATTATATTTGGCCCATAGATAGGACTCAATCAAATGCTACCACTCAGGATCAAAGTGCTCCTGGGAGCGATGATAATAAAAGACTTCTCCATATTCCCCAAAGTTCTTGCATTACGAGAGCCTCACCATAGATTGCTTAATGTCATATCCTGGACACGCGTTATGGGAGTGGTACTCTTCTGAAGAGATCCAGTCGGTCTATTCTGCCACCCCAGCCGACTTGGCCACGTTAAATTTGGTGAAGTTGGAAACCTGTGGAAGGATGGAAATAATCCTCATTATTGCACAGTTTAAAATTGGCCAAAATATTAAGAAGAGCACACGATTTAATTTATCAGTTATTACTGGCGTGACACCAAGGAGAGTACAATTGATAATTCTATCTGAAATATTCAAGTTAAAACCAGGATAGAAAGCTTTACGACAGAGTAATAGGTGTTGATTATATAGTGATAGAGTGTTCATCGGTGGTCAGAACCAAAGACTAAAAAAATTGTACTTCATACCTCCTGACTTAAAACTCAGTATTATAACTTTGGTTTGTTTGGTTTGATTTAGTTTTATGGCACATCAACTATTTTAGGTTATTTAATGCCAAACCATTTTATATCATAAACAGTTCTATTTCAAACAATTCAATGTAACATGCATACATATTTTAAATTTTAAACAGCTATATTTCAAACAATTCTGTTTAGTTTAAGAATATTTTTGTTTACACACGGTTAAATCTCAAAACAGATCTATTTCAAAGAGTTTAGTTTAGAATATGTACACATTTTCAATGTCAAAAATATTTTTTAAACAATTCAGTTTAGCATAAGTATATAGTTTACTTCTATTTGACCCATGGATAGGACCCTATCAGGTGCTACCACTCCAGGCCAGAGTGATCCTGGAAGCGATGGCCATAAAGGGGCACTCCACATTCCCCAAAGCTCCAGCATTACTGGAACCTCAACATCAGATTGATTAGTGTCATAATGAGGACATTCATTGAGGGGGTCTCTTAACCTTCTGCAAAGAAGCAGTCGGTGTATTCTACAGCTCTAGTTGACTGTGCAATCTTTATTAACAGGTACGGATCAAGGATAAGTGGAACAATTAAGGGAAAAGAGTAGAGGCCTCCCCTACACCTCGGTGTAGAAGCTATTGAAATGGAATTCTCCAGGTCGCCCTTGACTACGGTCGCCAACTTAATGTTGGAATAATCAAATAATCAGCAATAGCAAAAAGCTGGCCTATGAAACGATTAAAATTACAAGTGACTTTAGGTCTACGCAGACAAATTATGTATTAACAAAAAGTGTCTAAAACTGAAAGTAATCTTTAACACGCAACAGATCACTAAATCCAAACGACGTGACTAGATGGATGCAATTGTGATTTATTTCCTCAAAAGGCCAACATGTGACACAAGGTCGAATTTGATGTGGGGAGCAACAAATGTACTACTAGTACTACTACTACTTCTACAACTACTATGGAGGTATAATTGACGTCATGATGATCACTGACGAAAATTGACTTGGTCAGCCATATCTAAATGACAATTTGGCTGTTTCGGCCTTGCGATATATATAAGCCAAAAAACTTACTAAAATATTACTGAACAAGGCTGTTTTTGATTCCCGTCACGCTAAGACGATTGAGAAAGACATGAATCTATCTCTTCTAATCCCAGCAACAGATAAAATAGTATGGCACACTGAGTTTTCAAGTGTTTGTAAGTCAACCGGTCAAAGAGAAAGGCACCTGAGGAGTATTATTCGGGTAAATCTGTGGCACTCTAGTGCACCAGTGTTTTGGTATTGCACAATCCAAAAAGTAGAGATAGTTCTGCATAAACATTCTTGACTATAAAGAAATCAACAGCTGTTCGTTTAGTAAGCTTTGAAATTGTTAATGTGCTTTAACGTTGGAAATATAAAAATATATTTAAACTGCTAAAACTACTACAATCAATCAGGCTATTCAAAAGAAATTGTCATTTTGGCAAGTCAACCTTTGCTACAAACCTTATTCGGGCAAACAGATAACTGTTCAATATATATATATATATATATATATATATATATATATATATATATATATATATATATTCGGTTAAATTTCCTTTAGAAAGGTAAGAATTCTCATACACCCGGCAATGGATTGAATGTTCGGCTACTATCCTGCTAAGATGGCTTTGGTATTAAATAATCCACGAAGGTTGCTGTGCTATTAAGCAAAGAAACCAAAACTAAGCCAATATATATATATATATATATATATATATATATGTGTGTGTGTGTGTGTGTGTGTGTGTGTGTGTGTGTGTGTGTGTGTGCGTGTCTGTGTGTCTGTGTGTGTGCGGGTGCGCGCATGTGTGTGTAGTTCGGCAGCAGTCATTCATTTAAGCATGTTTGATTAAATAGTAAAAACCTATTTGGTCTATATAATTTTATTGGGATCCTTTCAAGTTTCCTGATAAGTGTTTTGGTTTTAGGTTGGCGATGGTCGATGGATATACAGAAATTTTTTCAAGCTCTTTATATATTGTGACGTAGATTTAGATACTATAAATTAATGGTAATGATTGAAGATAACATCGAATTTTCTTCGGAAATTATGTACATTATTGTTAAGAGAATAGACACAATTGAAACCAATTCACCACACATTGCTATTGCATCAAGCGCCTTCGACATTGTAGCAGGAGTACTACAAGGGGACACGCTGGCTTCGTACCTTTTTATCATTTGTCTAGATTACGTACTTAGAACATCGATTGACAAAATCAGAGAGAATGGCTTCGAGCTGACAAAGAAAAGAAGCAGAAGGTACCCCGCAAAAACAATTACCGACTCCGACTACGCCGATGAGATAACGGTACTGGCAAATACACCCGACCAAGCCGAAACCCTACTGCTTAGTTTGGAACGAGCAGCAGCAAGCATAAGCCTCTATGTTAATGCACACAAAACGGAATATGTGCTATAATCAAACAGGGGACATCTCCACTCTAGATGGAACCCCTCTTAAACTAGTAGACAAATTCACTTACCTAGGAAGCAGCGTCGAATCAACCGAAAAGGACATCGACACGAGGTTAACGAAAGCATGGACAGCTATCAATAGGCTATCGATTATATGGAAATCAGACCTAACCGATAAAATGAAACGCAGTTTCTTCCAGGCAGCGGTCACATCGATACTGCTATATGAGTTCACTACATGGACTCTAACAAAATGGCTGGAGAAGAAGCTAGACGGCAATTACACAAGAATGCTTCGAGCAATCTTGAACAAGTCCTGGCGGCAACACACCACAAGACACCAACTGTACGGCCCCCTGGCTCCTATCACGAAAACTATTCAAGTTAGACGAACCAGACATGCAGGACACTGCTGGAGAAGCAGGGACGAACTCATAAGAGATGTACTCTTATGGACCCCCCACACATGGCCGTGCAAAAGCAGGACGACCAGCACGAACATACATTCAGCAGCTATGTGAGGATACGGGATGTTGTCCTGAAGACCTACCTAGGGCGATGAACGATAGGGAGGAGTGGCGAGAGAGGGTCAGGGATATCCGTGCTACCAGCGCCACATGATGATGATGATGATAATATTAGTAGCAATGATAACAAATAATCAAAACGTTTTTACAGGACTACTTACAACTAGGCGATTCAATCAAACTTAAAGTAAAGAAACGTTGTCAAATCATAGATTTCGTTGTTGCAAGAAACTACGTTTTAATTTGATACAAAAAAATGTTTAGCTGATGAATCATATAAGTTGGCAGCGACTATGTATAAGAATATATTGCTAGAAAAATTGAACATCTCAGGAAGCAGTTCCCAAATTATTTACCGTAGCGCATTCGTGTCTCACGTGATAAAGGACATATGCATAGTAAAAACAATGAATTATGAGTAAAACAAATGTAGAAGTGACTTCCAAATCAGAAGAATATTTGAAATCCTTAAAATAGTTTCACCTTAAATTGTGAAACACGAAAGAACATCATTGGATTTGAAACACTTCACGAGAATTTCAACTGATATCCTTACGAAGGTTGTCGGGGCGAAAAGGTCATCGTTGTAGGAAGTAAATTTAGTTAACCGATTTCAATTTCACATTTGCATCTTACTTTCTTGGAAAGGTATGAGTTCACTTATGTGTAAATAGTATAGTAGACTGGGCTCTTTATCCTTAATATAGAAATCACTCTTGGAGAGGGAAAAAATCTGAATTTTAACCAATTGGAGACCGAGAGATGATGGTTGTTTGTTTGGTTGTTATTTTATAGCATATCAATCTTTGTGTGGTGTTTAATTCCAAATCACACACACACACACACACACACACACACACACACACACATATATATATATATATATATATATATCCCAGTTGGCTAAAATTTTAGATACACCGATTGCATCTCTGAAAGAGGATTAAGATCACCTCATAAAAAAGTGTCCTAAATATGACACAAAACTGCATCTGATGGTGGGGATCCAGTCCTGGAGCTTTATGTAATGAAAAATACCTGTTCATTATCATTATTTCCGGGTCCACTCTAACACGGAGTGGTATCTTTAGGGTTTCATCTCGTGGTTAAATTGGGCTATTTAATTATTTACTGTATTTGAAACCATTTAACTGTGTGTTAACAAATGAATAATATTAAACTGAATTATTAGCATTTGATAGAAATGTTTGAAACTTTTTAATAATGTACAAACAATAAATATCAATACTTGAAACCATTTTCTTTGTGTAAAGTAATGACCTCTGCCTAGTTTAAAAAATGGTATTACTTGCAGTTCATAGCATATGTACAAAGAGTTTTGGGCATTAGATACTAATCAAGGATTGATATACCATTAAACCAAATAATATATATATATATATATATATATATATATATATATATATATATATATATATATATAATTTGTGAGTGTGTAGTTAGTAGGTAGGTTTCTTTCTAAAAGGCTTAGAGCTAATTTGTTTGCATACAGTTAAATATTTGTAAGTAATATATTTTAACACATGTGTTTGTTAGTTTCTTTCTTTGTTGTTTTTTAATGGGATATCTATCTTCTTAGGTTAGTTAATACCAAATTCAAATTTCAAGAAGGACAGAAGTGGTACTATTTAACCCAGAGCAGGTAGGATAAGGAGGTTCATACCTTTCTCAAAATGTATTTGTCCGGAAGTGAACGTAATCGAGCGACTGGAGTTCGAACTTTCTTACTATGATTCCGAGGTCTAGCGTTTTAACTGTTTCCCCACAAAGACATCCCATTTAACTCTAATAATCCTATTTGATATTAATAATTCGTTAATATTAATATGATTTTTCCTTGGTAATTGACCAATGGATAAAACCCTAACAGGTACTACTGCAGACATGGAGAGGGATGGGCTCTGACGGGCTATTCATACCCAAGGCATTAATAGCCTGTCGAAGCCCGTCCCTCTTTACCAAAAAGATTACGAGATATGTTTTTTTTTCTTTTTCTTAATTGTGAAATTACCTTTAAAACAACTGGGTTCTCTGTTCAATGATTCAGAATTTAAAATAAAGCTTGAAGAGTTATAACAAGAGACATTTCAATTTTTTCATTTAGGATTGGTTTGGTTTGGTTTGGTTTTATGGCATATCAACTATTGTTGGATATTAATGTGAAATTGATTTTTATATATAAAACAGTTCAATTTCAAACAATTCAGTTTAGTATAAGTATAAATTCGTTTACACACTGTAAATGTCAAAACAGTTCTGTTTCAAACATTTCAGTTTAGCATATGTACCCTGTTTAGTTCTATTTGACCCATAGATAAGTCCCTATCAGGTGCTACTACTCCGATCCAGACTGGACCTGGGAGTGATGGCAATGAAGGGTGCTCTGCATTCCCCAAAGCTCCAGGATTACTGGACTCTCACCATCAGACTGTTTAGCTTCATATCTAGGACACTTGTTAGATGGAAGTCTCTGCAGAGATGCAGTCGGTGTATACTAAGGCCCCAGTCGACTGGGCAATTACGTTTAGGAAGAGAATCTAACTGTTGGTTAAGAATCACTTTAACTATTTTCATCTAGTTTTTACGCATCACATTTAGGTAATCTGATATTTTATTCTCTAATTGACATTAATGTAATGAAAAGCAATTGTTCAGTGATTTGCAAAGGAAATGAGTCAAGAGATTTCCCATCTTTCCTTACATAGAAATATTTGTTTTTTTTTTTTTTTTTTTAAAGATTCTATCAATCTACCTATCTATATGAGTGTGTGTATTTTGTGTACATGTTTGTGTGTAAAAATATCCTATGTATACAAACCAATTAACATATGACATCAGTCCATCAATCTTATCTGCTTATGTATGAGTATTGTGAATAATCCTGTCTGAATGTGTACGTATGTATGTATACGAGCACGTATGTGTGTGTACTTGAACGTATGAGTGCGCATACGTGTGTATGTGTGTGTGTGTGTGTGTGTGTGTGTGTGTGCGTGCGTGGTATATGTGTATACATGTGCGCATACGTCCGTATGTGTGTGAGTGTGTGTCTGTGCGCGTGCGTGTACAAGTATATGTGTATAAATGTGCGCAAATGTGCGTATGTATTTGTATGTGCGTGCGTGCACAAGTATATGTGTATAGATGTGTGTATAAGTGTGTGTATGTGTGTGTGTGTGTGTGTTTGCGAGTGTACGTGCATGTGCCTGAGTGTATATGTGCACACAAAACATTTGATTTAAATTTCACTCTGTTAAATATGCTTAATTTACTGAATTAATAAAAAAATCTAAACATTTTTTGCAACTTGAATTATTTTTCTAAACTCAAATTAATGAATAATTTTTTCAGTACGTATTTAATTTATGCACAAAATGCGTTATTTTTTTCCTTCTAAAGAGCGTCTTGATGTAACTGATAAGTTTTAACGGCATGTAATCCCGTGCTGGCTTATTCTATGCTGAGAGGTTTGTGATCCTTTTACGTTCACATTTGCATTTCTCGTTTGGTAGATTCAATAAGAGTTTTTTGTTTCTTTTTTTCACAAAAATAAGAATAATTTTAAACCTTGTCTATTTTAACCAATAGAGGGGACCCTAACGGATACTGCCACTCGGGGTTTGAGAAGTCCAGGGAATAATAACAATGAAAGGGTATTCCATACTTCCTAGATCCCCAGAACAGGAGCCTTAACATCATATGCAATTTAATGTCATATCTAGGACATCTCATATTTTTTTTTTGCTGGGGAGTTACCTTTTAAGACGTGATACAGTAAGCGTATTGTAAGCCCCACACACTTGACAGATTTGGATTCTTGGTAGGGCCGAGAACCTTAAGTGAGTCCATTATACAATAGGTCTAACATAGCCAGATGATAGCCCCGTCAGCTGGAACCTTAGAATACGCCGACTGTATGTCTGCAAAGGGGTAAGACCCCTAAACGTGTGTCTTGAATATGACAATAAAAAATCTGATACTAAGGCTCTAGTAATGCTGGAGCTTTGGGGAATGAAGACTTCGCCTTCATTGCCATCACTCCCAGGTCCACTCTGACCCAGATTGGCGGTTCCTGATAGAGTCATATCTATGGGTCAAACAGAATTGTTTGACATTTAAACCAAGTGTAAACAAATAACTCATGCTAAATTTAATTGCTTGAAATAGAACTGTTTGATCTAAACAAATTACTGATATTTAATTGAATTGTTAGTGATACATAGCAATGCTTTGAAACTATTTAACTGTGTGCAAACGATTGAGTAATATTGAATAGAATTATGAATGTAAGTAAAAGTAAAGTTAGCGACCATAGTCGAGGGTGACCCGAAGGCTCCCTTTTCGATAGCTACTACACCAAGGTGTAGGGGAGGGCGCTACTCCATTCCCAGGATTGCTCCACTTTACCCTTGAACCGTACCTTATAAGCAAGGTGGTATCAAGTACCATTTTTAAAGTCTTTGGTATGACTCGACCTGGGGTTGAACCCAGGTCTCCCGGGCCATTGGCGAACACTCTAACCGCTGGGCCAATGTCCCGGTATTATGAATGTAAGATAGCAATAATTTAAAACATTTGACTGTGTAAAAACAATAGCAATACGAATGTGCAGAATATTAATTCTAATCTGTTTAAAAATGAAATTACCGACAAACTAATCCTTTACAGATGTATATCAATTTAAATGTGTGAAAACAAATGACTGATGTTAAACTGTTACTGACACATAACCATTCTTGTGCGCTGCAAATGATTAATAATAAATAGAATTATTCGTATTAGATAGCAATACTTAAAACCATTTAACTGTGTGCAAAAAATGAGCTGAGGCTTGTTTAAAAATGTTATCAATAAAATCTTTACAAATCATAAATGTTTAATATATGCGTATAAATAAGATTTGGCATTAAATAACCCACAATGTTTGATATGCTATAAAACCAAAATAAATCAAACAAAATCAAACTACTCAAACCAAACCAAACCAAACCATAGCGAGATGAATAACCAATCGTCTACGATAGGCACTGGTTCATATATAAAATTCATATTGAAATCGTTACATAATTTCCCGAGATTCCTTTTTGCCAGGAGGGAATCCAACGTTTCCATAGAGAAAAGAGTCAGCATTACTCTAAGCCTCACTGACAGGGCGCTATTCTTTTGTGTTGCATCAGGACTTTCGTTTAAGGAGTCTTATCCATCTACAGAGGTACGGTTGGTATGATTTATAATATATAAAAATAATGCTTCGTAAACAATAATAGATTCAAGTAACTTTTCTTAATAAAAAAAATAATTAGAATATTATGGTTTTATATTACTATCAAATACGAATGATTTATTAAAAGATTTATTTGACCCTTAGATAGGACTACAAGATACTACCACTCGGGGTCAGTGGGAATCCGGGAGAAAGACCAACGAAAGATTACTTCAGACTCAACAGAGCTACAGAAGTTTAGTATTACTAAATGAGTTCTGTGTCCAAGACTAAGCCAAACCTTGTGACCTGAAGAGAGAAACTGATTCTCTCCTAATGTCAGCACAAAACAACGCCATAAGAACCAATCATATCAAAGCAAGAATAGATAAGACCAAACACAACAACAAATGTAGGTTATGTGGTAATAATGACGAAAAGATCAATTACTTTATAAGTGAATGCAGCGATTTAGCACAGAAAAAGTATAAGACTAGACACGAGTGGGTGGGCAAGGAGATCCACTCGGAATTGTGCAAGAAAATTAAATTAGACCATATGAACAAATGTTATATGCACAACTCAGCATCAGTCCTGGAGAATGAGACACAAATTCCTATGGGATTTGACATACAATCGGATCATCTAATCTCGACCAGACATTATAATAATCAACAAAATAAAGATAACTTGCAAAATTGTAGATTTTGCTCTCCCGGCTGACCATAGAGTAAAATTGAAAGAAAATGAAAAGAATGATAAATACCTTGACCTTGCAAGGGAATTGAAAAAAAAAACTGTTGAACCTAAAAATGATCTTCATATCAATTGTAATTGGAGCTCTTTTTACAGTCACCGAAGGATTATTAAAGTGAGTGGAGGACTTGGAAATAAGAGGACAAGTGGAGATCATCCAAAATACTACATTATTGAGAGCGGCCAGAAGACTGAAAAGGATCCTTGAGACTTGAGGAGACTTGCTGCCTTCAATGTGAAGGACTACCAGCTAATGCTGATGTGATAAACTTTCAAGGAGTAAATAATAATAAAGTAAATAGTAAAGTTGGTGACCATAGTCGAGGGTGACCCGAAGGCTCCCTTTTCGATAACTACTCCACCAAGGTATAGGGAGGGTGCTACTACTTTCCATGGATTGCTCCACTTTACCGTTGATCCGTACCTTATAATGCTGAGTGTTAAGCAAGGAGGTATCAAGTACTATTTTTAAAGTCTTTGGTATGACTCGAACTGGGATTGAACCCTGGTCTCCCAGGCCATTGGCGAATACTCTAACCATTATGCCAATGTCCGGTATAATAATAATAATAATAATAATAATAATAGTAAAGCAAAAACAGCAAACTGGCATAGAAAGAGTATAAGATTAGACACAAGTGGGTGGGAAATTATGCAAGAAATTAAAATTTGATCATACGAACCAATGGTTTATGCACAACCCAGAATTCGTCCAAGAAAATGAGACACACAAACTTCTATGGGATTTTGAGAAACAAACAGATCACTAAATCTCGGCCTGACGACTAGACCTAGTGAGAGTTAACAAAAAGAAGAGAACCTGACGAATTGTGGACATTGCTGCCTTGGATGATCACAGGCTAAAACTGAAAGAAACTGACAAGAAAGCTAAGTATGTAGACCTTGCTGGAGAACTGAAAAACAAACGAACTATGAAGCATGAGAGTGATGGTGATGCCACTTGTAATTGGTGCTCTTGTTTAAGTCACCAAACGATTGGTACAGGGCCTGGAGGACGTGGAAGTAAGAGGACGAGTGGAGAGCATTAAAACGATAGCATTACTAAGATTGCCAAGAATACTGAGAAGAGTCCAAGAGACTTGAGGGACTTGCTGTCACTCAAACTCCAGTGAAAGACTATCAGTTAACGCTGGAGTAAAAGAACTCTCAAAGGAATAATAATAATAACAATAATAGAGAATGAGACGCATAAAATTTTCTGGGATTTTGATATACAAATTGATCACCGAATCCCGGCCAGAAAACAAAACTTAGTGTTAATTAACAAGGAAAAAAGAACTTACCATTAAATGGAGTTGTTCGTTCCGGCTGACCACAAATTGAAAATAAAAGAAAGAGAAAAGATAAACGAATACTTGGACCTTGCCAGAGAACAAAATAATCTGTGGAATATGATAATGATAATGACACCTGTTGTTGTTGGTGCGCTTGGAATCATCCATAAACGCTTGAAAAAAAGACGGTAGGTATTAGAAAACAAAGAAAGAATCGGTAACATCCAGACCACATCATTGTTGAGATGGGCTAAAATACTGAGAAGAGTCCTGGAAACCCGAGGAAGCTTAATATCACACAAACTCCCTGGAAAGTGAAAGATCTCCAATCAAAACTAGTGTGAAAAACTCGCACGAAGTCCACACTAGAAAACGCGAACGTGGCTGAAAAAAAAGGGAAACCTTAAGAGATAAGCTGAATCTCTTCTCATAGGAGCACAAAAGAATGCCATAAGGACCAATCATATCAAAGAAAAAATAGACAAGACGCAACAAAACAGCAAATACAGGTTATATGGAGATAGAGACGAAAGAATCGGTAACCTAACAAGTGAATTCTGCAAATTAGCACAGAAAGAGTATAAGACTAGGCATGACAGAATGCTGAGAAGAGTCCTGGAGACTTGAGGAGAATCGCTGTCACATTTAACTCCAGTGAAAAGCCACCAACTAAAGCTTGTATGAAAAACTCGCAAGGGTAATAATAATAATGATGTTAAGAATATTACCCAAGGTTATTTGTCTGAAAGTGAACGTATTAGCGCGACTGGAATTCGAACTCACTTATTACAATTCCCTAGTTCTGTGCTTTAACCTTATCTACTCGAAACCAAACGTTATTGCAGAAACTTTATAAAAGGGCAGTCCCCTCCTGAGATATTCGGGACCCATTTTGAAGTGGACCAGAGAAGAACTTAAACAAATCGACTAGAGAATAAGAAAACTAATGACCTTGTGTAAGGCCTTACATCCTAGAGATGACGTTGACAGACTATGTGTCTAGAAAAAAAGGAGGAAGAGGTCTTGCCAGCATTCAACAATAGCATTAGCACACTGAGACAACAACTCGAAGACTACTTAGAAAATCCCGGAGGACGACTGATCACAGCCACCAGAAACAATACTGACGACACGAGAATGAACAGAACGGAAATTGCCAGTTTACAAAAATGGGAAGAAAAACAACTTTATAAACAATTTAAGACACTCACAAGCAATATCTTGCGTGAGAAAACTTGGACGTGGCTAAAAAAGGAAAGTTTCAACGAAAAACTGAATCTCTTCTAAAAGCAGCACAAAACAACTCCACAATAACCAATCATATCAAGAATAGATGAGACGCAACAAAATAGCAAGTGTAGTTCATGTGGCGATTGGGACGGAATAATCAATCATATTAAAAACAAATGTAGCAAACTACCTTAGAGGGAGTATAAGACTAGAAACGACTGGGTGAGCAAGGAGATCCACTTGGAATTGTGCAAAAAATTTAAATCAGACCTTACGAACAAATGCACAACCCAACATCTATCCTGGAGAATGAGACGAACAAAGTCCTATAACTAAATGAGTTCTATGTCCTAGTCTATGTGACTTGAAGAGAGAAACTGATTCTCTCCTAATGGCAGCACAAAACAACGCCATAAGAACCAATCACATCAAAGCAAGAATAGATAAGACCAAACAAAACAACAAATGTAGGTTATGTGGTAATAGAGACGAAATGATGAATTACCAAATAAGTGAATCCAGTGAATTAGCACAGAAAGAGTATAAGACAGGATACGACTGGTTGGGCAAGAAGATCCACTGGGAATTATGCAAGAAAATCAAATTAGACCATACGAACAAATGGTATATGCACAGCCCAGCATCATTCCTGGAGAATGGGACAAATAAAGTTCTTCGGGATTTTAACATACAAACGGATCACCTAATCTCGGCCAGAAGACCAGAAATTATAATAATCAAAAAATAAATTGTGGACTTTGCTGTCCCGGCTGACCACAAAATAAAACTGAAGGAAAGTGAAAAGAAGTATAAGTACCAGGACCATGCAAGGGATTTGAAAAAAAACTATGGATCATGAAAGTGATAATTATGGCAATCGTGGTTGGTACTTTTGGTACAGTCTCCAAAGGATTATTAAGGTGACTGGAGGACTTGGAGGTTGGAGGACGAGTAGAGACTATCCAAACCATAACATTATTGAGAACGGCCAGAATACTGAGATGAGTCCTGGAGGAAACTTGAGGAGACTTGCTCTCACTCAAACTCCTGTGAAAAACCATCCGCTAAAACTGATGTTAAAAACTCTCAAGGAATGAACAATAATAATAATAATAATAATAATAATAATGTTGGTGTACACAGTATTGCTGGTACTACTGTTGCAGCTGATGATGATCTATTGTTTTTGTATTGTTTTAGTATTGTGTATCTCTCAATAAATTTCTTCCCTTTCACCCGATCTCCCATTGCTTTTGTGCCCTTCCGATGTGAGTTTTTTTTCAAAAGGGGCACAAACGTTCAAATCGCTTCTCGATTAGGAAGGACCCTTTTCTTATTATCGCAACCGCAAGATATTTTACCGAACTAGTTTCGCAAACCTCCGACCCACTCAAGTAATCACTGCCTTTACTGTCCACATTACTCCGTGGGCGCTTTTCTTTCTTTCTTTGTTTCTTTCTTTGTTTTTTTTTTCTTTCTGTTTAATCCTATTTTTAAACGTTCTTTCTCAATACATTTCTTTCTAATTTTTACATTCATTATCTCTCTTATTATATCTCTGTCCCATAATAGTTGTTACATTTAGTCAAGGAAACTAAGTTTGCAGATGTAACAATTATTACTTGGGCAAAGGATTACTTCTCTTGCTTTTCAATTTTACCTTTCCCTCTTTTTTAATCGTAATTTCTCTTTAGGTTATTTCAATTGTTAATACGTTCTTCTTTTTCTAGATGTCTTATTTTCGTCTTTTATCTCTATCTACTTCTTTCTTTCTTTCTTTCTTTCTTTCTTTCTTTCTTTCTTTGCATTTAATCATTTTTTCTTTCTTTCTTTCTTTCTTTCTTTCTTTCTTTCTTTCTTTGCGTTTAATCATTTTTTTCTTTCTTTCTTTCTTTCTTTCTTTCTTTCTTTCTTTCTTTCTTTCTTTACATTTAATCATTCTCTCTTTCTTTCTTTCTTTCTTTCTTTGCATTTAATCATTTTTTCTTTCTTTCTTTCTTTCTTTCTTTCTCTCTTTCTTTTTTTCTTTGCGTTTAATCATGTTTTCTTTCTTTTTTTAAAAGTATTTTTCCGATTATTTTCTTTTTTTTCTTTCTTTTTTTTTCTTTCTTTCTATTATTCTCTTTTCTGTTTCAGTATTTGATCACTTTCTTTCTGTCTTAATTTGATTATATATGTTTTTTTCCTTCCTTCCTTCCTTTCTTCCTTCCTTCTTTTTTTCTCTTATTTTCTTTTTGTTAATTCTTTTTATTGTTGTTCTTTTCTTTGTTATTTATTAATTTATTTTCGTATTTGTTCATCTTCTTTCCTTTTTATGTTCTTTCCTTGTTTTTTTTTTTTTTTTGTTTTTTTTTCCTTTTGTATTCTTGTTTGTTTCTATTACTGCAATTCTTCTTTCTTTCTTTAAGCACTTTCTAGTGATTTCTTGGTGAATTTCACCATTTTATTTCCTTTTCCGTTCTTCTTTTTCTTATCATTTCTATTACCAATTCCTTTATTTTGCCGGGTTTTTTTTTTCTCTTTTCTTTCTAGTTTCTTACTTTCTTCTTACTTTGTATCCAAATTTTATCTTTCCCCCTCTTTCTTCCATCTCACCCTGCAACCCCTCACACACCTTTCGTTTTACCCATCCAGTTCCCGTTTAGGAGTATTTATTACTTGGCCCAGCCAATCCGCCGGGTGAAGCCAACGGGTTCTGTGTAGGTCGGAGGTCAAATCTGCTAATTCCACGAGATTCGTAGTTTGATATGGTGTCAAATCAAATTT
This sequence comes from Sepioteuthis lessoniana, assembly GCA_963585895.1. Classification (NCBI taxonomy): domain Eukaryota; kingdom Metazoa; phylum Mollusca; class Cephalopoda; order Myopsida; family Loliginidae; genus Sepioteuthis; species Sepioteuthis lessoniana. The sequence goes on along the minus strand of OY757906.1, from coordinate 39,148,116 downwards.
GCGAGCCATCCACTGGGTGAGCGACTCAAAAACTAGATTAACAGTGGAGTCCTCTTCCTACTGTCCGATAACGCGCTAGTGGGGGTAGTGAGAAGGGGGTCGAGGGAAAAAAAGAGGATGGTAGGGGTAGGGATGGTGCTTCGGTTTGGAGGCTGTTAAGCAACCGAACGGACGAATAAGCGAGGAAGTTAGTGTCTACGCCGTCACCTCCTACCCCTGCCGCTGGCAAGCATCTCTCTTTTGCACTCTCCTTCACACCCACCACCGCCACCACTCTCTCCCGCCTCGACAGACACACAGCCACGAGCAGATATAGGCATTTACAAGCAGAAATGGAAACACAAGGACAGACGGACACACACACACTGGTACATCAACGCGAACACATATACTTGTACATATATACAATAAAGAGTTATCTCGCTCGGCAGATGTGATGCAGCACAGGCATGCATTTTCATATACATTTTCATAAACATCGAGATTTCTGCTTAATCACATGCATGGTAATTTACACATGTGTAAATAAATAGGAATATAGACACAAAACACACACACACACACACACACACACACACATATATATATATATATATATATATATAGCCAAGGATTCGATGTTTAGCTTTTTATTCGTCTACTATTCACAAATTCTGAACATCAGAACACAAGAATACCTACGCCCTCGACAATGACTAAACATTGTTGAAAGTACCTATATTCGGGTTTACAACCAATAGAAACTTCGGAAACTTTTTAAACACCTTAAACCATGGTTGCGACAACTTGGTTGCTAACGAGAAAATATGAATAAAAAGCTAAACTTCTAACACTTTTTTTTTGTTTTGTATAAAATATTTTATGAGATTCTGCTGCTAAAATACACTTTATATATATATATATATATATATATATATATATATATATATATATATGTATGTATGTATGTATATATTATTCAGTCCAGTAAAACGGGAGTCGGAAATAATTCCACCAGGACAATAAAATCATTCAACTATGAACATTTAAATTTTCCAGGTAAAGAGCCATATATATATATATATATATATATATATGTGTGTGTGTGTGTGTGTGTGTGTGTGTGTGTGTGTGAGCGAGAGAGAGAGATCGCGTGTGTGTGAGTGTTTGTTTGTTTTTTGCGATCCAGTTTATAGGTAAAATTGTGTAACCAAAACAACCACATCTTACCGCCACAAAAACTTAATTGCGTTGCTTGTTATATAACATCCTATTCAGTGTAAATAATCTGCATTGCTTTTTTCTTGTAAATCGTTGATCAAAAAATTAAAAAAGGGATTTAGAAAAATTATTAATTATTCTTTATCCATTTTATTGCTTAATAACCTTTTCTTTTTTTTTCTTTTCTTTTCTTTTCTTCTTTTTTGTTGGCCTTTTTTTATTTCTTAATTAGCAAATGTTTTTTTAATGATTATCTTCGGCTCCGATAATGTTGTTATCAGTTTCGATCTAATCTCAAACTGGCAAAATTTTGGCTTATTATGAATCTGATCATTGCCCGATTGGGCAGAGTTTTCGCCAATGATCCGGGAGACCAGGGTTCAATCCCAGGTCGAGTCATTTCAAAGACTTTTAAAAATTGGCACTTGATACCTCCTTGATTAGCACTCAGCATTATAAGGCACGTATCAATTGTAAAGTGGAGTAATCCAGGGAAAAGATTAGCGCCCTTCCCTACACCTCGGTGTAGTAGCTATTGAAAAGGGAGCTTTCGGGTCACCCTTGACAACTTTACTTATATAAAGTAGATATATTTACATATAAAAGTAAGTCACTCACTACATAAAATTAGATCTTCAATTTTATATTCAAGTCTTCTTCTCTTTTTTATTTGTGTCTTTTTTTGCTATTGTATATAGCATATATATATATATATATGTATAGATTATATGTATATATGTATATTTACATTTTTGTATATGAGTTACCATTAATTCAACAAATTTGAAAATAAAACAAAAATCTACCTCGATTCATCTCAGAAAATTAGTTCTAGTTAAAATTTATGAAATCATTACGCTGGTATATAGTGAAATTAGAATATATATACAATTTTTTTTTATGTAGGTCCAAAGAGAGAAAGAAACATATTAAAATCTTAAAATATGTTTTATGGAGGTAAATACATTCTGAGAAAAAGAGAGGAGTGACCACTATATAAACACATAACCAACGAAAACCATACAAAATGCAAATACGAGTGAGTTCAAGTCTCACTGAGTACCCCATTAACAAATCCATGAGCCATACATGTTCTCTGACGAAAACAACAAGCTGGAAACATACACGTATGTAAAAACCAAATAAATATATAAATCCTAAAAAAGCACAAATTTCTTCGTGGACCTACTCATGTTTATATATATATATATATATATATATATATATATATGTGTGTGTGTGTGTGTGTAGGCATGAAAACAAATTCCGAGTAAGCCCCCGGAAAACTGACTTAATTAAAATTAAAATGAAAATTAAAAAGTCAAAATGAAAATTAAAACTAAAACTAAAGTAAAATAAATGTATTAAATCAATAAGACAAATGACAAACAAAAATAAAATAATAAAATACAACAATATAAAATAGAATAGCAATAATAATAATAATAATACTATTTGCAGAAAATGAAAAATAACTGGAAACCCTCATACACACCGTTAGAATATACAGTCAGGACATAGGAATGGAATTTGGCATTGAAAAATGTGTCATGCTCGTCAAGAAAAGTAGCAGACGACATGTGAATGACGGGATGGAACTACCAAATCAGGACAAAATAAGGATGCTAGGAGAAAATGAAAACTACGAATACTTGGGTATCTTGGAGGCTGACACCATCAAACAAGTGGAAATGAAGGACAAAATTCAAAAAGAATATCTCAAGAGAACTAGAAAGCTACTTGAGACAAAACTCTCCAGCTGAAACCTCATCAAAGGAATAAATACTTGGGCTGTGCCCATCGTTAGATATTCGGGAACATTTCTCAGGTGGACGAGAGATTAACTTAAACAAATGGATCTAAGAACTAGAAAACTAATGACCATTCATAAGGCATTACATCCCAGAGACGATGTTGACAGGCTATATGTATCTAGAAAGGAGGGAGGAAGAGGACTTGCCAGAATCGAAGACAGCATTAACGCATCGATACAACGGTTCGAAGACTACATAGAAAAACACGAACGAGGACTTATTACAATCATCAGAAAAGATACTGGCAACACGACCGACGATAGAATGACAATAACTAGAAAACAAAAATGGGGAAAAAACAACTCTATGGCCGCTTTAAACGACTAATAAACAACATCTCACACCAGAAAACCTGGACCTGGCTAAGAAAAGGTAACCTTAAAAGAGAAACTGAATCTCTCCTAATAGCAGCACAGGACAACGTCTTAAGAACCAATCATATCAAAGCGAGATTAGACAAGACTCAATAAAATAGCAAATATAGACTATGCGGTGACAGAGCCAAAACGATCAATCACATAATAAGTGAATGCAGCAAATTAGTGCAGAAGGAATATAAGGCGAGACACGACTGGGTCAGCAAGGTGGTCCTCTAGGAAATGTGCAATAAATTTAAATTTGACCACACTAACAAATGGTATATGCACAACCCGGCACCTGTCCTAGAAAATGACACACATAAACTCCCATGGGACTTTGACATACACACGGATCCCCTAATCTCGGACAGAAGACCAGGGGTTATAATTATTAACAAAAAAAAAGAGAGAATTTGCAAAATTGTCGACTTTGCTGACCACAGAATAAAACTGAAAGAATGTGAAAAGAAGGATAAGTACATCGACCTTGCTAGAGAATTGAAAAAGCTGTGGATCATGAAAGTGAAGATTGTACCAATTGGGGTTGGTGCTTTTGGTACAATAACTAAAGGATTATTAAAAGGTCTGGAGGACTTGGAAGTTGAGACTATCCAAATGACAGCATTACTGAGAACGGCCAGAATACTTAGAAAAGACCTGGAGACTTGAGGAGACTTGCTGTCACTCAAACACCAGTGAAAAACCATCAGCTAATACTGATGTGAAAAATTCTAAAAGAATAATAATAATAATGATGATAATAATAATATTAATCAGCTAATACTGATGTGAAAAACTCTCATTAATAATAATGATTATGTAACCCCAAGAATTTGACTTGGAGTATGAGACACTCAAACTACCCCGAGATTCTTTTAAATAAAGGGATCACCTAATCTCGTAATTTTATTTGTAATAATAATGAAAACGAATAATAATAAAAACGCTAAAATGAGAGAACTTGCCGAATTGTGGACTTTGCTGTACCGGCTGACCACAGAATAAATTTGAAAAAAAAAGTTAAAAGAGGGAATAGTACCTGGACTTTGCTTGAGAATTGAAAAATAGTGGAACATAAAAGAGATGGTTATATCGACTGTAATTGGTGCTGTGGGCACTGTCACCAAATGATTGTTAAGAGGACTGGAGGACTTGGATAAAACAGGACGAGTGGACCCCATCCAGACTACAGCATTGTTGAGATCGGTCATAATACAGAGAAGAGTCTAGGAAACTCGAGAAGACTTATAGTCACTCGGACTTTAGGGAAAAAACTATGCTAATGCTGGTGTAAAAACTCAAAAAGTATAATAATAATAATAATAATAATAATAATTGATGACGGTGATACCAGTCGTAATTCGAGATTGGTAAAAAGACTGGAAGATTTAGAAATAAAATGACTACTAGAGACCATCTTAAATTACAGCATTATTAAGATCAGCCAGAATTCTAAGAAGAGTCTTCGAGACTTTTGAAGAATTGCTGTCACACTAAACTCACGTGAAAATTATCAGCTATCGCTTCTGTGAAAACTCTCGAAGTAGAAACAACAACAACAACAATAATAATAATAATAATAGAAACAGAATCTCCCCTAATAGCAACACAAAACAACGAGAATAGATACGACGCAATAAAATAGCAAATGTAGGCTATGCGGTGACAGAGATGAAACCATTAATCACATAATAAGTGAATACAGCAAATTAGCGCTGAAGGAATATAAGATTAGACATGACTGGGTGGGCAAGGAGATCCACTGGGAGAAGTGCAAAAATGCAAATTTGACAATACGAACAAATGGTATAGGTACAACCCAGAATCTTTCCTAGAAAATGACACGCATAAACTCCTATGGGACTTTGATGTACAGACGGATCACCTAATATCGGCTAGAAGACCAAGCCTTATAATAATCAACAACAAAAAAGAGAATTTGGAAAACTGTCGACTTTGTTATTCCGGCTGACCACGGAATAAAACTGAAAGAATATGAAAAGAAGGATAAATACCTCGACCTTGCTAGAGAATTGAAAAAACTATCGAACATGAAGGTGACAATTATACCAATTGTAATTGGTGCTTTTGGTACAGTAATTAAGGGATTACTAAAGGGACTGGAAGACTTAGAAGTTGGCGGTCGAGAGGAGACCATCCAAACGACAACATTATTGAGAACAGCCAGAATACTGAGAAGAGTCCTGGAGACTTGAGAAGACTTGCTGTCACTCAACTCCAGTGAAAGACCATCAGCTAATGTAAAAAACTTCAATGGAGATAAAAATAATAAAAACAAGAATCAATTCGAGAAAAAGAGACGCATTAAATTCCTTGGGACTTTCAGATGAATATGGATCAATTAATCCAGCTAGAAGGCCATACTTAATAATAAGAAAAAAGGATATTTGTCATTTTATGGGTTTTCCCGTTACGACGGACGACAGAGTAAAAATGAAAGAAAGCGAAAATATAGCCAAACAGTTGGATCTTGGCAGAGAACTTCATAAAAAAAAATCAGAAAATTGTGGAACATGAAGGTAACGGTCATACCATTTGTTGACATGCTCGAAATAGTTCTTAAAAGCTTTGGGAAGAAAAAAGGAAGGAATTGGAGCTCAAAAGAAATATCGTGACTATGCAGACCATACAATTCTTCTGATTGGCGAGAATACTCAGCAGAATCTTGAAAACCTGTGTATATTTGCTTTCACTCTAATTCCTAGGAGAGACCACCAGCTAACATTGGTGTGAAATATTTACAATAATAAAAACCCATGAAAAAAAAAAAAAAAAAAAAAAAAAAAAAAAACAATAATAAATAAACTAACAAAATACAAATTTAAAACAATCGAGTCATGTAAATGGCCAGGGAATTTATCCTTGAACCCCGTTTCCAAGAATGCTCTGCAAACTACACCAGTTTTTCACTCATGCCCCAAATAGAATATAAAGGTTACTCACGGCGTGGCTAAATACTTAGTCTGTTGACACTGTGTCTTATATATATATATATATATATATATATAACTCCTCCTCATGATCAGTATCTGACAGAAGATCAACTTAAATACTAAATTTAAGAGATTGGTGTCAGGACTTTTCCTTCTCCTAGACTGGTTGCCAATCTAAAACTATAGACTCCAGTCTGTTCTACTATTTACACATAGATGAAAGGAGAATAATTGGATACACTTTTCCTGAGTGCATTAGTGCTATGAGAAATGCAAACAGCTTCATCCAGAACTTTGAACTCGGGTCAAAAACAAATCTACAATAAGAAACTGCATACGATTCGTCATTTAGTAATTATTGATTAGATTAGGTTCAAGACCACAAGAATTGGGCAGACAGGAGACGTTAAGCTCATTGCTCATTTGAAATGATCTACTAAGCCTAGCTTATTTTGGTATTTAGCCAAAATTAGAATGCAGGCTGTGAGAATTGAACTCACAAAACTAAGTTCAGTCGGCCAATCTCGCTAACCTTTACACTACACGAAGCACCCATTAAAAATCTGATTAGGAGTAGCTTAGATTTGGCTGCAAGTATTGCACACTTCGATAGGATAGAATTCACAGCTCAATAGCAACGAATTTCAAAGGCACACATACAGAAATATTAGTCCACTTTAGGAGAACTTTTTTAGGGCAATGGTTAACAAGCTAGTCTCGCATCTCACTGGTTTGGGTTGGTTTATTTGTACAATGACAAATCGACCTTCGTGGGTCATTAAATGGAAAAGCTATTCTTGTAGAAGGAGAGTAGTGATCCTGTTTAACACGGAACCCAGGGATAATAGTTTCCGACATATCCTAAGAGAGAGTCCCAGAGGTATTATAACTAAAGCGTTAGACCCCGATATCATTGCGAGTTCGAACTTCAGTCATCCTATTACTCCTATTTACCCAACCCCTCCGCTCGGGCAGGATATGACACAAGGTCAATTTTTTAGGGGAGTTTAACAGGTTTGAATTCAGAGTTTTCCTTTTCCTAGACTAGTTGCCTCAACAAGGCTGAAGAAATCAGTCTGCCCTACTATTTACCCATAGTTAGAGGGAGAATAATTGGATTCATACCTTTCCCAAGGGTATTAGTGCTATGTGAAATGCAATCAGTCTCGTCCAGGATTTGAACTCGTGTTGCCGTGTCCATTTCCTACGACGATACCCATTACACCGCGGGCACCTCCAGTCACGCTATTACGTTCACTTTCAGACAAATACACGAAAAAATATAAACCCTTTTATCCCACCTGTTATTGTTAAAATAGTAATGATGCTGTACATCCACAAGGGTGCCTTTGAAATGAAATAAACAATGAAGTTTGACATGCAATTAAAAATCAACGTATCATAACTTTCCAAGGCAAATTAGTTCGAATTTGAAAAAAAAAAGTTGCATGACAGGTGTTCGAACTCGCCTACTGCAAACGTTGCAGCTAAACACGATAGACACTACGCTTCGAAGACTGGTCTTCTACCTGATAAGGAAGTTTGCAGTTTTGTAGGTATCGTTTACATAGTGTCACGTGACAAATTTAAACTCTGAGTTGTAAATACCATTTATGTATTTTTGTGAGCATTTCAGTGATAATGTTAGCGTAGCTGTAGATGTCCTTTTCATCTGTTTTAAGATCAGGGTTGAATTTTGCGATATTTAGGACTTTGAAAATGAAGGTAGAAAATAGTGTGTGTGAGTGTGTGTGTAAGCGTTCACACATATGGTTGTGTGCAAAGAAGTCATTTTTGAAAATCATTCATTCCTCTCACTTTCTCTCTCTCTCTCTCTCTCTCTATATATATATATATATATAGTCAGGCAAAAAAATACATTTCAATTTATTTTTAAAATTTGGAATTTGATCTTTGAAAAATTGAATTTAGTTGAAAGACACATGGCAATCTTATTATCAAAATTGTCCTTCTGATTTTATTTGATTTCATTTTAATTTTTTCTCATCTTGTATATATATATATATATATGTGTGTGTGTGTGTGTGTGTGTGTGAGAGAGAGAGTGTGTGTGTTTATTTTTCATTCAGTGTGAATACACTTGGTCGGTTATTGGTTGTTTGGTAAGCTGATTGCTTTTACTTTATGCCATATCAATAATCATGGTTTATTTAACGCAAAATCATTATATATATATATATATATATATATATATATATATATATATATATACATGGAGGTAAATAATGGAAATGAATCCGAAAATAGGAATAAAAAAAACAAACTAATCCAAAAGTGATGAATTTATCATAATGGAAAGTCAATGTTATAACGTTTCGTTTTTAGTAAAACTTCATCAGGACTTTAAGATTGTAAGAAAATGTTGCCAGAATTTTTTTAACCTGAACGTTTTATTGTTGAATTTGCATTTTACTAAATTCATCACTTTTGGATTACTTTGGCATTCTATTTTCTTTTTATATATATATATATATATATATATATATATATATATATATATATATATATATATGATTTGTAAATGAATAGTTTGCTGGTAACATTATTTTTTAACGACCCTGAGCTCATTTGATTGCACATGTTAGATGGTTTCAAGTATTTCTATCTAACGCAAATAATTCTTTTCAAAATTTTTCATTTTTTTTTATTTGCTCACAGTCAAATAGTTCCAAGTATTGCAATATAATGCTAATAATTGAGTTTGACATCAATCATTTTAAATAGTTTAAATATTTAGTTTCAAGTGTAGGAAGGGATTATATAGTTCTCTTTGACCGATAGATAATACCCTAACATGTACTATCACATTGGGTCAGAGTGGCCCTGGCAGTAATGACAAAAAAGTAGTAATCCACATTTCCTTGAGCTCCAGGATAGGAGTATTACAAACAGATACAGTATAGTGTCATAACTAGGACGCTCGATGAAGCGGTGTCTTACCCCTTCTTGAGAGATCCAGTCGGCGTAATCTACAGCCCCAGGCAACTAGGCTAAGTACATGAACATGATATATATACATTTGTTTATATATATATTTGATTGCAAGGATGCTAATCTGGGACCACTAGTTTCCTGCCGTCTTTATACGACAATCATCAAGCAGAGAAGGAAAGATTTTGGAGAAATCGAAAGAATCGAAAAATACAGTCAAAAGAATGTTTCCATAAGAATTGCGTATAACTTTCTCTGTGTGTGTGTGTGTGTGTTTGTGTGTGTGTGTGTGTGTGGAGATTACTTTTGCGTATTGTTGTGTGTGGTCGTACATGTGATTGTTAGTATGTGTGTGTGCATGATGATGCATACACTGCGTGCCATATTTGAGGTTGTCTCAGGAATATATGTGTAGCAATGTGTAGCAGAAGTCGCCAGACGGATTTAGCCGAGTAAAAATCTATTATGTAGTAATTTTTTTAACTAAGGGACAAATTTATCATCATTACATTATAAATAAAATTAATTTTTTGATTTTATGTGTAAGTATAATGGACTAAAATGGATGTTTGATTGAAGACGTAAGAATAATATGTAAGGTGGGAATATCACGGTGTTAAGCGACATGGTATATTGTTATATACTATAGTGTATTATGCATTACTAGTGTTCCTATGGTGGAATATGGTCTGTGTTAAATTGCAGTATGTACGTTATAATAATAATATATATGAGTTGCCTATGTTGTGTTAATGTTATATTATGTATACGTTATTGTAACCGGGTCATTGGTCTAAGTAGAGTTTTCGTCAATCTCAGGTTCGAGTCATACTAAAGACTCAAAAAATGGTAGTTGATGCCACCTGGCTTAACACTCAGCATTATAAGGTAAGGAACAAGGGTAAAGTGGAGCAATTCAGGGAATGGAGTAACGCCCTGCTCAACATCTCGGTGTAGTAGCTATTGAAAAAGGAGCCTTCGAGTCACCATCGACTAAGTTCACCAACTTTACTTTCACTGATGATGGTATGTACGCAAAGAAGTGAAAGATAATTTTCCAGCCTTTTTAGTAGGGAATAGGATCTTTTAATCATCCCAATGCAGACAACTAAGAAATACTAATTAAAAAATTTTAATTTCTCTCAAACTTAAAGTACAAATATTATCATCGTTTGCTGTTATGATTGTAGTTCAACTGGTTCACTTAATCGCCGAGTCAAATTTAATATCTTTGATTTTTTTTGCCCTGTGACATAAGGACGAAATTTACCATTTTTATTGAGAGTTACTCATCAGAAGATATAGCCCTGTAGGTTATAGCTGGAGAATACTCCGACTGCACCTCAGTATATCGATAAGATCCCCACCCAGTGATGTCACTTCTTGGGCGTTCTAACCCGTGATGTTTTAGGATGGGATTCTGATGGCTGAACGGTTTATGGCCCAGCACCAGAAGTGGCAATGTGAACTGTAACACTCTGTTTTGGCCGTTACTTGGCTACACGGGCGGTGGGAGAAGCCCAAATCGAACAGTTGGCTGGTCATGCACAGCCCTAGCACCTATATGATTGTCTCGACCATATTGTTGAAATTGCTTTTGTAGCACAATAAGTATCCAAGCTAATTTAATTTTAAATGTGATAGGAGGCATTGGGTGAAGGTCATTTGCGCTTAAAAAGCCATACTTTAAGCAATATAAACTGGCGGTTAACAAATGAATAATATCAAATAGAATTATTGATGTTAAATAGCAAAACTTGAAACTTTTGGACTGTGTGCAAACAAATGAGCTCTAAGTCATAAAACAATAAAGTTGCCGAAAAACTATTAGCAAGCAAATCATATATATATATATATATATATACATATATATGTATATATATATATATATGATTTGGCATGAAATAACCATCAATTTCTGATATACAATTAAACCAAAGAATCATCCAAGCAACCAATCCTGTGACAAGGATATATATACAATGCTATTTGTATTTTTTTTTGAGTTAATTAAGAATTAAAATAATTTAGATGGCTCACTCGAATGGAAATGGTATGAACTTTTGCCTCTACTATCTTTTTAGCAGTGTCATTCGTAAAATCATTGCAAAAAAACATTTACGCGTTTTTATGTGTATCATGTGTTCCCAACAAAAACTAAAATCACTAGGATTTCAGATTTATTGACTGATTGATTTTAATGGTATGTCAACCCATCTAGTGTTTTTTTATGCTATGTAGTTAGAGAATTGCGTTCATTTTACATTTATATTTACATATTTTGTGTTGTTCTTTCTTAAGGTTTTTTTTTCACACAGTAATGAGATGGCAAGTACTCCTATCTAAAACAAATAATTTGCACTTAGTTATATGGTTTCAAATAATACTATCTAATAGTAATAATTTCATTGTTTCAAGTAATTACTCCTGTTTAATAATAGTCCTTTCTTTCCAACCGATTAGTAAACAATAATAGCTTCAATTAATTTTGAGTTATATTGCATCAAGTATACTCATCGAATATGACCAATTTTTAAACAGATCTATTTAACTATAGTTAAGGACCCTAACAAGTGCAATCGAGTCGGCTGAGGAAATGAGACGAAATAATCTGATGGTGAGGCACTAGTAATGCTGAAACTCTGGGAAATGTGTAGTACTCTTTCATGGCCATCGCTCCCAGGTCCACTTTGAACCGAAGTGGTAGCACCTGATAGGGTCCTATCTGGGTCAAATAGAACTGTTTTACATTTAAACTGAGTGCAAACAAATGACTAAATTGAATAGTTTGAAATAGAACTGTTTGATTATTTCCCTGTGTGTAAATAAATGAGTGATGTTTTATTGAATTGGTTCCTTTTTTTATATTAAGCTTCATAAAATCATTTTTAGCCCAGACTGCTGGGGCGGAAGAATACACCGACTGCTTCTCTGCAGAGGGGTAAGACCACCCTCAATGTCTCTAAATATTTCTGATGGTGTGGTTCCAGTAATGCTGGAGTTTTGGGTAATGCAGAGTATCCTTTCATTGCCATCGCTCCCAAGTCCACTCTGACCCGGTGTGGTAGAACCGGATAGAACACTATCTATGGGTTAAATAGAACTAAACTGCGTACTTATGCTAAATTGGATTGTTTGGATTAGAAGTCTTTAAATAAACTGAATAGCTTGAAATAGAAATGTTTTGGACAATGAAACTGTATACTTATGCTTAACTAAATTGTTCTAAATAGAACTGTTTATATAAAAATGGATTTAGCATAAAATAACCTACAAAGGTCGATATGCCATTAAACACAAGCAAGCAACCAATTAAATTCAATCTTCGAATTTTTTTTCTGTTTTTCATTTTTTTTCGTACATTTTTTAATTTTTCAGCACTTACTATTTTTAAGAGTTTTCTTTTTTTTTGCGTCTTCCTAATAATCTACTTTCTTTCTTTTTTTCCTTTCCTTCTTTCCTTCTTTCTTTCTTTCTTTCTTCAACTCTTAGGGACCGTTCATTTTTTCCCACTTAAGCTTATTTCTTTCATTCTTTCTTTTATCCACCAATTTTTTTCAAGCTTCATCATCTACCTTCCTTCTTTCTTTTTCCTACCCTTTACAGCAGCTAATTTGTTCACGCTTTATCTCCTTTCTTTCATTAAAAAAAAAAAAAAAAATTATTTATTTTTTTAAATCTCTTTTTAGAGTTCTTAAAATTTCCTCATTTTTACTACTTTGTCTTTGGTTCTTTCTCTCAATATATTTTCCACGAACTCTCCTTTTTGCACTCCAAACATCTTTCTTTCTTTCTTTCTTTCTTATTGCAGAAAATCTTCAAAGAAGAATTTTAGATAAACAGAATTCACTGAAGTCGTTTTTCTTCTTTTTTATAGAAAGAACTCTCTACAGATGTGAACATTACGGAAATTAGATCAGCAGAGATCAACAACGCTCTAATCAATAGTTTCGAACTGCTAATTTATTTATATATAAAACATGTGACTGCTTATATATATATATATATTCGGGCGCGCGCGCTCGCGCGTGTGTGTGTGTGTGTGTGTATGTTTCTGTTTGTGTATGTGTGAGTGTGTGCGTGTGTGTGTCATGCAAATGACTATCAGTATAGAGTAACGTTGCTTTCGTAAGAAGGATATTATTCAATAGTGAACTAGAGTCGTATTTCCATTAAAACGAAATGTCTTATTATTTAGTTGTTAATTGTTCGTATATTGCTTTGTTTTCAACTTCAAATCAGAGGAAATTGGAACTAAAGATTAGTATGATTACTACATTTACAAATAGTAAACAAATTTTATTTTGGTACATTTCATTTTTGTGTTTATTATTATTATTATTATTATTATTATTATTATTATTATTTACTCATTAAAGTTTTTCACATAAGCCTTAGCTGATGGTCATTCACTGGATTTTGAGTGACGGCAAGTCTCCTCAAGTCTCCAGGACTCTTCTTAGTATTCTGGCTGTTCTCAATAGTGCTGTAGTTTGGATGGTCTCTACTCGTCCGCCAACTTCCAGTTTCTCCAGCCACTTTTGTAATCCTTTAGTTACTGTTCCAAAAGCACCAATTACAATTGGCATAATTGTCACCAGCATGTTCCATAGTTTTTTTCAATTCCCTAGCAAGGTCAAAGTGCTTATCCTTCTTTTCACATTCTTTCAGTTTTATTCTGTGGTCAGCCGGGATAGCAAAGTCAACAATTTTGCATGTTCTCTTTTTTTTTGTTGATTGTTATTAGGTCTATTCTTCCGGCCGAGGTTAGGTAATCCGTGTTTTATTTCAAAGTCCCATAGGAGTTTATGTGTGTTATTTTCTAGGAAAGGTGCTGGGTTGTGCATATACCATTTGTTGGTATGGTCAAATTTAAATTTCTGGCACATCTTCCAGTGGATCTCATTATCCACCCAGTTGTCTCTTGTCTTATATTCCTTTTGCGCTAATTTGCTGCTTTAACTTATTATGTTATTGATGGTTTCATCTCTGTCACCGCATAGCCTACATTTGCTATTTTATTGCGACTTATCTATTCTCGTTTCGATATGATTGGTTCTTAAGGCGTTGTTTTGTGCTGTTATTAGGAGAGATTCTGTTTCTCTCTTAAAGTTTTCTTTTCTTATTCATGTCCAGGTTTTCTGTTGTGAGATGTTGTTTATTAGTCGTTTTAAACGCCCATAGAGTTGTTTTCCTTCCCATTTTTGTTTCCTAGTTATTGTCATTTTGTTGTCCATCGTGTTATCAGTATCGGTTGTGATAGCTGTAATCAGTCCTCGTTCGTGTTTTTCTTCGAGTCTTTGTATCAATGCGTCAACGTTGTCTTCAATGCTGGCAAGTCCTCTTCCTCCCTCTTTTCTTGATACATATAGTGACTCAACATTATCTCTGGGATGTAATGCCTTATGCATTGTCATTAGTTTTCTAGTTCTTTGGTCTACTCGTTTAAGTTCATCTCTGGTCCACTTGAGAAAGGGTCCGAAATATCTAACGAGTGGTACAGCCCATATATTTATTCCTTTGATAAGGTTTCAGCTAGAGAGTTTTGTCTCGAGTAGTTTTTTTAGTTCTCCTGAGATATTCGTTTTAAATTTTGTCTTTCATTTCCACTTGTTTGATGATTGAACCTCCAAGATACCCAAGTATTTGTAGGTTTCGTTTTCTACCAGCGTTCTAATCTTGTCTTCATTTGGTAGTTCCATTCCGTCAGTTAGATGTCGTTTACCTCTTTTCAATACAAGCGTGACATATTTTTCTATGCCAAATTCCATTCCTATGTCCCGGCTTTATATTCTAACTGCGTGTATTCGAGTTTCCAGTTCTTTTTCATTTTTTGGAAATAGTTTGATGGCCTCCATGTACATTAAATGGTTGATCTTTTCCTGCGATCTACTAAGTTTGTATCCGGCTGTGCATTTTCTGAGTATGTGGTTAAGTGGCATCATGGCAATTATGAATAGTTTGGGTGATAGAGTATCTCCTTGGAACATACATTTTTGGATCTTTGTTTCAGCTAAGCTTCTTTCTCCTGCAGTCAATTCCATTATTATTATTATTATTATTATTATTATTATTATTTACTCCTTGAGAGTTTTTCACATCAGTTTTAGCTGATGATTTTTCATCGGAGGTTGAGTGACAGCAAATCTCAAGTCTACAGGACTCTTCTCGGTATTCTGGCCGTTCTCAATAGTACTGTAGTTTGAATGGTCTCCACTTGTCGTCCAACCTCCAAGTTCTCCAGTCTCTTCAAATTCCTCTAGCTACTATACCAAAAGCACCAATCACGATTGTTATAATTGTCACCCTGTTCCATAGTTTTTTCAATTCCCTAGCAAGGTCGAAGTACTGAACCTTCTTTTCACATTCTTTCAGTTTTATTCTGCGGTCAGCCGGGAGGGCAAAGTCGACAATTTTGCAAGTTCTCTTTTTTTTGTTGATTATTATAAGAAGTGCTCTTTATCCTCATTATTATTATTAGTAGTAGTAGTTGTAGTAGTAGTATTTTTTACATTAGTTTTAACTGGTGATTTCTCACTGAAGTCTGGGTAACAACAAAGTCGACTTAGGTTTCAAAGATTCTTTTTAATATTCTTGTCGATTTTGATAATGTTGTGTTCAGAATGTTTTCAATTTTTCTTTTTTTCCCCAATTATTTGAGAAACATTCCAAGTCCACAAACTACAAGTATCATTGTTATCATGATGTTTTATTGTAGTAGTCAATCTTTTTTTTATTTTATTTTATTTTCATCCTGGGATCCAATGGAACGCCAAAATCCACATGAGAGCAAGTTTTGTTTTTTTTAAACTAAAACTAGGTCGGGTTTTTAGGGCTGGATTAGTCATCAATTTGTATCTCAAAATCCGAGATAATTGTATGGATTACTGTTTTGTGCATATACCATTTGCCAGTATGGTTAAATTTTAATATCTTGCACAATTCCCAGTCGATCATTTTCTCCACCCATTCGTGCTTAGTTCTGAACTTCGTCTGTGCTAGTTTTTTGCATCCGCTTTTTTTTCTTTCTTTTGATAATTTGTTTGATCTCTTTTTCCAAATGAACTATTCAGCACTATTTTGTTGCATATCATCAATATTTGATTAAATATAATTAGTCCTTATATCTTTATTTTTTGCTGCTATTAAAAATGATTGAAGGTGCCCGTGGTGTAATGGGTATCGTCGTAGGAAATGGACACGGCGACTTGGGTTCAAATCCTGGACAAGACTGATTGCATTTCACATAGCGCTAATACCCTTAGGAAAGGTATGAATCCAATTATTCTCCCTCCAGCTATGGGTAAATGCTAAAGTGAATTGCTTAAGTTGAACTGTTTTGACATTTAAACTGATTACTTATGCTAAACTTAGTTGTTTGAATCGGAGTTGTTTTTGTATAATAAACTGAATTGTTTGAAATAGAACTGTTTTTGACATTGAGACTGTACTTACGATAAACTGATTTTTTTAAAAATAGAACTGTTTTAACAAATAATTGTGTGTAACCAAGAACTATATTTATACTAAACTGAATTATATGAATTAGAACTGTTTGACAAAACTGAATTGCTAGAAATAAAAATGTCTTTGACAATTAAATGGTGTACTTATGCTATACTGACTTGTTTGAAATGGAACTGTTTACTTGCATAAAAATGGATTTACCATTAAATAACCAAAAAAGGTTGATATGCCATAAATCCCCAAACAAGCAAACAAACAAACTTATATACTTGTATGGCTTTTTTACTTTCCTGGCTTGGTCTGAATACACGTCATCTTTTCACTTTCAATTATTTTCACTCGGTGGTTCGCTCAAACTGCAAAATCCACTAGACGACATTTTTTAAAAACTTTTTTCAATTAGCACTAGGTCTTGTCTTCTTGCCAAGATTAAGTGATCCGTTTTTTTTTTAATCTCAAAATGCCAGGGAATCTAATGCATTTCAATCTCTAAAACAAATTCTGGTTTCTGCAAATACCATTTGGTAGTATGATCAAATTTCAGTTTCTTTCACATTTCCCAGTGGATCACTTTTCCTACCCAACTAGGCCTAGTCCCGTGATTATTATTATTATTTACTCATTAGAGTTTTTCACATCAGCGTCTGGAGTCTGAGGAACAGCAAGTCTCCTCAAGTCTCCAGGACTATTCTCAGTATTCTGGCCGTTCTCAATAATGCAGTAGTTTGAATGGTCTCCTCCCGGCCGCCAACTTCCAAGTCCTCCAGTCCCTTTAGTAAATCTTTAGTTACTGTTCCAAACGCACCAATTACAATTGGTAAAATTGTCACCTGCATGTTTCTCAGTTTTTTTTTTCAATTCCTAGCAAGGTCGAAGTACTTACCCTTCTTTTCACATTCTTTCAGTTTTATTTTGTGGCCAGCCGGGACAGCAAATTCGACATTATTATTATTATTATTATTATTATTATTATAAAGCTTTTGAGTTTTTTCACATTTGTTTTAACTGGTGATTTATCACTGAAGTTCGAGTTGCAGCAAGTGTAACATATTGACCCTCGACTGAGCCGTCAATCAAGTGATGCACCTGTGTAAATAAGCGGAAGAACAGCTGAAATAGGTGGATGTAAGACAATTATATAACCATGGGGTCAATATAGCAGTCTGTGCCCGTCTCCAGTTCATCTCTCACACACAAGAAACATCACGCTTTCGAGAATAAAGTGTGAGATATATATTTTTATAAAGTGTGTTCGTTCATTGAAGTTCGTATAGTATGTTTGATTATGTGTCTGCTTATATTTGTATAAGTATATGTATACAGCTATACAACACAAGACTCCTGGATCTTTCAAAGAATTTTTTTTACCGATTTTAACGGTGCTGTTTTTTTTTCTCTGATCTCCAGTTCACCTGTCTCTTTTCTAGGATTTTCTAGACTTCTCACAGTCTCGATCTACACTTAGTATCACTGTCACCTTCCTGTTTCCCATCTTTTGACCATCTCTGGCATGATCCTGTTATTCGTCTATCTTTTTGCTTTCTTTTATTGTTACTCTATGATCCTATAGAATGGTAAATTTCACTGGAATGCAAGTTTTTTTTTTTTCGATATTTTATAGTATTACCATTATCTTTCACCTTGCGGATTTTTATACAAAACCTCGAACTGCTACTTTTTCACGGGAGGTTGGAGACAACAAGTCTTCTCAAGTATGTAGGTCACTTCTAATTACCCGTTGATTTCAGTCGTGCTGTACAGGGTGCAGAAGCAAAATTAGGAATATTCTAGCATAATAATAAACGACTCTATAATAAAACAAGATTAATTTCAAATTTAAAAAATAAACTACAAAAAAAAAAAAAGAAGAAGATAGAGACAAAACAGTAAATTTACTTACGAAGGTCACCAATTTTTTTTATTATTATTATTGTATCTATCCACCTTCGAAACGATTTGTCTACTTTCAAAATAAATTCTTAAGCGAACCAATATTTGGATGGGAAGCTGCGTACTGGGGTTTTATGGTCTGAGCTTAAATCTTGTTTAATTGCTGTTTTCATAGTTTTCTCGTGGACTTTCAGTTCGATAGCATGCTTTCTTATTGACGCTGTGGGGTCCTTCATAATCGCCATTACGAAAGCAGTTAAAAAGCCTTCTTTTGATTTTTTTTCAACCCTCTGTTTACCCTTTTCCTTCAAAAATGATTTTTCTGATGAAAGTTTTTCTTTACTTTGTATACGGTAGGTAAAGAAACTTTGGTTTGGTTTCGGCGTTAAGCAAATCATAGATTCTTTTCATTTCATTTCTTGCTCACTCGTATTGGGCTGAATTTTATTAATAAAAAAAGAGTACTTGACTAATAGAGCTATTCATGAAGATTTACATTTATCGCGGTTTTTATTTTCAAAAATTGGACAAATCAGACCAAAAACAGTTTTAAAAAAAGTATTCCATATTTTGTTTCGACACGCTGTACTCTGGATGGTTTCAATTCTTCCGTTAATATCCAGTTGATCAAGTCTTTTTTTCAGGTTCTCTGGAACTGTCTCAAGAGTCCAAACTATGTTTGGAATTATTGTCACCTTCATATACCACACTTTCTTCAGCTCTCTGGAAAGGTCGAGGTATTTGTCCTGCTTTTTGCTTTATTACATTTTCATTCTGTGGGCCGCTATCAAGGCAAACTTCACTATATGACAAGTTCCGTTTTGGGTTTTTTTTTTCTTCTTTCTTAAAACTAGGTCTGGTTATTTGGCTTGGATTGCGTGATCCGTCTGTATCACAAACTCCTTGAGAATTTTATCCCATTTCCAAGGACATATTCTTTTTTGTGCAAATATTATTACTATTACTCCTTTAGAGTTTTTCACACCAGCGTTAGCTGACGGTCTCCAACTGGAGTCTGAGTGACCGCAAGTCTCCTCAAGTCTCGGGGACTCTTCACAGTATGCTGGCTGATCTTTGTAGTGCTGTAGTTTGGCTGGTATCTGCTCGTCTTCCGATTTTATTGCTGCTACTCAACGAGAGTTTTTTACACCAGCGTTTCCTGATGGGCTTTCACTGAAGTGTCGGTAACAGCAAGTCTCCTTAGGTCTCTAGGACTCTTCTCGGTATTGTGGCTGATATTACTAATCTAGTAGTTTGGATGTTCTCTACTTCTCTGAATTCTAAATCTTCTAGTCCCATCCGAAAATCTTTCGGGATTGTTCCGAGTGCACCAATAACAATTGGTATCACCGTTACCTTTATGTTCCATATTTTTTTCGGTGTTTGGTAAGATCAAAGCACTTATCTCTCTTTTCATTTTCTTTTATTTTTACTCTGTATTTCCCCTGGGCAATAAAGTTCACTATTCGGCAGTTCTTTTTTTTTTTTTTTTGACTATCTCGAGGTCTTGTCGTCTGGTCAAGATTAGGTGATCTGTTTGTATCTTAAAATCCTAGAGAATTTTGTGTGTCTCATTCTCCGGGACGGATTCTTGCTTATGCATATTCCACTCGTTCGTATGGTTAATTTGCACAATTCCCAGTGAATTACCTTCCCCAGCAAGTCGTGTCTAGTCTTATATTCTTTTTGCGCAAATTTTCTGTACTCACTTATTATGTGATTTATAGTTTCGTCTTTATCACCACGTAACCTACATTTGCCATTTTGCTGCGTCTTATCTATTTTTGCTTTAACATCCTTGATCCTTATTCCATCTTTAGTGAATTGTTGGATTATTATTATTATTATTATTATTGACAGCAAATCTTCTTTGGTCTCCTGGATTTTTCTCACAATTCTAATTGATCTTACCAATGCTGTTGTTTAGATGGTCTGAGCTCGTTCTCCGACTTCTAACACTTCTAGCTCCCTTTCAAAAATTTTAAGGACCGCACCAAGCGCACCAATTACAATTGCTATCACCATTACCAAAATGTTTCACAACTTCCTTTGTTCTCTGGTAGGGTCTAAGTACTTGTTTCTCTTCTTGCTTCGTTTGATTTTTGTTCTGTAGTCCGCTGGGCTGGCCAAGTCCATTTTACGGCAGGTTCTCTTTCTTTTTGTTATTTATCTCTAGGTTTCGTTATCTGGACTGGATTTAGAGTTCAGTTTGTGTATTAAATTCCCGGAGCATTTATTATTATTATTATTATTATTGTTATTATTTAGTTTTCAGCTTTATTTTCAGTTTCTTACAGTTCTTTACCAGTTTTTTTTTTTTATCCAAAACCTAGAGTGGGGGAAGTTAATGATTACATGTATTCAATAATTTTACTCACACCAGTGTTTTTCACACAAGCCTTAGCTGATGGTTTTCCACTGAATTCTGAGGGACAATAAGTCTCCTCAAATCTCCAGGACTATTCTTAGTATTCTGGCCGATCTCAACAATGCTGTGTTTTCAATGGTCTCCGCTCGTCGTCTAATCTCCAGGTTCCCCAATCCCTCTATCAATCTTATAGTGACTTACCGAGCGTGCCAATTACAATTGGTATCACCGTCACTTTCATGTTCTAAAGTTTTTTTTTCAGTTCTCAATTAAGGTGTAAGTATTTATCTCTATTTTCGCTTTCCTTTAGTCAGCAAAACCCACTATTGAGCAGGTTCTTTTTTTCTTTTTGTTAACTAACATCAGGTTAGGTCTTCTGGCCGAGATTAGGTGATCCGTTTGTATCTCAAAATCCCATAAAATTTTGTGCATCTAATTTTTTAGGAAAGACTGAATTTTCCATAGAACATTTGTTCGTACGGTCACATTTTAATTTCTTCTACAATTCCCAGAGAATCACCTTTCGCAACCCAGTCGTGTCAGGTCAAATACTCTTTTTGCGCTAATTTACTTGCATTTTAATGTGATTGATTTTTCGTCTTTGTCACCACATAATGTACATCTGGTATTTTGTTGCGTCTTGTCTATTCTTGATTTCACATAGTTAGTCCTTATGACGTTGTTTTGTGCTACTTTCATTTTAGATTCAGCTTCTCTATTAGGGTTTTCCTTTCTTAGCTATGTCCAAATATTCTCGTGTATCCTTGTGTACACCAGCGTTAGCTGATGGCCTTTCACCAGTTTCTAAATGATAGCATTTCTTCAATGGTACCCAGGACTCTTAATAATGATATAACTTGGATGATCTCGGCACGTCCTCTGATTTCCATCTCTTCTACTAAGTCTTTAGGGATCGCTTAGAGTACACCAACTCTAAGTGGTATCATTGTTACTTTAATATACTATAATTATTATTTTTATATACTGTATTATTATTATTGCCGGTCTAAGTTATGAAGCTGAATACTATTTTGATATAATTTATATCTTCTATACATTCCCCATAACGTTGCAACGGGAAAATATTGTCATTTACAGTTAATTGTAAAAAATGAAAAAAAGAATTTTTTAAAAATTACATAAACGAAAATTTAAAAAATAAAACAAAAAAACCCCAACAAACAAACAAACAACAGAAGTCATACGGAAGTTATTGTTTGAAAAATATACAAAAAACTACCACAATGTTGACACTGTGAAAAGATAAATTTACAAAATTTCGTGGGTATGGAGAGTACTTCATTTACACAATCACGAGTTTTACCAAAACATAATTGCCCAGTCGGCTGGGGCTGCTTCTCTGCAGTTGAGTAAGAACCCACCCAACGAGTATCCTGGATACGACACTAAACAGTTTGATGGTGAGGTTCCTGTTATGCAGGAGCTTTGGGAAATGCAGAAAACCCCTTAATTACCATCGCTCCCTTATCTCAAGTCAGGAGTGGTAGCACCTGATAAGGGTCCAAACTATGGATCAAATAGAACTAAACTGTGTACTTATGCTAAACTGAATCGTTTGTACTGAAACTATTTTTCGTCATTAAAACTGTACTCAAGATTAACTGAATTGTTTGAAATCGAACTATTTTTGATATCGAAACTGTGTACTTATGCAAAACTGATTTTTTTAAAAGGAGAATTGTTAATATTTATAAAAAGGGATTTGATATTAATGTAATATAATGGCCGAGGGATTTCGTTTTACATATATTACCTTTGTGTTAAGTTTGGCAGAGAACCTTTCAGCTCAGTGCATGGGTTAGTTAGGTGCAAACATGAGCGCAGGTGTTCACGCGCGTGTGGAGCGGATGTGTCATTCAGAGATGTCACAATCAAAATCCCAGATAGAGGATATGACCAGGGATGTGAGTGACGTCACGCACCGGAAGCGTGGGCTGAGATTTGAGAAAAGTCAGTTAGTTGAGTTTAGCTGTCGAAAGAAGAAGGTTGACTTTCGCTTGCTCACCGAAGCAGCAATCTAGACATGGAGGCATAATCGCTTGCAGGAGTTTATAAGCTGTATGCTCACTTCTATTTTAATCTAAAAATTTGAAAATCTATATAATTCAAGATCCTGATTCGCTAATTTTTTTTGTTTTTTGCTTTTATTTTATCACATGAATATATATATATATACATAGACTGAAGAAAAAAAGAATTTCAACAACCAATAGAATGCTGCAACTTTTAACGAAAAAAAATGTTAATATACCTGCATTTTGGACCTGTGTACGTATGCTTTTATTTTGCAGAGTCAATTTAAAATATAAAATATTAAAATGTTCTTAATAGTAAAAACTGTCCAATGAGTTTTATATACAATGACCCTCAAACTTATCAGATGAATATTCATTCTACAGATAGGCAATTAAACTATGAATTGTTATCAGATTGCTTCACACTTTAATGAAGAAAAAGATCAATTATATCATAGACAGCAGTTACAATGGTCAACGAACCGGTCTCTGGGTCATAAATATATATACATCAACATATATATATTCTCTAATGATACATTACAAGCATTCGTATACCAAAGAGTTGAGAGAACACGCATACACCCACTTATATACACAGAATGACATACTTAATGTAATCTAGGTATTTTTTTTACTTTATATATAAACTAAAACACCTTTATTATAGTAATTTATGCTCCACACACACACACACACACACACACACACACTCACATGTATGTATAACCAGTGAGATTGTGGATTTTTAAAAACAAATTCGACAGAAACAAACTTGTGTCAACAGCTTAGACATATTTTTTTGTTGATGACATCACATCAATTTATTTTTTGTTTATTTTTCTTTTTATCATTGGACGAAATATCACAAAACATATATATTTTTGAAAAAGAAAAAGAAGATAAATCTAAATTTTCATGTTTTGCTCTATTATTCAAGCAGCTTTTCTTTAAAATTCAGCCCAATATTAGGGAGCAAGCAAAGACACAACAAAGAATCTATGATTTCCTTAACGCCGAAATCAAGCTAAAAAAGTTTCCGAAATAATTGGAATTGTTTCATGATCTCCATAAAACCCAGACCTTAAACCTCTTGATTACGCTATATGGGGCGTTTTACAAAAAAACAAAACCAAAAAGAAAAACAAAAACAAATGCAACTTTCCTTCTAAATGTTGGTTCGCTTAAGACTGCTGTTGAGGAGGAATGGAATAAGATGTCTACAGAATTTATTTCAAAGGCAGGCAAATCGTTTCGAAGGCGTGTTGATAGAATGATTGCAAGAAAAGGTGACCATATTAAGAAAATTTACTTTTGTGTGTCTATTTTCTTCGAAGATTAATTTTCAGATTAAAATTAATCTTGTTTTATCATAGAGTCGTTTCATTGGCCAATTGGGTAGAGTGTTAACCAATGACTCGAGAGACCGGGGTTCAGTCTCAGGTCAAGTCATACCAAAAACTCAAAAATGGTACTTGATCTCTCCTTGCTTAACACTCAGTATTATAAGGTAGCGATCAAGGGTAAAGTGGAACAATACAGGGAAAGGAGTAGCGCTCTCACCAACACCTTGGTGTAGTAA
Organism: Sepioteuthis lessoniana; assembly: GCA_963585895.1. Taxonomy (NCBI): domain Eukaryota; kingdom Metazoa; phylum Mollusca; class Cephalopoda; order Myopsida; family Loliginidae; genus Sepioteuthis; species Sepioteuthis lessoniana. The sequence goes on along the minus strand of OY757906.1, from coordinate 39,123,494 downwards.
CTATTGAAAAGGGAACCTTCGGGTCACCCTCGACTACGGTCGCCAACTTTACTTATTATTGACCAAGAGGGTAGATTGTTCGCCAATGGTCAGGAAGATCGGGGTTCAATTCCAGGTCACGTCATACCAAGGACTTTAAAAATGATACTTGATACCTCCTTGCTTTACTCTCAGCAATATAAGGAACGTATCAATAGTTAAGTGGAGCAATCCTGGGAGAGATTTAGCACCCTCCCCTTCACCTCGTTGTAGTAGCTATTGAAAAGGGAACCTTCTGGTCGCCCTCGATTATGGACGCCAACTTTACTTACACAAGAATATTCCTAATTTTGTTTCCACCCCTGATATATATATATATATATATATATATATATATATATATATATATATATATTCTCATCCATAGACAGACACGTAGGACGCTTGAAGCTGGGATCGAAACCCGCCCAACTTTACGTTAGACTTAGTATCAGATCGCTATATATATATATATATTGACTGTAAGTTTTTGTTCATAAGAACTTGGTTAAAGATCACGGAATTTAGCCTTTTGTGATATTTTTAAAGATTTTTCTTGATTTCTTGCAATTTTCTTAGTATCAGGGTCCAATTAATAGTAAAGTCGCCCCAGGTTCTGTTTTCAAACGCAAGCTAAAACACTCCCACTAAAAATAAGCATCTCTAAAAAAATAAAATATCACACCCAAAATATTCAAAAATAAAAAGAATACGATCGAAGACGTTTGGAGCAGAACCTTGGGTATATTCTCGACCAATAGTACGCTGATACAAATATACTAACAAAAAGCTAGAGAAAAAAATAAACGAATGAAAAACACAGAATATCATAAAGATGTAAGTTCAGATGGCTTTAACGAAGCGTTTGTGATCAATGTTGTCTCGGGGGCGAAACGGTTAAAGTTCTGGGCTGCGATATTAGAGAGAGCGGTTTCGAACTTTGGTCAGTCGTTCAATTCAGGACAAATTGATTTCAGAGAGGTACTGACTTTTTATTTTCCAAATATGAGTTGAATCGTAGTACTGATAATATGCAAAATTGGATTTGGCATTAAATAACCTTCGAACGTTGATAGGCCTCGAAACTAAAAATAGTTTTTGAGCCGCTCAATTCTGACAGCGTTATTATCCTTCATGATATAATAATTATTTTTATTGTTTTATTTATACCACATAACTATTGCATCTCTCTCTCTCTCTCTCTCTCTCTATATATATATATATATATATATATATATATATATGTATGTATATATATATATAAACCCCTCTGCACGAGTATTTGCGACACAATGTCGATTTTAATCGGAGTTAAAAAGCTTCGAATTCAGTGTTTTCTTTCTCCCAGAACGTTTGCCATGCCAAGGTTGAAGAGCCCAGACTGATCTATTGTTTACTCATAGTTGGAGGGAGAATAATTGGATTCAAGCCTTTCCCAAGTGTATTAGTGCAATCCAGGATTTGAACTCTATTCACGAATGACTTTATATATATATATATATATATATATATATATATATATATATATATATAATATATATATATATATGCTTCAATGTGTGTGAGTGTGTGGTGGGTGGATTGGCAGATATATAGATAGATGTACGTGCCTGAATATTGTTATAGATAACAGACACTTCTATACTTATTTCTGTGTGTCTCCGTTTGTATGTCTGTGTCTAAGTCTTGAGAGCGCGAACGAGCGGGCGAGCGAGCGAGATAGATAGATAGATAGATAGATAGATAGATAGATAGATAAGGTGGTAGAAAAAGAGAAAATGAGTGAGAACACAAAAGGGTGAGAACACAATACATAGGAAGCATAGTGATAAAAGAAAGAAAGTGAACAAGAGAGAAAATATATATAGAAAGAGACAAAGTAAAAGGGAAAAATGTGTTAGAATAGAATTGCTGAAAAAATAGACATACAGACAGATAGATAGATAGATAGATAGATAGAGAGATAGAGAGATAAAAAGAAATAATGATATAGATAGATAGATAGATAGATAGATAGATAGATAGAAGTGTGTGTGCCTTAATACACTTATAAATAACAGATAATTCTATTCGCATTTCTATGCGTCTTGGTCTGTATGCCCGTCTGTCAGTCTTTTTCTATGTATGTATGTATGTATGTATATGAGAAAATTAGTGCGTCAATATATAAATGGACATTTGTTTACGTTCATTGTGCATCTACACATTTCCGTGTGTGAGCGTGTATTCAGGTGCGTGCGCGTATCTCCGAATATCTGTCTGGTTGTGGGCGTCTCTCTCTCTCTCTCTCTCTCTCTCTCTCTCTCTCTCTCTCTCTCTCTCTCTCTGAGAGCATTTGTGCTTAAATCATTTGTTGGACCCTCGGTCGCAAGGTTACGACCTTAGCTCGGCATGAATAACGACGGCCCGATAAATGAGTTCGATTTTCACTGCTGGTTGATTTATTTGTCATTTACTCGTTCCTCTGATGTACGATACCGTGTCAAAAATAAATCGGAACACTAGTGAAATGATAGCTGCACCCGCAACGGATCACTCTGACGCACAGAGAAGAACATTTTCAATGTCCCCCCCCCCTCTATCGTACATAGAATCAAGCACTGATACAATCAAACACTGCTAAAATCCTAAATCATAATATTCAACTTAATGCACTCTCACTACCACTCTTACACAACCTAACCTCATACAAAAATACTGACATTTTTACATGGAATTGATTATAATTATCCATATACACACTCATTCACATTGGAAAATATGAACGTAATAATTATAAAGTGTAATTTAAGAAATTTTAGTAGACAATCCCTGGGGTGTAATGACTAAAGTGATGGACTGCGATCTGAAAGTAAACGAGTTCGATCTTCAGTCAAGTTAATTCGTTTATTTTTATTGTAAAACCCATTGAAAACGTTGTAAACTCGTTCATCTTTCAGCAATGTTTTAAATGATATCACTACTGTTCTTCTACACGGGTGGCTTCGGCAGAAACTCACCAACGAGTTTTAATATGATGTAATTGTTATCGACGTTTGGTTGTTTAATGGTATCGATCACATGGAAGTCAGACCTGACCGATAAAATGAAACGTAGTTTCTTCCAAGCTGCAGTCGTATCGATATTGCTATATGGATGCACTACCTGGACGCTAACAAAATGGCAGGAGAAAAAGCTAGACGGCAATTATACAAGAATGTTGTGAGCAATATTGAACAAGTCCTGGGGGCAACACCCCACAAGGCACCAACTATACGGCCACCTACCTTCTATCACGAAAAACTATCCAAGTTAGACGAACCAGACATGCAGGACACTGCTGGAGAAGCAGGGACGAGCTCATAAGTGATGTACTCCTATGGGCTCCCACATATGGCCGTTCAAAAGCAGGACAACCAGCTCGAACATACATACAGCAGCTCTGTGAGGATACGGGATGTGGCCCTGAAGACCTGCCAGAGGCGATGAACGATAGGGAGAAGTGGCGAGAGAGTGCCAGGGATATCTGCGCTGGCAGCACGACATGATTATGATGAATGATGGCTAGGTTTGTCAAAGTTTTTTTTATTGATTGAAAAAAAAAAGACAAAGGTACTTTGCGTAAAAATATTAATTCTACCATTGTTTAAATATATAGCTACAGTTTTTATTAATCGATGGACCAGTGGTAAAAAAAATTCACTCCATAAAAGCATTGGCTTCCGATCTGGAACAGCATCATTCCGAGGTGACAGTAAATGAGCACGAAAAGCTGTGTGTGAAGTAATTACAGATACAAAAAAACACCCCGTTTTGAACAGCAAACACAAGATGTTATATAGCCGAAGGAATAAAGGAATGACACGTTCTTTTTACAAAAATATTATACTTTCTTATTTTCTCTCAAAAGGGGTCAAAGCTTCTTGTGTGTGTGTGTGTGTGTGTGTGAAAGGGAGAGAGAGAGAGAGAGAGAGAGGAGAGAGAGAGAGGAAATCAAATGAAGACGGAGGAGACGAAGACAGACTGCAATATTGACCGATAACTCCTTCTTAACCGCTGTCCCAAGGGGGCGCCCAAACACTTGCTGGCGCTCTCTGTGACAGTCCGAATCTCTCCAGGCCGGAAGGTGAGACTGACCGTATCTCATGTGGGCATGGAAATATGTCATTTAACAACACTCGCCATTTCTGTTCAATCACATGAGTGCTTCTGATTATTTACATAGGTGCGTCCTGTGCAGAGAAATCTCTGATTGACGGATCGGTGAAGGCTCAATATGCAACAACGGTAAGCACCAGTCCTGGCCATGATCGTAACTAAATGTTTAAAAAAATAGTGGTAAGGAACTAAATAGATGAATCTACTATTGCAACAAGTTTTAGTTTATTTGCACCATAAAGGTGACAGTTTAAAATAAAGGAGGTACTTCAGTCAAACTCCAAGTTTGAATCAGTAATATTTAAGAAATTTATAAACTTGAATATTTTTGTCTTTGTCCAGACTACTCGTCCTGAGTGTATAATAGAACGATCTAACTATACTAAATTTACCTCTTTATAAATTGCTTATAAACTTAATATTAATGTCCATTATAAATATGAATGATGATTTTTGCCATATAAATAATTTTCATATATATATATATATATATATATCATGTCATGCTGCGAACATTGATTCTCGTGACTCTCTCTTGATAGGGGCTGCAGATAACACCGATTGCATCTCTGCAGAAAGGTAAGACTCCTCTTAGGAGTGTCCTGATTGTGACAGTAAGCAACCTGATATTGAGTTTCTATTAAACGCTGGGGCTTTTGGAAATATGGAGTATCTCTTTATTGCCATCACTTCCAGGTCCACTATGGCCCGGAGTGGAAGCACCTGATAGGGTCGAATAGAACTAAACTGTATACTTATGCTAAACTGAATTGTTAGGAATAAAACTGTTTTGATATTTAAATTGCGTACTTCTGCTAGACTGAATTGTTTGAAATAGAACTGTTATTATGTATAAATGGATTTGGTATTATATAACTTCAATGGTTAATATGCCATCAAACCCAACCAAACTTACTAGACCAAACCTGACTATCCCTCTTTCTCACCATTTCTCTCTATCATCCATCGCTTCCGAAATTCTAGTTCGTGGTCCAACACTTGCACGTCTGTGTGGTCCATCGGTGAACGTCGCTAAAGAATGCGACCTGACTTCTACACCATTGTCTCACATGTCCTGTTTATCTTATTTGAATGGTTATAGAGATGGGAGTAGGAGGCCATACAGCTGCTATTTTGCGGATAGTGTTCCAGGATTTGATCAATATACCTTGTAGCATTCCCGTCTAGATTTTTCTCAATACGCTTAGTCAACGTAGTCTACTATGTGGAGCATCCACATAGTAGAATTCTTGCCGAAGAACGTTGCACTGTGATACTGGGTTCAATCTTCGTCGCTACTTCAAGTTTACAGGAGACAAGTAAAATTCTTTTATATATATATATATATATATATATATATATATATATATATATATATATATATATTCCAAGTCGATAATACAACAATTTTACTTGCAAAGAAAACTTTATTCATCAAGCACTCATCTGAAAACCAGTGTCCGATTAGTACAAACATAAAACTTTTAATTATATAAATTTTAATACTGTTGAAACCAGCGCCGTATTAAAGCAATCTGACCCTTGTACCGGACCATTATTGGCTACTCTTCTTCCTCCCAAGATAACAACAATCTTAAAGCTACTGCGTTTAATTTAATAACACAATAAGGTCATATGGTTGAATATATATACTGCTTTAGGTCGTAAATACAAAATTGCATTAATAATTAATTTAAGAATTGATTTGTTAGTTCACACAATCCAAATTATACTGCATTAGACCAGGAATTATAAAGCCGTGACTGTATCCCCTGAAAAGGATTAAGACTCCCAGTCCAGAAAAAAAGGAGTGTGCTGAGAATGGCACTTAGCTGCATTTCGATGGTAAGGCTTCATGCAGCCAGGTTGAAACTCATTCAATGATTATATTTATCTCAACGTTACAAAATCATACAACTACTATTAGAATAGACTCATTTGTAATTATTGCTGTATAAAGCCTTTTGTTTATTCAATGAAAATATTTCTCCTTTTCTATACATGTCATATCTGCTCGTTCATTATACTGCAGTAGAAATATTTATCACACATTTCCCTGTCTACGCAACAAGCTAATTGATTTAAACTTCTCAAAACCAATCTCTGTTTTTTATGTATACGAAATGTGGCAGCAAAGTTAAAAAAAAAAACAAGCAATTAAATTGTTTGTGATTCGGAAGACTGAATTTTCATATACATAGTTTCTAGTTTTAGGATGAATTGAAATGTAATATAATTGCCGAGGGATTTCGTTTTATATATCTTGCCTTTCGGTTTAGTTAGGCTGAGAACCTTTCGCTTAGCGCATTGGTTAGTTAGGTGTAACATAAGCGCAGGTGTTCACGCGTACGCGGGGAGGATGTGTCATTAAGAGATGTCAAAATAAAAATCCCAGATAGTAAATATGACCGGGGGATGTGATTGACGTTATGCACCGGAAGTGGAGGAGGAGGATTTGGGGGATTTGAGAAAAGTCAGAGTTGAGTTTTAGTGTCCGTGGAAGACGGTTGACTTTCGGGGCTCGCCGAGATCAGACCATTAGTTTGCGGCGGGGTGGGGGGCAGATGGAAAAGTCAGCATAGAAAGATTGTGTATCTCTCTCCTTATGTCGAATTGCCTTTAACTCAAAGGTAATAAAAAGTTTCGTATATGAACAAAGAAGTCGTAAGCGTTTTTTGTGTTTCGAGATTCCAATGTTATCTATATATGAGTAATGAACATTCTATGTACGTTTCACATATTCATGTATGACTATGTAACAAAAATAGTGACTGCAACAATTCCAAAGAAAAGAGAAAATTCTCTAATTTATTCAGCCCTTTATTCATGGAAAAGTTTTTGCGTTTATGATATGTGAATTTTTTTATTTTACCACACTCTATTGGTATTTGCTTTGGTATTTTTGTTGGAATATTCAAAAATCTATTTGAAAAACAATAAGAAATAAGATTGTATTCTAAGACCCCGCTCGATAAAACTAAGACTGAGGCATTAAGTATTTAGCCTGGAAAATAGAAAACATTGAAATAATCTTACGCAGTACGTAAATCAAAAAAGCAAAGAGATAGTATTTATACAATATAAATACATATTATATTAAGAAAATGGTTTACTTCAAGATTTTATACGTATTAATTTGATTTCCTTCATATTGCAGGGAAAAGTGCATCCTGTGAAGAAA
>OY757906.1:39081158-39113658 GCA_963585895.1 Sepioteuthis lessoniana | reverse complement strand
AAATTAAGAAATATTTACAATATTAAGCCATCTGAATTCAACAAAATTTTGCATAACAAAATAACTGAAACATATAAAATTGATATTAATAACACTATTAACCATATTAATGACTCCACCAGATTAGCCAACAAACTAAAAATTAAAGATAGACTTTGGAAACTAAATCGTAAAAATGCTTAAATTCTCTTCAAAGACCATAAACGAAGCCATAAACGAAGCTTCATGAACAGAAAACAAGCTAGACTAATTAACTCAACAAAAACGGAATTAGGATTTGTGGCAAAAAATGTAATTAAAAGGTTGTAACTAAAATATTAAGTAACACTAAATAGAACATATGGAAGAACTCTCCTTGATACTATGAATTGGTTTAAGAATATAAAAAACAAAAATTGCGCCACATTTATACAAATTGATATAGATTTCTATCGATCTATATCGAAAGAACTATTTATAGATAGCTTAAATTTTGCAAAGAAATACACAACTATTACATAAGATATATAAGATTTTATTTGAGCCAGTAAGACATCCAAATTAATTAAATATAATAACACGTGGGTCAATAACCACATGGATAATTTCGATGTAATCATTGGATTGCTTGACTCTGCCAACCTAGACTGTGTATATACGATTGAAAGCATTCGTTTTTCTTAACCCGGAACGAACAAATGAAGGAGGAAATAGCGGAATTAAATGAAGTCCATGAAAACACTACCTCGCAATAAAATGCTGGAAGATTTCGAGGATGATTTACTTAAACTAACAGAAAAAAAATGAATAAGAAAAAACATAGATAATGAATTTAAAAGAAAATTAAGGAAAGATGTACAAGATTGGTGCTTTTGGTACCAAAACTAAAGGATTATTAAAAGGCCTAGAGGAATTGGAAGTTGGCCGACGGGTAAAGATTATCCAAATGACAGCATCACTGAGAACGGCCAGAATACTAAGAAGAGTCCTGGAGACTTGAGGAGACTTGTTGTCACTCAAACTCCAGTCAAAAACCATCAGCCGATACTGATGTAAGAAACTCTAACGGAGTAAATAATAATAATAATAATAATAATAATAATAATAATAATAATAATAAAGGAATAAATACTTAGGCTGTACCACTCGTTTGATATTCCGGACCCTTTCTCAAGTGGACCCGAGAGGAACTTAACAAATGGACCAAAGGACAAGAAAACTAATGACAATGCATAAGGCATTGCATCCCAGAGATGACGTTGACACTAGAAAAGAGGGAGGAAGAGGACTTGCCAGCATTGAAGACAGCGTTGATACATCCATACATCGACTCGAAAACTATATATAAAAACACGAAGGAGGACTCATTACAGCCACCAGACACGAAACTGAGAACACGATGAACAACAGAATGACAGTAACTAGGAAACAAAAATGGGAAGGAAAACAACTTTATGGGCGCTTTAAACGACTAAAAAACAATATCTCACACGACAAAACTTGGACATGGCTAAGAAAAGGAAACTTAAGAGAGAAACAGAATATCTCCTAATAGCAGCACAGGACAACGCCATAAGAACGAATCATATCAGAGCGAGAATAGATAAGACGCAACAAAATAGCAAATGCAGACTATGTGGCGACAGAGATGCAACCATCAATCATATAATAAGCGAATGCAGCAAATTAGCACAGCGGGAATATAAGGCGAGACACGACTGGGTCGGTAAAATGATTCACTGGGAAATGTGTAAGAAATTTAAACTCGACCATAATAACAAATTGTATATGCACAACCCAGCACCTGTCCTAGAAAATGCTCGCATAAACTCCCATGGGTCTTTAATATACAAACGGATCACCTAATCCCGGCCAGGAGACCAGACTTAATAATAATCAACAAAAAAAGAGAACTTGCAAAATAGTCGACTTTGCTGTTCCGGCAGACCACAGAATAAAACTGAAAGAATGTGAAAAGAAGGATAAGTACCTCGACCTTGCTTGGGAACTGAAAAAACTGTGGAACATGAAAGTGATGATTGTACCAATTGTGATTCGGTACTTTTGGCACAGTAACTAAATGATTATTAAAGGGCCTGGAGGATTTGGAAGTTGGCGGACTAGTGGAGACTATCCAAACGACAGCATTGTTGAGAACTGCCAGAATACTAAGAAGAGTCCAGGAGACTTGAGGAGACTTGCTGTCACTCAGACTTCAGTAAAAAACCATCGGCTATCGCTGATGTGAAAAGCTCTAATGAGTGATTAATAATAATAATAATAATAATAATAATAATAATAATAACAAATATAAACTAAATAAAAACTAAATAACACTCGCAATAGTAATAATCACTTTGGAAATAGTAATTATAAGAACAAAAACAGATATCGAAAAATAATATGGTTTCATCCTCCCTTTTGTAAACTCACAAATATCAGTATACGTAAATACTTCCTAAATCTAGTTGATAAACATTTTCAAAAAAACAACATCCTAAGTAAAATATTCAATAGAAAGACTTTAAAAAAATCAGTTACTCATGCACCTACAATATATCCAAAATAATCTTTAACCACAATAAAAAAAATTACTAGCAAACATAAAAGAGGAAAATAAAGAATTCTTCCTGCAATTGTAGGAAAAAAGAAGAATGCCCCTTGGGGGAAAATGTAAAATTGAGAATATTGTTTACAATGTGAACATTTTCACTAAAGAAGGTAAACTAAATAGCAATGCTTACTTCTGAATCTCATCATTAAACTGGAAGCTTAGGTATTATAACCATAAACAATCATTTAATAACCGTTACTGAAAAATCAAACAGCCCTATCAAAATACAACTGGAAATAAAGGAAAAAGAGTTTAGTCCAATAATAAATTTGAAAATTTTTAAAAAGTCACACAATAACAAGAAATTTACAAGGTTGACGTAATTTAGGACTAGATGAAAAAATTAGTATTGCAAAATATAAAGATACTATTAATTCATTGAATGAAAGTAAAAAAAAATTATTAGTAAATGTAGACATAAGAATAAATACCTAAATGATATCAAATAATTTTCATATTCAAATCATGTTTAATCAATTTGTAATATTTTTTTGTAGTATAGAGTTAACTAAAAAACAGATAGTGTTTATATATCTTAACTAAGATTCTTACCTGCTTAATTTTCTTACACTCAAGCTAAACACACAAAGTACCTTATAATAATATAATTAAAAACTTCTTTCTATTAATAATTGAAATTAAAATAACTGAAAGTGATAATTTAGCAAAAATAAATTTTTATGACAGAACTAAAACAAATGATAAAAAGCGTTAAATAGAGTCTAAATACCACAAAAGTCTAAATCTAAACATAAAGAGAGATGTGTATAGTTCGTTGAAACAAGTAAATTAAATACGTTTGAAAAAATAACTAATATGTTACAAAATATTCATTCGAAAGGTAAAAAATGTTTTCCAATTAAACTAAACTTATAAAAAAACATTGTATCACTTTCAAATAATACGCATAAACCTGAAATCAAGTTACTTAAATAAAATGAACAAAATTAATAGCGACAGAAACCGTTAATAAAAAAAATTCCGTACTATATATATATATATATAAGGTCGGTCAACTTACTATATATATATATATATATGTGTGTGTGTGTGTGTGTGTGTGTGTGTGTGTGTGTGTGTGTGTGTGTGTGTTTGTGTTGATAATATAGATTTTAGTAGAGGTCTTTCTGTTAAGCATATTTTTGCAAAAATCCAGGAAAAATGTTCTTTTTAACTATTTTATTAACACACACACACACACACATGAAAGTAAATATGGATCTGTATCCGATAGTTTAAAGAAAGTAGAAAAAGCAGAACAATCCAAATTAGATGAAATTATTTTGATGTAATATCAAGATTAACGTTTCGGTTTTAATAACCTTCATCAGGACTTTGATATCATAGAATTGTTCCCACAGCAATGGATGTTTGTCGAGATAAAAGGAGCAAATAAAATATATATAACGAAAAATATATAAACGTGCATTTAACATTCTTAATTCAAAAGTATTGATTGAAAATGAAGGATTTTTAAGAGATCAGAACAGCCCTCCTATTTTTAGAGAAATAAGCAGAGATGGGCAAGTTTTTATATTTACAGTTCGTTTTGAAATCATCCATGTTAGATGTCGTGAAAGAATATATTTTGTATTTATTTTTTCAAAATGGCACTATGGAAGTAAATACGGATCTGAATCCGACAGAATGAAGAAAGCAGAAAACGAGAAAAATCCAAATTAGATGAATTCATTTTGAGGTAAAGCCATCTCGACAAGCATCCACAGCTGTGTGAACAATTCTAATGATATCAAAGTTCTGATGAAGATTATTAAAACGAAACGTTTAACCTTGGCTTTACATCAAAATAAATTCATCTAATTTGGATTATTCTGTTTTTCTACTTACTTCACTCAATTATATATATGTATATGCATATACACATATGCATATATACATAGATGTCTGTGTGTACTTTTGTCTATGTGTACGTGAGTAACAGTGTATCTGTTTAAGAATATGTGAAAATGTTTTGGCAGAAGTCTTTCTGTTATTTATATTCTGACAAAATCTGCAAGTTTATAATAAAGCACACTTACTCCCAGAAAATTTATATTATATATATATATATATATATATATATATATATATATAATTTTCTGGGAGTGCGTGTGTGTTATTATAAACTTGCAAGTTTTTGCCAGAATATGAATATATATATATATATATATATATATATATATATATATAATATATATATGTCGTTATATTGTCAGTATAAATAGATTCAGCTTCTTATATATATATATATATATATATATATATATATATATATAAGGTGACATAAATAAAAAAAAAGAACATTCCCAATATGGTATATCTAATGATTTGACAAAATATTACTCTTCATCCAGATGTTTATCTTCTATAATAAAGGCCGACATTAATTGAAATGACGAAAATCTTTCTACTTTGAACATTTATCTCTATAATTAACTGCGTCATTTTGCGTCTATAAAAGACTAACTGCTCAAACGAAAACTTCCTCATAGTCTTCCCTGTTCGTTTCATTGTCATATCTTTTTATTTCCATTATTTATTGTTATCATTTATGCCCTTTTTTGTTGCTTCGTCAATTAACAACGTTAGGTGAAAATAGCGTTTGTAGCCTCTGCATCTTGGCTTGCTGTTGTTATAAATATATTTTGATTTTATTGAATTTTTGCCTATTTTCCATTCACCCAAATTTTTTTTCTCCTTCCGATATGATTAATACTTCTTCCTACTTCCTACACACACACATAAACACACACACACACGCGCGTGCACACACACACACACACATATATATATATATATATATATATATATATATATATATGCATTACACATACACACTCACACCTTGTCTTCGATTCCAATTATTTTCTTTACCACTTTAATCGAAACAATTCTTATCGCTAAATTCGTCTTCTTAAAGAATGCTGTTCACTCATTAAAGTTACCTTCCTCTTCCCAGAACCTTAACAACACGCAAGCGTTATACAGTTCTTTGATATTGTTCACGTGTGAGTTAATTAAATTTTACCTCACACAGAAGCGAATGTAAGTGGTTTAATTTCTGTGCATATGTATGCAAAAATCTATCTGTAAGAATATATATATATATATATATATATATTATATATATATATATATATATATATATAAATATATATATATATATATATATATATATATATATATATAATATATATATATATATCTGAAAGCGCATACATTAGGCTTCTTAAATGTGAATGTTTGTGTGTGCGACTTTCTTCATAACAAAAGTTAAGTTGGCGACCTTAGTCAAGGGTGACCCGAAGGCTCAATTTTCTATAGCTACTACACCGAAATGTTCCCTGGACTGCTCCACTTTACCATTGATGCTTAGCTTATAATGCTGAGTGTTAAGCAAGGCGGAATCAAGTACCATTTTTTGAGTCTTTGGTGTGACTTGACCTAAGATTGAACCCCGGGCTCCTGGACCATTGGCGAACACTCTGCTCCGATGGCGAATGGCCTGAAAAAATAATGAAAATAATATAGAGGGTAAAATATTTAGGTATACATGTATAACTGTGCTTGATAAGGAAGAATCTCATTCGAATACATACATCACTCAACATTTATTTATCTTTTTATTACTCCGTCAATATATACATAAACGTGGGTCTTTCAAAAAGTTTCTGACTTTTTTGTACCGGCATTTGAAATTGTTGTAGACTCTTGAAAATTCAGTGTGTTATTGCTATACATCTTATGAGATGACTGGCCAATTTTTATATGATTTCATGTTAAAATGAACAGCTATAACAGGAATTGGAATACACCCTCCTAAAGCCTTATTGTCACAACTGGTGAATTTTAAAAATGCAATCTGGACGTCAGGACACTTTAAAAGAACGATATGCAATATAATTCTGTTTTAAACTTGGAAAAAATGCCACCGAAACGTATGGAATACTTCAAACTGCTTTTCGACCATTTTGCATGAATCGAACATCATTTTTTGAGTGGCGTAAGTGATTCAAGGAAGGCAGGGAGTCTGTAAGGGATGATGAGAGGAGTGGGAGGAGTAAGGAAGTCAAAACAGCAGAGTTGATTAGCCAAACGGTTTGGGAGTTCAGTCAGAGATTCCGTCGGAAGAGGCCAGCACTCTTCAAATCGGGTCAATGGCATTTTCACCAGGACAATTCACCAGTCCACAACTCCATCCTTGTCACAAACTATTTGACCAAGATGGCATCAAGACAGTTCCTCAGCCTCCCTGTGACTTTTGGTTATTCCCTAAGCTCAGAGGTTGTCGTTATGAGACTAATGAGAAGATGAAAGAGGCTGTGACGAAGGTCATTGACACGCTCACACAAGATGACTTCATGGGGCCTTCCAGAAGTTGTTGGAACAGTAAAACAAGTGCTTTGCAGTCGAGGGAGATTACTTCGAAGGGACTAGAGTTTCATGTATGTACTATCAATAAAAGTGCCCATACGAAAAAAGTTTGGAAACTTATTTAATGATCCTTGTATATGTATATATATATATATATGTATGTGTGTGTGTGTGTGTGTGTGTGTGTGTTAGAACAAACATAATCATACTCATGCGTACGAGATTCAATAAATAAATAAAGGAAAATTCTTTAGAAAATAAGCAAAATAAGCAAAATACATTATTTTTTTGAAACGCAGTTTCTTCCAGGCAGCGGTCACATCGATACTGCTATATGGCTGCACTACATGGACACTAACAAAATCACTGGAGAAGAAGCTACACGGCAATTACACAAGAATGCTACGTGCAATCTTGAATAAGTCCTGGCGGCAACACCCTACAAGACACCAACTGTACGGCCACCTGCCCCCTATCACGAAAACTATTCAAGTTGACGAACCAGACATGCAGGACACTGCTGGAGAAGCAGGGACGAACTCATAAGAGATGTACTCTTATGGACCCCCACACATGGCCGTGCAAAAGTAGGACGACCAGCACGAACATACATTCAGCAGCTATGTGAGGATACGGGATGTTGTCCTGAAGACCTACCTAGGGCGATGAACGATAGGGAGGAGTGGCGAGAGAGGGTCAGGGATATCCGTGCTTCCAGCGCGATATGATGATGGTGATGAATTCTGCATTGTATGGATATATTTTATAGCAAAAATGATTCTAATCTCACAAAAGTACATATTTTGTGACAATTCAAAATGGCAGCATATTAGAACGCTCCAGGATTCAACATAGGTCAGTCATTTTTGCCGGTTATATATATTCAGCAAAATTTGATGATTGGCATTTTTCTCTCTCTCTCTCTCTGTATATATATATATATTTATTCTTCTGTTTGACCATTTTAGATATCAAGATAAAAAAATCCCTGCCAAATCCATATTTTATTCATAGTTTGAGGGAGAATATTGGGATATATATATATATATATATATACTGTAAATTTCTGTATTCGCCTTGATATTTTCTCTTTTTTATATATATATATACTGTAAACCATATTTGCAGATCTCATCACCAGAAGCTTGTATGTCACCTGATGAGGTGAAGATTTTATTCTATGTCGAAATAAATTTAAAATGACAATTTCACCGTGGTTGAATTTTCTTCCAGTTACATTATATATATATATATATATATATATATATATATATATATATATATATCCACGTTTACCTACATGAATGATAATTGATGCATATCCAATTGTCCCATATATATATATATATATATATATAGAGGTATATGTATATATACACATTGTCAATATAATCAAGTCATGCTGAGAGCACTGAGTTTCCTTACTCTCCCTCGACATCCATCCTTACCTTCCAGCATTCGTTGCCGGTCCTTTAGACTGTATCCACTATTCACTCAAAACAGTTTCATGTAAATCGTTGATTGGCTGACGTCCATGTGTCTGAATTCGACCTTACTTCATCAACAGCGCCAACGCATCTTTATCGTCGGGTTAAATGGGAGATAAGTGTCTACATATTTGCTGTTTTGTGGGGTATTGCTTCTTGCAATTGCTCGAAACAGCATGTAGCACCATTGTGTTTTTCCCATCTAGCTGTTTCTCCATACGTCCTGTTAGAATCCTCAGATATATCCATGTAATAATAATGACACAGCCACTGTTTGGAAGAAACCACGTTTTCAGAAAGATCAGATTTCCAAATTATCGAATTTTTTAAAGGACTTTTTCATTTTAAATCTCGGAGAAACAGCCAAGTAATTAAGCCACCTTATCCTTTTAGGCAATCAAGTCTAATGATGTCAAATTATTCCGTCATCTTTGGGTAAAAGGAATCACACAACAATACATTGTTGTAAACAAACTCATTACTCACCTCCCAAAAGAAATCCACGCCTTTGCAATGCGAATGTGGACATTGATTTCAGTAGATAAAATATTACTTCTGAGGTATGTGAACTAGTTTACTAATTTCGGATACACCTTCTTGTGGCAAGGATCATTACCATCATCTTGTCGTGCCATCAGCACGTATATCCCTGACCCTGTCTCGCCACCCCTCCCTGTCGTTCATCGCTTCTGGCAGGTCCTCTGGGCTACATCTCGTATCCTCACAGAGCAACTGTATGTAGGTTCGAACTGGTCCTCTGCTTTTGCTTGGCAGTGTGAAGGGGTCCATTGAAGTACATCACTTATGAGCTCATCCCCACTTCTCCAGCAGTGTCCTGCATGTCTGGTTCGTCTTTTATAGTTTTCGTGCTGGATGATGGGTGGCCGTACAGCTGCTGCTTTGTCGGGTGTTGCCGCCAGGACTCCTTCAATATTGCTGGCATTATTCACGTGTAGTTGCCGTCAAGCTTTTTCTCCAGCTGTTTAGTTAACGTCCATGTAGTGCATCCATATAGCAGTATAAACACGATAACAGCTTGGAAGAAACTGCATTTCATTTTATCGGTCAGGTCAGACTTCCATATAACTGATAGCCTATTGATAGCTGCCTATGCCTTCGTTAGTCGCGTGTTGATGTCTGTCTCGGTTGATGAAATACTGCTTCCTAGGTAGGTGAACTTGTCAACTAGTTTCAGAGAGCTACCGTTTATTGCGGAAATGTCACCTGTTTGATTAAAGCACATATATTCCGTTTTGTGTGCATTGACATGGAGGCCAATACCCGCGGCGGTTCGTCCCAGACTAGGCAGTAGGGTTTCTGCTTGGGCGGATGACAAGTATATTAAGCAATTATGTATCTTTATTTCCCGAAACTCAAATAGAAAAGCTCTTAAAAACTTTCAATCATACTATAGTCTGACTTCAAAAGGATGATGTAAAAATAGTGCTCATCTTTAACTGCTTAAAATTCCGCTTATCAAATACTCACAACGTAAATAACAAATCGGCGAAAAAACTATATTTTGTAAGTTAAAAACAATGAAGGAAAAAAAATCTACCTGAAGGCAAATGGCACAGCAAGTATTTAGCTTATTGCTGATGCTTTTATATTTACTCTATTTTCTAATTCAGCAATCCAACCGCGCTCTTTATATATATATATATATATATAAGAAAGTTGAAGGCAATGCAAAGGTTCGCCTTTCAAAAGCTACAACACCGAGATGTCGGGAAGGGTGCTACTCCTTTCCCAGGATGGCTCCTTTTTACCCTTGCTACGTGCCTCATAATTCTGAGCGTTAAGCAAGGAGATATCAAGTACCATTTTTTAAATGTTTTTGGTATGATTCGACCTGGTATTGAACCCCGGTCTCCTGGACCACTGGCGAACACTGTATCCACTACACCAATGAGCCGGTTATATATAGTTTAAAACCGCTTTTTTTTAAATGAAAAAAATGTGCATAGTACCGGCTGATTGAATAGCATAAAGTTTAAAAGGAATTAATGTTTACGCCCACCTCTGTAGCACATTTGGGGTGTCCTCGTGGTGTTTGGGGTGTCCTCGTGGTGTAATGGTTAAAGCGATGCACTGCGGAATCGTAGTACGCGAGTTCGTACTCCAGTCGCGCTATTACGTTCACTTTCGGGCAAATACCCTTGGGAAAGGTATGAACCCCCTTATTCTCCCTCCAGCTATGGGTAAATAGTAGGACGGACTAGGTTCTTCAGCCTTGGTGAGGCAACTAGTCTAGGAGAAGGAAAACTCTGAATTCAAACCTGTTAAACTCCGCTTAAAAATTGACCTTGTGTCATATCCTGCCCGAACGGAGGGGTTGGTAAATAGTACCTCTGTCGCACTCTCATTTATGACAGGTTTTTTTTTTCAGAAAAATTTACGATTGCTCTAAAAAGATATTACGAATTTATATGAAATAAAGTGTTTGGAAAAAATCCTAAAAAAAGTCTAGGGTTTATTGAATAAACCCTAGTCTCATGCAATATCGGAGCAGAAATAAATTCCATTATCTTATATTTTATATATAAATTCCATTATCTTATATTTTATATATAAATTCCATTATCTTATATTTTATATATAAATTCCATCATCTTATATTTTATATATAAATTCCATCATCTTATATTTTATATATAAATTCCATTATCTTATATTTTATATATAAATTCCATCATCTTATATTTTATATATAAATTCCATTATCTTATATTTTATATATAAATTCCATCATCTTATATTTTATATATAAATTCCATCATCTTATATTTTATATATAAATTCCATTATCTTATATTTTATATATAAATTCCATCATCTTATATTTTATATATAAATTCCATCATCTTATATTTTATATATAAATTCCATTATCTTATATTTTATATATAAATTCCATCATCTTATATTTTATATATAAATTCCATTATCTTATATTTTATATATAAATTCCATCATCTTATATTTTATATATAAATTCCATTATCTTATATTTTATATATAAATTCCATTATCTTATATTTTATATATAAATTCCATTATCTTATATTTTATATATAAATTCCATCATCTTATATTTTATATATAAATTCCATTATCTTATATTTTATATATAAATTCCATTATCTTATATTTTATATATAAATTCCATCATCTTATATTTTATATATAAATTCCATTATCTTATATTTTATATATAAATTCCATTATCTTATATTTTATATATAAATTCCATCATCTTATATTTTATATATAAATTCCATTATCTTATATTTTATATATAAATTCCATCATCTTATATTTTATATATAAATTCCATCATCTTATATTTTATATATAAATTCCATCATCTTATATTTTATATAGTATTGCTGATACTTCAAACAACCATGCATTATGAGAAAGTTTATTAAACGCTCTGTCCACTTATACTTGGCTTACTATATATATATATATATATATATATATATATATATATGATAGGTCTGACTTCCCTATGAGAGATAGCCTCTCGAAAGCTGTCCATGGCTTTGCTAGTCGTATGTCGATGTCAGCTGTTAATTGCTCAAGAATGCTGTGAGCTGAATTGAACAAATCTTGGAGGCAGCATCCCACAAAACAACAGCTGTACGGCCACCTACCCACCATCTCGAAAACCATCCAAATTAGACGAACAAGACGTATGAGACACTGGTGGACAAGTAAGAACAAACTCATAATCGTTGTACGCCTGTGGAGTCTATTCACACATATGAGAAAGGGTTGGGCGACCAGCTAGAACCTATCAACAAGATCTCTGTACTGATACAGTATGTAACATGGAAGACCTGCCAAGAGCGATAGACGATAGAGACGAGTGGTGAGAGAGGGTCATGGAAATCTGTGCTAGCGGCACTCCATGCTAATATATACATACGCGTATTTGTTTGTGCATGTGAGCATGTTTCAACAGTGCTCAAGCATCGTCAGAGTGCAGATGCTTTTATTAACCAAAATGGAAACAATATGAAATTTGATGTATTTTATTTAAAAATATTTTATACAGTCTAAATTTAATACAGGAACATTTTTACACGAAAGATGTATCTTTTCAAAACTAACTACCAAAATTCAACCAATTAACGAGAGTTAACACACACACACACACACATCGCTCTCTCTCTCACTCTCTCTTTCAATATATATATATATATATATATATATATATATGGGCGTGTCTGTGAGCGCGCGCGAGTGTATGTGTGTGTGTTTGAGCACACCTGTGCGAGCGTGTATGTGTGTGTGTGTGTGTGTGCGTGCGCGCGTGCGTGTATGTATGTGTGTGTTGATTATCACACGAAATGCGAAGTTTTTCCATTTTAAATCACGGAGAAACAGCCATCTACCCTCGCCATCTTGTCCCTTTAGGCGACCAGGCTGAATGAAGTCACATATTCCGTCATCTTTGGATGTAGAGTATCACCCAACAATCTGTTGTGGTAAACAAAGTCATTACTCACTGAGTAATGAAACAACACAGCATGTCTGCATAAGATATTAGGGTGTTCAGAAAGTAATTACATTTTACCAGATAGGATATAAAAATAATTATAAGTTAAATTTATTCAAATATTATTCTCAAAAACTCAATCTCTTCATTTGTAAAGACTGCAGCTTAACGGGAAAACAAAATTTTGATTCCACGTTGAAAGTTAATCTGTTTTTTTTTTTGTTTTTTTAACACCACAAAAAGGTTAAAAGATAGTTTTCAGCTTCTTTGTTTATGAATGTTCTGCAGTTGATGAAATGTTTAAGCGATCAAAACAAATGAAAGCGTGTAGGTGTAACTTAATTTATTGTGATTATACCAACCTTTAGATGATTTATTTGATTTGTAATTATTTTTTTTTCATTTGGGAGAATTGAAAATATTTCTTTTAAGAATTATTGCGTATGGAAATATATATGCAGTTTCGCATGGACAAAAGTGTTTAATTCTTGAATCTTAATATTGAGAAAAAAATTGAATTAATGAACTCAGCTATAGTCAATTAATTTATTTATGAATGAAAATGTTGATACAAGCATTGGAGCATGCATTAAAAAAATACTTGATAACTAGGAAAAAAAAAAGAAAAAAAAAACTAAAACGTAAAGTTTTCTCATTCACTCTAACTTAACATTTAAAAGCGCTACAGAATATTTTACAAAGAATTTTAGTAAGGCAAAGAGTGCCAACTGCATCTCTGCTGAGAGGTAACCCCAACTTCGCAACGAATGTCCTGTTTATGACACTAAATCATCTGATGATGACGTTCTAGCAATGCTGGAACTTTGGGGAATGCGGAGTACCCCTAATTGCCATTGCTCCTAGGTCAATTCTGGTTCGGAGTGGTAACGCCTGATAGGGTCCTATCTATGGGTCAAATAAAACTAAACTCTGTACGTATGCTAAACTGAATTGTTTGAAATAGAACTGTTTTGGAATTTAACTGTATGTGAACAAAAAACTATACTTCTACTAAACTGAATTGTTTGAATTAGAACTGGTTGACTAAACTGAATAGCTTGAAATAGAAATGTTTTGACTATCAAACTGTGTTTTCATGTTAAACTGAATTGTATGAAATAGAATTGATTATTTGCGTGAAATAGATTTGGCGTTAGATAACCTACAAAGGTTGATATGCCATAAAACAAACAGACAAAGATTGATTTGGTTGCTGTTTATTCCATTCAAACCCTTGTGTGTTATTTAATGTCAGAGCATATATATATATATATATATATATATATATGTATGTATGTATGTATGTACATTTGTTAAGTGGATTGATTGGGTGTGTATTACAGCATATCAAACCTCGGTTAGTTAATGCCAAATCCTGTTTATTCATATATATTAAATGTATATGATTTGCAAACGAATAGTTTCTGAGCCACAATTTTTAAACTATCCCAATCTCGTTTGTTTGCTCACAGTTGAATGCTTTTAAATATAGTAAATTAGATATCTCAATTTCACCGATAGGTAGAACACTAATTGGTACTACTACCCCAGTCTAGAGTCGACTTGGGAGTATTGGTTATGAAGAGGTACTTACATTCTCCAAAGCGCCATCACTGGTTCCACACCATCTTATATTTTGCAGCATATGCAAGACACTCATCAGGCGAGTACATGAGTAGAGTGTTCCCCAATGATCTAGGAGACCGGAGTTCAATCCCGGATCGAGTCATACCGAAGACTAAAAAAATGTTACCTGATGCCGCCTTGTTTAGCACTCAGTTCTATAAGAAAAGGATCAGTGGTAAAGTGGAGCAATCTGGGGAAAGAGTTGCGCCCCCCTACACCTCAGTGTTATAGATATTGACAAGTGGGCCTTCAGGGCACCTTCGACTAAGGTTTCCACCTTTACTTACTTATATATATATATATATATACTTTTAAATGAATAGGTCCTCGTGGGGAGTTATCTTTAAGGTATTTATTTTTCTTCAACACGTATTTCTAGTGTTTTATGCAATTTTCAGGGAATAAATCGTTCATTCCCGTGTTCCCTTTGATTTATATATTGTTGACTGTTTTGATAACGTTGTGGTTCTTTTTAATTCCAGGATTTGTGTCTGCGAATTTTCAGTTTGAGTTAATAGTCTGGGACAAATTTTCATCTTTGCAAGTGTCGTTTCGCTCCCTCTCTTTTTTTCTCCCCGTTTTCTTTTTACAAGAGCGAATACTGGGTATTTGTGGGTCTGCGTGGGTGCTCGTTTCTATGAATATGTATATACTTTCGTTTTTTTTTGTTTTTTTTTTGTTGCTGTTTGTTTTTCTTTTATCACTCTCCTTCGCCCTAAATAATCTATGATAGTTGATATGCCATAAAGTTCAGCTGACTACTATTCTTCTTCCCTATGTGATTGTGTGTGTCTATGTGCATGCCTTTGTGCGTGAGCATGGGTCTGTATATGTGTCGTTTTTTTCCCTTATCATTTTGCCCTAAATAATCTATAATAGTTGATGACCCATGAAATTAAACTGACTTCTAATTTTTCTCCCAGAGTGATTGTCTCTCTCTCTCTGAGTGTTTATATATATATATATATATATATAATTTAGAAGGAGAATTGTTTGCACGTAATAATTCTACGTGAACCAGATTTCATTTGTTTGCACACAATTAAAAGTTTTCCAGTAGTGCTATCGAAAAGTAAGGATTTTAATCGGGATTAATCATTTTTTTGCAAACAGTTAACTGGTTTGATCTAGTTTTATCTGTGCTCTCTGGTATATCAACAATTGTGAGTCACTCAATGCCAAAGCCGATTTATCTATCTATCTATCTATATATCTATCGAGAGATTGATAGATAGATAGATATTTGTTTTGGAAGTGAATAGTTTGTAGGTAAATTTTAAGCAATTCATAGCTTATTTGTTTGCACACAGTTAAAAGGTTTCAAGTATTGCTCTATAATACTAATTCTTCTATTTAATATTCATCCTTTGTTTGTACACATTTAAATGGTTTCAAGTGTTATCAAACAAAATTCTATTTAATATTAATCATTTGTTTGCATACTGTCAATAGTTACTAGTATTGTAAATGATTAAATAGTTTTATTTGGCCCTAACATGTACTAAGACTCCCTGTCAAACTGGACCTGGGAGTAATGACAATGGAAGTGTATATCACATTCCTGAGAGCTTAGTGATTTATCCAGGACACTGCTTATTTGTTGGTGGGTGGGTAGGTATAATCCTCAGTAGAGATGCAGTCGGCGTATTCTATAGCTTAAGCCGAATGGTCACGAGACGAAGAAATACTGCCATCGCAAACTAGAGAAATTTATACCAATGGTTTTTCCTGCAAAGAAAAATGAAGATTTGGATAAATGAGGTGACACTTTCTACAAATAAAATACATTCAAAATGCATTGGTGTTGTCCTCGTTGTGTAATGGTTAAAGCGATGGACTGCAGAATCGCAGGAAGCAAGTTCGAACTCTAGTCGCTCCATTACGTTCACTTTCAGATAATTACCACTTAGAAAGGCATGAACATTTTTATCCTCCAATCTTTGCGTTAAATAATACCACTACTGTTCTACTAGAAGAATGACTCAAGCTTTAAATAACTTACAAAGGTTTATATGCCATTAAACAAAGATCCCAAATCCATAATTTATGAGTTTGAATACGTATTTATCCCAACTGGGCATGAGCAGCAAACGAAACGAAATCAGTTTGCCCAGTCGGCTGTGGCTGTAGAATACTCCGACTGCATCTCAACAGAAGGGTAAGACTCCTCCGCTAACAACCAATGAGTGTTCTGGATATGATATTAAACAATCTGATAATGTGGCTCCCGTATTTCCAGAGCTTTCAGAAATGCAGAGTATCCTTTTTTTTCATCGCTCCCAGGTCCACTCACGCCCGAAGTAGAAGCCCCTGACAGGCTTCTATCATTGGGTCAAATAGTTTGGGTTGGTTTGGTTTTATGGGGTATCAACTTTTATAGGTTATTTAACGCCAAATCCATTTTTATGTAAATTATCAGATCTATTTCAAACAATTCCGTTTATTGAAGCAGTTATAAATAACAATTCAGTTTAGAGTAAATACAGTTTCAATGTTAAAAAACAGTTCCATTTCAAATAATTCAGTTTAGCATAAGCACGCAGTTTTAATGTCAGTACGGTTTAATAGTAGAAAACATTTCTATTTCAAGTAATTCAGTGTAATAAAACAATTCAGTTTAGCATAATTATGCCACCACCCCGGCCAGAGTGGACCTGGGATCAATGGCATTGAAGGGGTGCTCCGTATTCCCCAAGGCCCCAGCATTACTGGGATCTCACCATCAGACTGTTTAGTTTCATATCCAGGACACTCATTGGGGGGGGGGTCTTAGACCTCTGCGAGGTGAAGTCAGTGTATTCTACAGCCCAAGCGTAGTGGGCAATGGGTCAAATAGAACTGTTTTACATTTAAACTGAGTGCAAAAAATGATTCATGCTAAATTGAATTGACTGGAAATAAAAAAAATATTTGATCGTTTATCTGATGTCTGATGTCGAATTGAATTTTTTAGTAATACAATGCAATACTTTAATCCTATAACTTCATTGACTCACGCTAAATTTAACAGTTAGAAATATAAAAGTTGGATCATTTAACTGTGTGTTTCTTCAAAATGTGTTTACAAATTACATATATATATATATATATATATATATATATATATATATATATATATATATATGTATGTGTGTGTGTGTGTGTGTGTGTGTGTGTATAAGTACCTAACGGGTCAGACGAAATCTACCTACGTTTCACCTTTCCGGATTATCAAGATGAAGTTTCATCCTGATGATCCAGAGAGATGAAACATAGGTAGATTTCTTCTGACCTATTAGGTACTTATAATTGTATTTAGTCTACTCCGTTTCGAGCACTTTATTTGTTTTTTTAATCCTCAGTCTGAGTTTTTTTCTTTTGGCTAGATATGATATTCTTTGATTTTTTTTCAGCCAAATTGCATGTTTTTAGCCTTTTCTTTTTTTTTTCATGGAAATTTCCCCCAAATTTCAACTTGTGTATTTATTCACAAGTTGGTAATTTTTTTTTCACTTAGCCAGAGTTAAAGTTCAGGATTAACCTACCTTAGAAATACATTATATATTCATATATATATATATATATATATATATATATATATATATATATATATATATATATATATATATATATACGGGATTTGGCATTAAATAGTCAACAAAGTTTTATATACAATGAAACCGAACCAAACCAACAGAAATTCTAATATGCAAGCAAATGAGTTAGAACACATTTAAAAATGAAATTACAAAGAAACTATTAACTCATAAATCATCTATCTATATTTATTTGAGTGTGTGCAACCAAGTGACTGTTACTAAAGTATTACTGTTATATAGCAATACATACAGCCATTTAACTGTGCAAAAAAAAAAAAAAAGAATAAGCTCAGCCTCGTTGAAAAATGTTATCAATAAAATGTGTTTATAAATCATATATTTAGAGTAAATGTATAAAAGTGATTTAGCATTAAAAAAATCTATAATGGTTGATATGCCATAAAACCAAACCAAACCAAACCAAACCAAACCAAATCATATATATTTAGTATAAATGTATAAAGAGGATCTGGCATTAAATATCCTACAATGGTTGATATACCATAAAACCAAACTAATCAAATCGTATATATTTAGAATATATGTATATAGACGATTTGGCATAAGATAGCCAACAGTGGTTGATATGCCATAAACCCCAAAAAACAGAAATCATATATATTTAGTATAAATGTATTAAGAGGATCTGGCATTAAATATCTTATAATGGTTGATATGTCATAAAACTCAACAAAACAAAGTCAGTTTTTAATCAAAATACAGCTAGTTTGAATCCAGAGGTTTTTTTTTCTTGAACGATTACCGGATAATATGCCGTCTAACCTAGTTCGGAGAAAACAAGATTAACTCATGCTTTTCCAAAGATCATCTGGGCAAAGTAAAACGCAGCCGCAGTCAGTATTTGAAGTCGAGACTCTATGTCTATTCCCCTAAAACGATAATCATAACACAACCTGCTTATCCCTATATAAGTTAAAATAGGTTCACAAAATAAGACTTACACTTGTCATGACATTTTGCTTGAAAGGTTATTTAGTTCATTGAACATCAGGAAAATATTACGATAATTCAAAAAACATATTACGAATTTATATGAATTGTTTGATAAAATGTAAAGTGTTTGATAAAAAAATCCTAAAAAGGATTTGCCTAAACACAATAAATAAAGCCGAGTCTTTTCAGTAGATCAAGAAAAAGCAAACATAATTCTGTTTTCCTGAAATATCAGAGCAGATATAAATGTTATTATTTAATATTTATCATATATCGTAACTGATTGTTGACATATTCGGCGTGGGAAAATCTTTCAAATGTATTTATATATGGATGTACTTTGCGAACAGAAAACAACTTTCGAAAGCATATTCAATCTCACTTTTCAAAAATTACATTTCTGGAAGACTTTACACACACACACACACACACACACACACACACACACACACACACACACACACACACATATATATATATATATATGTTTATATTACATATGTACATATATATATATATATTAATAACACGCATATGCATCCATGCATCTGTAATTGTGAGTATATATATGTATAACGTTCTCTTGTGAATTCCTTTACGTGGATACACCATCGTTACCCAACCAGGATAGATTTACATAGATCTGTTCTGTGCGGACGCTGGATGAAGTCGAGAGGACGTGCTATGAATGATGGAATATAGGGACAGATGGTGATAGAGAGAGAAAGTCAGCGAACTCCATGCTATCACTACTTTATTTATTTATATATATATATATATATATATATATATATATATATATATATATATATATATATATATATATGTATATATATATATATATATATATATATATCTGTGTCTCTGTGTGTGTATGTGTGCCAAAAAAATACATGGTAAGTGCAAGCAATGAAAAGTGCTGGCAGATCTTAAGGTAGAGCAATTTTCAATTAATATTAAATGTTAAAACTTTTTATTGATTGAGTTCAAGAAGTCGAATATCAAGTATTCGATCCTCCGCTTGGCATTAAAATAAATAGAATATTACTCATATTACAATCTACTTGATAATCAAATCCAAGAAACGTGAGTGGTGGGAAAAAGATTTTTTAGGAGTTTCGACAATATATATATATATATATATATATATATATATACATATATATATATATATATATATATATATATATATATAGTATTATTCGGTCCAGTTAAACAAGATTTGGGAGTAATTCCATCAGGACAAAAACACCATTGAACAGTGAACATTTATCTGAAGAAGAATAGTTAATTTTTTTCGTGTTTTTTATTTATATCAAAGCACATCATTGGATGGAAATAAATTTATAATCCTAATGTGACCATTTTTTATTTTTTCTCAAAGAAATATATATATATATATATATATATATATATATATATATCAGAATTATCTCATAAGAGAGTAATCATAGTTTCCGTCGTTAGGGGAACACAATTCTTACTCTGCTACACAAAAGAGAGGAAAAAATAAGGAAAGAAAACTTACTAAGAATGAAGACGGCTGATGTATAGAAATATCTACTGAATAAATAGGAAATAGAAACACTAGAATTAGTCTGATTGCATGGAAATTCTTTTAAAATAATAAACGATTTATAACCAGAGAAATACTAGTATATATATATATATATATATATATAGATATATATATAGATATATATATACATGATCCTAAATTTTTTTTCGCATAACTCTAAGGTTGACATATATTTCTACATATTTTTGATTGAAGTGTTAATTAAAATGTGAAGGAACACTGATTTATCTTATTTCAAGAAATATATGCATTATATATATATATATATATATATATATATATATATATATAGCCTGTCTAGTCACACTGAAGATTTCTGATTGAACAAAACAGGTCTGTCTGTGGATGACAATATATATATATATATATATATATATATATATATATATATATATATATAATATTTGAAAAAATGCTAACAAAATTGGGTGGAAAAACGGCAGTTGATGTTAAAATTTTAAATAAAACAGACTTAAGAATAATTCCTGGTTTTCAAGTCATTTTTAATTCTAGTAATTCTTATATACTCATACACACACACTCACACACACATGTATATATATATATATATATATATATATATATGTGTGTGTGTGGGGGAGAGTGAGTGCGTGCTTGCTTGCGCATTCACGTATCATTCAGATATTGTAAGATAATAAAACGACCGTAGTTAGAAGCTAACATTGAAGATTAAGCGACAGCAAGTCTACTCATTTTTTTTTCCAGCAGCCAGTATTCCAGATCATTTTAATAATGCTCTTGTCTTGTTATTTCAATTTGTTGCAAAGATATTCCAGTTTGCCTCTTTCTTTTTTTAATCTTATAGAGGTGTTCAAACCTGCTGTAAGCGCGCTAATAACGTCAAGAATGACTGTTCCATATATGCATATATACCCGAAGAATTCATTATTATTATTATTATTATTATTATTATTATTATTATTATTATTATCTGAGAGTTTTCTACATCATCGCTAGCTGATGGACTTTCACTGTAGTTTGAGAGACAGCAAGTCTCCTCGAGTCTCCAGGACTCTTCTCAGCATTCTGACCGTTCTCAATAATGAAGTTGTTAGGATGTTCTCCACTTGTCCTCTTATTTCCAAGTCCTCCAGTCCCTTTAATATTTATTTTTATCATTATTATTATTATTATTGCTGTTGTTCTTGTTGTTAAAAAAAATCATATTTTTCTTGTTTTTCTTTACTTTGATAATTATTATTATTGTTATTCTATCTACTCCTTGAGAATTATTCACATCAGTTTTAGCAGATGGTTCCCTGTCACCTTTTTCTTTCCGTAAATTATACAAACGTAATACGCGTTATAAAAATCGCAGCCTTTTTACGCATAAAATCGCATTTCTGCTCAGAATGAGCGTGTAGTATTAATACCTGAGGAAAATCGCACCATTATTTAAAACACTCTCTGCAATGTACTCTATAAAAATGCAAACACTTATTATTTGAGAGACTATAACATTTTGTACTTCTTCAAAAATACGCATGAAATAAAAAGAAGACATATCTTATTATTTACCCATAGCTCGAGGTAGAACATATGAAATTATAAATTTCAAAAGTGTATTAACACTGTGTTAAACAAAAATAGCCTAGTTCAGAATTTGAATTCCTTTGGTCAAGGCTTCTTCTTATGCCGATAACCGTAACGCCTTCATATTCAGTTTAGAAGACAAGAGAACATTGAAAGGAACTTGTTCTGGTGAGTGCGGTGGTGCACTTGCACAATCCAGTGTTTTGCAAAAGCATTTTGATAAAATGTCAGCAATAACCGAGACTGACTCTTTTGCACATCGTCTAGACGATTCAGTTGTTTGTGAAACACAAGTTTGTACAAGTACATCACTTTGCATATCTACTAGATGTAGCTTCGTATAATTTGATCTTATTTCTTACAGTGACAAGTTATAACTAGTGTAAGTGTAAGATTTCGGAGGTGCCCGTGGTGTAATGGTTATCGTCGTAGGAAATGGACACGACGACACGAGTTCAAATCCTGGACGAGACTGTTGCATTTCACATTGCACTAATACCCTTGGGAAAGGTATGAATCCAATAATTCTTCCTCTGGGTAAATTGTAGGTCAGACTAGGTTCTTCAGCCTTGGTGTGGCAACTAGTCTAGGAGAAGGAAAACTCTGAATTCAAACCTGTTAAACTCCGCTTAAAAACTGACCTTGTGTTATATTCTGCCCGAGCGGAGGGGTCGGTAAATAGGTAAGATAGGAGAATGTTGAAGATATAGAGATTAAAACGTCTTGAAAGGCTTACAGACACCAAGACCTAGTCACTTTATAAAATGAATTCCATATAAATGGAGGCGTTCTTAGTTGCCGTCGTAAGAAATCGATATGGCAACCCGAGTTCCAGTCCTGGACAAGACTGTTAGCATTTCACAAAATGCTAATACCCTTAAGAAAAATATGCAGGCAACCATTCTCTCTCCAGCTTTGGGTAAATAGTTGGTCAGACTGTATCGTCATTCTTAGTTTGGCAACCTATCGAGGTGAAGAAAAACTCGGATTTTAAATCTGTTAAACTCCGATTAAAAAGAGACTTTGTGTTACATCCTGCTTGAGTGAAGGGGTTTAGTGAATAAATATATAAATTCCTCAAGTTTGTATTCTTCTTCATCTGAATTTCAAATTTTCATATTAAAAAACAAACAAACTTCAGTCTTCATATATTTTCTGCACACATCGTATTCCAAAAAAGTGTTAAAATATAATTTCTTATTTAAAAAATAATCTTTAATGATATTCGTATGAGCAGATTCTTCTGGATGAAGATTGTTTCTTATATGAAACCTATTCATCCAACCCCTCCACCATAGGTAGAATGTGGCACAAGGTCCATTTTTAAGTGGAGTACTGCTAGTTTGAATTCAGGGTTTTCCTTCTCTTCGACAAGCTGTCGTACCGGGAACAAAGAAGTCAGTCTGAATTACTCTTTATCCAGGCTCAGTCGGCTGGAGCTGCAAAATACATCGACTGCATCTCTCTGCAGAGAGGTTAGATTCCCGTAACGAATGTCCTGTATATGAAACTAAACAATCTAATAGTGAGGCTCCAGTAATGCTGGGGCTTTAGGGAATGCGGAGTACTCCTTTATTGCCATCGCTCCAAAGTTCACTCTGGCCTGGTGTGGTAGAACCTGATGGAGTCTTATCTATGGATCAAATAGAACTAAACGGTGTACTTATGCTAAACTGAAATGGAACTTTTTATATGTATAACAATGGATTTGGCATTAAATAACATACAATGGTTGATATGTCATAAAACCAAACTACTATTTATCCATAGCTGGTGAGAGATTAGATGAGTTCATGCCTTTCCCAAAAACATTAGCGTGAAATGTAATGAAAACAGCATCGTCCAAAATTTGAACTTGAGTCACCAATTCCATTTCCTCTGAAGAGAACGGATATGTTAAACTTGCCTCCTTATCTATTTAAGTATATCAAATGTATATCAAGTCAATGAGTCAGTAATAATGCCATGATTATGGGTACATAGATGCGCGTTTGTATGTACATATCAACGAATATGTGTAATTTCTATATTTATATAAATAACAATCTCAATGATATGCAACCAGCTACCTCGAAATCACAACAAACATATTTGTATCTATATTTCTCTGCTTTAAATGTACAGTAATAAACCATTTGAAGGCATCTTCTTTCCATCATGTTGATAGCTTCTATCAATTCCTCTCACTTTTTTTTTTCAGATTATCAGTCTATCTATCAATTTCTTAACACGTATATTTTATGACCTTCAAGGTTTTTCACCTCTATCTCAATCCCCATTTAATGTTGCAAACTTTCATTACGTCCAAAACAGATTTTTTTTCCTCTCGTTCTGATTTTCGTTCCGTTTTGTCTTCGATACATTTTTTTTTTCGCTTTTTCTGTACATTTTTTTTCTTTTTCATTTCGTTTACATATTTCGGTTTCATCTATCGTTCTAGTAAACTCTCTTTCTCTTTCCTGTTTTTCATAAGATATTTCCATTTTTTTTTTTTCATTCGCCATTCCTTGATTTATCGTCCTCTATTTTCATTTCATTTATATTTAATTACAGGCTGTTTTATTTAAATCTTTCTTTCTTTCTGCTTGTTCGGTATTGATTGCTTCGTTTCTTTCCGTTGCCTGTCCTCATTTTCATTCGGCATTTTTCGGCACTTGGCTTCTTTTTTAACAGCTTTGGTTTATAAATTCATTTATTTGGAGATTTATTCTATTTCTTTTTTTTTTTTTTTCATTCTTTTTCTGTGTTATTATTTCTTTTTACTCTCTTTTATTTTCTTGTTCTTTCCTTCTTTTTTTTTTAATATTTTGTTTTTTCTTTCTTTCCTTTCTCTGTTTTTTTTTTTTTTTTTGCTCTTTGGTAATGTTCAATCTTTCGACTACTTCCTTCTTTTTCCCTTTACACTACATCGTTCGTTTTTTCTTCTTTTCTTTCCTATTTGTTTGATTATGTCGCCTTTTCTTTGGTTTTCATTTGAAAGTCGTGTTGTTTCTCTTTCTTATTACGTTGTCACGTTCTGGGGTTTTTCTTTTTGTTTTGGGGGGTTTTTTGCTTTATTTTTGCCTTTTTGTTTTTTATCTTTCATTCTGTTACATTAACCTGCTAAATCATTCTGTATTTTTAATTCTTTCTTTCGATTTGCCTTTATTTTTCGCTTTCATTATCTTGCTCTTTCTTTCGTTTTTCACTCTTTCTGTCTCTTTTCTATTCTTTTTTTTTTTTTTTTTTTTTAAACATTTCTACTCTTTCATCCTGTTATTTCCTTCGTTTTCTTTTGTTCGTTCTTGTTATTCTTTTTTGATTCTTCATTTCTGCTGAATTTTCTTTCTTTTTCTCTCATATTTTTCAAAATTTCTTTCATTTTTGAATCCATTATTTATTTTTACGCTCTTTCATTCTTTGGCACATTCTTTTGTTTTAGCCTTGTTATTCTCTTTTTCTTTCTCTTTACACTCTTTCAGTCAATTCTTATTCGTCTCACTTCTTCATTCTGTTGTATTTTTTCTTATGCATTCTTTTGTTCTCTTTACCCTTTTCCACTCTTATCACATGTTGTTCTTTCTGTCTTTCTTTCTTTCTTTTTTTTTTGTTATTTTGTTTGTTTGATCTTTTTCTTTTTTCATATATTCGTTCTAATGTTCATTTTTATTTAGCACATTTATTTTGTTGGTTTCTTTTTTTTCTTTTCTTATGTTTTTCATTTATCTTTATTCTACTCTTTCGTTTCAATAATTTTGACTTTCTTTTTTAATTGATATGTTCTGTTTTTTTTTTTTGTTTTTTTTTAATTATTGTCGTTTATTTCATATTTTCGCTTTTTCATTTTATCAATTTTTTTTCTTCTATTTTTGTCTCCTTCATTCGCCTATGTTTCTTTTTTGGATTTTTATTGTGTTTTTCTTCTTTCTTTTCCGATGATTAATTTTATTTTTCCCCTTCTTCTATCGTTCTGTAAATTCTTTTCTCTACTCATTCATTTTTTTCTTTCTTTTCCGATCATTAATTTTTTTTACCCTTCTTTGATCGTTCTGTAATTCTTTTTCTCCACTTATTCATTTTATTAATTCTTTTTCGATCATTCATTTTGTTTTCCCCTTTTTCTATCGTTTTATTATTCTTTTTCTCCACTCATTCTTTTTTCTTTCTTTTCCTATCATTTTTTCTGTTCTTTCCTTTCTTCTATCGTTCTATAATTCTTTTCTCTCCTCATTCAGTTTTCTTTCTTTTCCGATCACTCATTCATTTTTTCCCTTTATTTTATCGTTTATTATTCTTTTTCTTCACTCATTCATTTTTTTCTTTCTTTTTCGATCATTAATTCGTTTTTCTCTTCTTCTATCGTTTTGTTATTCTTTTTCTAGACTCATTCATTTTTCTTCTTTTCCTTTTTTTTTTTTTTTTGGTCGTTCATGACTTTTCTTTTTTTCTTTTTGTTCTATTTCTTTTAACATTCATGCCTGAGTTTATGAATAACTTTCTTCATTTAGTCCCTATTTTTTCGAAGTTTCCCTTTCTTTTTTATCTTTTTATTTTTCTTTTCTCTTTGGTTTACCTATTTTCTTCATTAATTTTTCTTCTCTTCCTTTGTTTCTTCCAATTTCCTTCTGTTGCCTTTGTCCATCAAATTTTTGCCTCCTATCGTCTTGCCAAAAGCAGACAATGTTTATAGACATCCATGGCAATCATTACCTTCATTTCTATTTATTTCAATTTTTTTTAAACATCATCTCACTTGTTTGTGTCATTTGCTTGTTTGTTTATATGTTTCACTTTGTCGGTTCCTTTAATTTCCTATCGCCTTCATATTTTGCTTTCCACCCCCGCGTCCTTTTTTTTTTTACTCCGCAAAGTGTCGATATATAGTGGCTGAGAGAAACATTTAGGAAAACACAATTTTCTCTGTTGATTACATTATGACAAATACATCACCGGATGGTGTTCATCATCGACAGATACTTAATGAAAATGGTAAGCATATGAATGTAAAAAAAATTAAAGATGTATATTGGAAAAAATACACAGGTAAAAGAATGAGAAAAGAAAAATGATCTTGAGATGCCAAGAGAGAAAACGAGAGACAAACAGATAGAAACAGGGAGGGCGGGAGGAGAAGGAGGATGGTTTCGTAGAAAGAAAGAAAGAAAGAAAGAAAGAAAGAAAGAAAGAAAGAAAGAGAGAACGTGTAAAGGGAACAAAACACATAGATCTAGAAAGAAAAAAATAAGAAAATAAGAAGAAAGAAAGAAAATGAGAAGTGAAATTATGTAAAGCGTTTTAAAGAAAGAAAGAAAGAAAGAAAGAAAGAAAGAAAGAAAGAAAGAAAGAAAGAAAGAGAGAACGTGTAAAGGGAACAAAACACATAGATCTAGAAAGAAAAAAATAAGAAAATAAGAAGAAAGAAAGAAAATGAGAAGTGAAATTATGTAAAGCGTTTTAAAGAAAGAAAGAAAGAAAGAAAGAAAGAAAGAAAGAAAGAGAGAACGTGTAAAGGGAACAAAACACATAGATCTAGAAAGAAAAAAATAAGAAAATAAGAAGAAAGAAAGAAAATGAGAAGTGAAATTATGTAAAGCGTTTTAAAGAAAGAAAGAAAGAAAGAAAGAAAGAAAGAAAGAAAGAAAGAATGAAAGAAAGAGAGAACGTGTAAAGGGAACAAAACACATAGATCTAGAAAGAAAAAAATAAGAAAATAAGAAGAAAGAAAGAAAATGAGAAGTGAAATTATGTAAAGCGTTTTAAAGAAAGAAAGAAAGAAAGAAAGAAAGAAAGAAAGAAAGAAAGAAAGAAAGTGAATAGGAAACAAAACATAAAGAGCTAGAATGAAAAAATTAAGTAGAAGAGAAAAAAAAAAAAAAGAAAAATAGAAGATAAATTATATAAAGCGTTTTAAAGAAAGAAAGAACGAAAGAAAGAAAAATGAGAAGCGACAATTATATAATTAGTTGAAAAGTAAAGAAGAAAGTAAGAAAGAAAGAAAGAAACAAACAAACACAAAATAAACAAAGAAAGAGAGAAAATTTTGAAAAGAAAATGCAGAAAAGTAACGTAGAATAAACAACAAAAAAGAAGAAAAGGGATGGAAATAATTTTTACAAAAAGAAGAAAATTGAAAAAGAAGAAAAAAAAAAGAAATAAAAAACGATGGAGACGAAATAGAAATAATATGAAGCACGGAAGCAGCTGGTAAAAAAATTTAGATGAATCAAGTGCAAATGAATTTGGACGGGTATTCAAGAAAAGTAAGAAAATAATAATTGATAAAATAGAGAGGTAAAAAAAAAATTAGAAATAAAAAAAAAAAGGAATAAGAACGACCATTAGAAATTAAGAAAATATAGACAAGAGTGAGTTGGACAGAAAGAAGAAAGACTGAAGAAGAGTGGAGAGAATGCTGAAAATTAATAGTATGGTAAGAATAAAAGGGTGAACGTAATGAAGATTGCAATATAGAGTGACTGGGGTGGGGTTGTAGAAAGGGATGGGAATAAATAAGAGAAGAGTAGAAATAATAAGCTCCTTAAAAAAAAGCAGATAAAAAAAGAGGTGAGGAAAGCAGTTACGGAAAAAAAAAATATTGGAGAAAAACTATTTTTCTTTTTTTTTTTTCGGGTCTGTCAATTTTTCCCTTAACTGATTCTCAAGAGTGGTAGAAGTTTCGTTTTTATTTACTTGACATTTTCATGAACACACGCCAACACACACACACACACACACACACACACATACATAAACCAAAATATATGAAGACGACTTGTATAATTAGATTATTCACACACACACACACTTAGATAGATAGATTTGGGTTTAAATATGTGTTTGAGAGAGACTATAGAAAGCGGAAACGATAACGCGAGTTCAAACCCAGGACGGGTATATTTACGTTTCATTTAGCGCTAATGCCCATGGGAAAGATATATGAGTCCATCTGTTCAACCACGAATTTATGGGTAAATAGGTAGACGAGCTTCTTTCGTCTGTTCGGCAACAAGTATTGAAAAAAAAACCCCTCTGAATTCAAACCAGCTGTAATTCTCTCGAACTACAACTTGTCCGTGTTGAAAAGGTTCGGTAAAAACATACATATGCATCAGTCCACAAATATTCACATGCTTGCTGTTAGAAATTTAAGCGTACTTAAAATATTTTTACAGATACACATACACGCATGCGCGCACCCACTCGTACTCATGTCTATGTGCGTGTTTATAAGCGTAAGTATAGATATTATCTAATATTTAGATTTAATAAAATCAATCTCATTATTCCATTGCTACAACTCTTTGATGCAGATAATACACTCTGATCCTAGGCAGAAGTTCCTGTGAGTGACACTCTGATCAGAACCAGAACACTCAAATATTAGAATTTTAATTTCTATTCATGCTTAGATAATAAGAACAGGTGCGCTTGATGTAATAGAAACGGTTCGTGTAGATACATATATACATTCATGCATACATACATTACTTCGTGTTTGAATATGCGTCTGAGAGAGACCATAGTAAATGGTCGCGATGAACTGTGTTCAAACCCTAAACGAGGCAGTTTGCATTTCTCTTCATGATAATGTAAAAAAATCTAACATTTCTAATAATCTAAAAACAATCAAGTGCAGCACTTGATTTGGCCGGAGTGGAGAAGGGAGAAGTAATCCCAGACAGTGTGGCACCAAAAAGTGACTTTCTCCGTTTTGTCAAGAACTACTTATCCTCTGTACGAATTCGACGACCGAACTGTAAAGGCAGGAAAAATTAGCCAGCAGATTGGTTTCGTCACTCTCTTCTTAAATGAAGCTTCCCAAGAAATAAAAATTGATGAAAGTCGACTACTGAAGTTCTACCAAGAAAATTCAACTGAAAGAAAATTCAATTACAAGAAAATTCAACCGAGAATTCTACGGAAAAGAACCTTAAAGAAGACTCGAAATTCAAAGATCACTGAAACTTTTCGATAAAAAAAAAAAAAAAAAAAAAGAAAAAGACTCAAATTCAAAGAACTTTATTTCCAGGACACTCTCTCAGATAAGTTTGTACTAAATTGTGCTAAAATTTGCGACACTTTATCTTTTCTATCCCTTTTCTTTCTTATTCCTTTGTATAAAATTCCTTTTAAAAAACATTATTGTCTGTGTTATCTTTTCGAACCAATATCCGAACTAGAAAGCTGCGGAACTTACTGCTTTTTACAGTAATATATGCCCAACAATGAACATCAATATTAAAATATATCAAATATAATAAAAATAGGATAAAAACTCATGACTCTTAGTTTCCTCTGACTATAAGCTAATATTCGACATGTGCATATACATTTATATATATATATATATATATATATATATATATATATATATATATATATATATATATATAAGTAACGGGCTTGTGTCCATAGTTCTATTATTTAACTGATACGAGTTCTACGATTATAGCATCGAGCACTCTTTACATGCACCTTTTCTCACTTGTTGGTCGCTCTCTCTCTCTCTCTCTCTCTCTCTCTTTCTCTCTCTCTCTTTCTCTCTCTCTCGCTCTCTCTCTCTCTCTCCACACACACACACATATATATATATATATATATATACTAGAAGGAGATTGATATATATATCGATAAATAAAAAGAGCACACCTTTATCGAGACCGGCGAATGGAATGTTTTGTGGCAAGCGTCACATATTAACTTACTAATTTCTCTTTTAGACACATCAGAAATATTAAAATGGTCGATTCCAGTCTGACATAGGTTAAGGTCAAAGACGAATGGTGAGCGAGAAAAAAAAAAACTTTGTGTTCAGATGTAAAGACAACCTATCTTATCCAGTGTGTTCAGGATATCATCAACTTTGACGCCAATACGTCGATGAGGACCATCCCTTGGGAACTCAATAACGAAGTCCACTATCCGCCGTGCGATGCGTGAGGGCATCCGCTCTATATCCTTCGTAATTAAGAGAGGTTAGTTGTCTCAGGAGGTACTGCCCGAGAATTTTCTTGATCATGTCACGCCTCCACCATCCTAATTTGAATAAGCTGGACAACTAGGTTTGATGTGTCATAAATAGTGTTGACTCAACTGGGGCCCAACATTAACAAGAATTCGTTTATCAATTCAGTGATTTTAGCATAGTTTTATGCCAGAAGGTTAGAGAATTGCTTTCAATATACGTTGATATTTATATTTTTGGGTGTTGATTCTAAAAATTCTTTTTTCTTTTTGGCTCATTGTCCAATCGAATACTAATTTTAAACAGATCTATAAAGAACCGTAGATAGAATCCTAAGATGTATTACCACTCTGGTTTCGAGTGTACCTTGAAGTACGTATGTATGTATGTATGTATGTATGTGCCAAGCAGGAGGTGGCACTGAGTCAAATTTTTAAACTGGATTTAACAGGTTTGAATTCATAGATTTCGTTCAATTACACTGTTTGCCTACCGAAGGCCCAAAAGACTAGTCTGTCCTACTATTGAGGGAGAATAGTTAGATTCATACGTCTGCCAAGGAGTATATGAAAGGAAAACAATCTCGTCCAGAATTTGAATTTAGCTTGCTGCGTTCACTTCCAACGAGGTTAACAATTACTCTTCGAGTTCATCCAAAAAAACTTGCAAAAAAAAGAAAAAAAAAGAAAGAAAAAAGAAAAGAAATTGCTAAAAAGAGGTATTTCATATTTCCCAGATCTCTGTTACTGGAGATTTAACATCGGGTGCAGTTTAGTGTCGTACCCAGAACAACCCACGTTTTACACCTCTGCAGAATATTCAGTCAGTACCACCGGAGGGGCGTAAATATTCATTAAAAGCCACTATCTTCGACCTCATGACCTTCAAAATCACGAATAACGTCATCTGGGTGTGCTGTCTCTTCCGAGACCTTATCGAAAGTAGAAAATGTAAATAATTTTCTTTTTAAATATACTGATTTTTTAGATTTATTTATGTCTTTGTTTCTCGGTATATTCCATTCCTAACACACTCATGTAAATACACAAAAATACACACACATACCACTTCTCTCTCTCTCTATATATATATATATATATACATATATATATATATATTATACAGGGTTATGGTTCTTACTAATTACTAATTCACTTGGTGTGTTAATGGAAGATCAAATGTGGCAGTATTATGAAACAGTGCTCACTACCAATGATACAGCTTTTACACACACACACACACACACACACACACACACACACACACATATATATATATATATATATATATATATATATAAACTA
>OY757906.1:38973658-39078658 GCA_963585895.1 Sepioteuthis lessoniana | reverse complement strand
AACACAAATAATTTGCACACAATCCTATTGTTTCAAATATTCCTTTGTAATACTAATAATTGTATAGTCTTAATTAATATATTATATTTAACTATCTCCTCAAATACCTTTCATTTTAATACCCAGTACGTATATTTCTGGGAGCGGGGAGTCTTAAATCTAAGATTGGTCAAAGCTTAGAATATCATCATCATCATCATCATCATCATGCCGTGCCGCCAGCACGGATATCCCTGACCCTCTCTCTTGCCACTTCTCCCCATCGTTCATCGCCTCTGGCAGGTCTTCAGGGCTGCATTCCCGTATCCTCACAGAGCTGCTGTATGTATGTTCGAGCTAGTCTTCCTGCTTTTGCTCGGTCATATATGGGGG
Source organism: Sepioteuthis lessoniana (assembly GCA_963585895.1). Lineage (NCBI taxonomy): Eukaryota > Metazoa > Mollusca > Cephalopoda > Myopsida > Loliginidae > Sepioteuthis > Sepioteuthis lessoniana. The sequence goes on along the minus strand of OY757906.1, from coordinate 39,078,286 downwards.
TCCATAGGAGTACATCACTTATGAGTTCGTCCTTGCTTCTCCAGCAGTGTCCGGCATGTCTGGTTTGTCTAACTTGGATAGTTTTCGTGATGGAAGGTCCGTATAGTTAGTGCCTTGTGGGTGTTGCCGCCAGGACTTTTCACGGAGAAACATACTGGGGGTAGATTGAAGGATAGGAGGGAAAATTTAGTTTGGTTGGGCTTAATAGCATATCAACCATTGTAGGTTACTTAATGTAAAATCCTGTTCATACATATAAATTAAATATGACTTTGTTGATAACATTTTTAAACGAACCAGAGCATTCTTTTTTATCACAGTTGAATTGTTTCAAGCTTTACAATACAAAAGTTGCACTTCGACATCAATCATTTCTTTACACCCATAGTTTGTAGATACTTTCATTTTTAAATGTAATTTGTTTATACACTAGTATTTTTAAAAGTAGTTTGTTTGTACTCTAGTTTTGTCATTGTTTCTACACAGTTGGATTGTTTTAATACTTACTATCTTACACTAATAATTCTATTAATCATTTGTATGCACACAGTAAAGTGGTTACAAGTATTACTATCATACACCAATACTTCAATTTAGGCACACCGTTAAAAAGTTTCAAGTACTGCTATTTAACACGAATAATTCAACTCAACTCATTCGTTTGTACATATATGGGTGGTTCCAAGTATTGCTATTTATCACAAATAATTCAATCAAACATCAGTCATTTGTTTACATACAGTTAAATTATCAAACAGTTCAATTTAGCATCAGTCATTTGTTTGCACTCACTTTAAATGTCAAACTGAGCTATTTGACCCATAAATAGAACCCTATTTGGTGATAGTATTCCGAACCAGAATGAACCAGGGAGTGATAGCAATGAAGGGACACACTGCATTCCTCCAATGCTCCAACATTACTGGAACATCAATTTCAGATTGTTTAGTGTCATACCAGGATATCTGTGTATTCAACGAGTGGAGAAGAAGAAAAAAAGAAGGAGAATAGATAAATAGATAGATTGATAGATTAAGCAGTGAAGTTTTTTTGAGATTACGAAGGAAAAATTACATCTTTTGAAATATATGTCTGTGAACTGTTTTTTTCCAAACCATTGGTGACTATTCTAAGTGCAACAATTGTAATTTTTATAACGGCCATCTTCACGTTCCTTAGCATTTTTAGCGATCTGGCTAGATCCCAGGTCATTGGCATAATATTAAGAGTGTTCGCCAATGGTTCGGAAGACCAGGGTGCAATGCTAGGTCAAGTCATACCAAAGACTCAAAAAATGGTACTTGATGCCGCCTTTCTTAACACTCAGCATTATAAGGTATGGATCAATGGTAAAGTGGAGCAATCCAGGGAATGGAGTAGCACCCTCCCCTACACATCGGCGTAGTAGCTATTGAAAGGGGATCTTTCGGGTCTCCCTCGACTATGGTTGCCAACTTTACTTTTTAATCTGAGAATTAATTTTTATTTATTGCGGACTTTTTGTCCTCATCTTGGTAGTTTTTTTTTTTTTTGTTGTTTCTTCTTTCACTACGTTTCGGCCTAATTTCACCCCTGGCTTTCTTCAGGTGAATACCAGATAAGGATTTATAAGACACTCAGCTTAAGAAGCCTCATCTCAAAATGATTCCAATTAAAGACATTTATTTTTACTTATATTTAATCTGTGGCCCGAAAGTAACAGCAAAATCCTCTAGATAACGGGTTCTTTTTAAAAAGGCAAAATTTGATTAATGAGATTTTGTTGCCACATTCTTCAAATATAAAATGGCATAGACTTCAAAATACAAGTATTGCTTTATACAGGGTCTTGAACCCTGTTAATCAGCTCTAGTTTGAAACATTCAAATATGTAAGACACACAGTGAATTTGCTGTCACTGCGACTTAAAATACGTCGACGGAATCCCTTGCAGATGGGTTAGAGAATGAATGTTCTGGATGCTTCTTTGACCCGGGATAGTGATACCTAATAGTGTCCCATCTATCTGTCAAATAGATCTGCTTAAAATATTTTTATTAGAACTACTTGAAACTATATACCTGTACAAATTATTTGAATTTAGAATAGTTACTTGAAGCTATATATATATATATATATATATATATATATATATATATATATATATATATTACTTCGGATTCTTATTATTTACTTGAAACCATATGTATGTGATGCCAGATTGTGGAATACTCTTTCATTAACGATAATTCTCGGTCCACTATGACCCTGAACAGGTTTATTGGTTGGTTGGTTTTATGACATATCAAACCTTGTGGGTTATTTGCTTGTTTGTGTTTGTGCTGTGGCATATCAATCTTTGTAGGTTATTTAATGACAAATCCATTTTAATACAAATACTCTGTTATATTTCGATTAATTCAGCTCAGTCTAACTACACAGTTTAATTATCAAAACATATCTATTTCAAGCAATTCATTTTAGTCAAACAGTTCTAATTAAAACAATTCATTTTAGACAAAGTATAGTTTTTCTTTACACACACTTAAATGTCAAAACAGTTCTATTTCAAACAATTCAGTCTAGCATACATAAATTGTTCTATTTCAAACAATTCAGTTTAGCATAAGAACGCATTTTAAATGACGAAACAGTTCTATTTCAAGCAGTTATATTAAGCATAAGTACGCCGTTTTGACCCATAGATGGATCCCTATCAGGTGCTACTACTCCGGGCCAGAGTGGACCTGGCAGGAATGGCAATAAAAGGGTACTCCTCAGCATTCTCCAAAGCTCGAGCATTACAGATTGTTTAACAGCAGTTCAGGACACTCATTGGGGTGGGGTCTTACCCCCTGCAGAGAAGCAGTCGGTGGATTTTGCGGTCCTAGCCGACAGGGCAAGTGGGTTATTTGATACCAAATTCTCTTTATACATATATATCTTGAATATATATCATTTGTATAGTTCGTAGATTTGTTTTTTAAACGAACCATAAATCATTTGTTTGCACATAGTTAAATTGTTTCAAATATTTCTATCTTCCACTGATATTTCTATTTAATATTAATCATTTATTTGCACAAAGAGAAGTGGATTCAAGTATTGTTCACATGAATAGTGTGTTTTTGTTTTTTTGGGTTTTTTTTGTTTGTTTTTTTGCACGCAGTCAAAGGATTTCACGTATTGTACTAAAAATCTTATTCAACAATATTTATTCATTTGCACGCTGTCAACCATGTTAAAACATTGTTATGTAATAAGAATAATTCAATTTTGACTCAAAGTTAAATGTTTTCGAATATTCCTATCTGGCACAAATGATTCTATTTATTACTAGCTGTATCCAGCCACACGTTGCTGTGGCTCAGTTTGTTTAAATGGGGAAAAAAAAAAAGAAAAAGAAAATGCATGTTTCTAATATGCTTAATTTTCCAATACTTGTGAATACACAATATTCTCGTTAGTTCCAGTTTCCGTGTAGATAAAGAGATTGTCTGGATTGCCGACTCTGGAACAGGCAACATATGATTGCTCATGCGAGAAGCAATCAGTGTGTAAATATAAGCCACAAAATTCTAAAGATTGTCCCTGTGCTTAACCAAAAGAGAAATGAAAGTGATAAAGGCAGAAAAAAAATCACGTGTAAAATTCTTGGAAAACGAAAGTAATGTTTACTTTCATAATTTGCGTTCGGCTTTTCTCGGGGAAAAAAAGACTTATCAAAAATATTTTTTTTAATTGTTGTAATATTTTTGGATATTAAGTATATAAAAACACGCCTGTATTCGAATAAAAGTCTCTCACAAAACTTTAAACCAATTAGTGGTATAAAACTGGAGATTATCGGTTAGTAACAAACATTTACATTTTCATTTATATAGATTTTTGGATATTAAGTATATAAAAACACGCCCGTATTCGAATAAAATACTCTCATAAAATTTTAAATCAATTAAAAGAAAGAAAAGTGATGAACGCAGAAAAAATTTCTCGTGTACACTTCTTGGAAAACGGTTTAAGAAAGGAAACTTTTTAATGGATGTCTTTCGTTGAAGTTAAAAAAAAAGGAATGTTGAAAAAGAAAATATTTTGTAAACAATTCGTTAGAATAAAAAAAATTACTTACTACTGAACCAACGAAATAGGGTTTAAAGTTTAGTGTCTCTGTTTAAGTTAACCAAAAAGAAAGAAAAGAGATGAAAGCAGAAAAAAATCACGTGTAAAATTCTTTGGAAACGGAAATAATGTTTACCATCGTTATTCGCGTTCGGCTTTTCTCAGAGAAAATCGACCTATTAAGAATATTTTTTTTCAATTATTGTAATATTCTTGGATAATAAGTATATAAAAAACACGCCTGAATTCAAATAAAATACTCTCAGAAAATATTTAACCAATTAGTAGTATAAAACTGGAGATTATCGGTTAGTAACAAACATTTACATTTTTATTTATATAGATTAATCATTTGTTTGCTTGTAGTGTCGTGGGGGTGTAATGGTTAAAGCGATGGACTGCAGAATCGTAGTAAGCGAGTTCGTACTCCAGTCTCGCAATTACCTTCACTTTCGGGCAAATACTCTTGGGAAAGGTATGAATTCCCTTCAAGCTATAGGTTAAATAGTACCACTACTGTTCTTCTAGGAGTATGACTTTGGCATTAAATAACCTACATAGGTTGATATGCCATGGAAGAAAGAAACCAAACCAATTTGTTTGCTTACAGTTAAATTGCTTCAATAGTGCTATCTCACAGACATAATGTCTTCCTGGTGTAATTGTTAAATCGCTGGACTGCGGAATTGTAGTAAGCGGGTTCGAACTCCAGTTGTACTATTGCGTTCACTTTCAAACAAATCGCTTTGAGGAAAGGTGTGAACTTCCTTATCACCCCAGCAATGGGTTAAATAGTACCATTTTCTTCTAGGAGAATGGATTTTGAATTAAATAACCTCCAAATATTGATATGCCATTAAACAAAGAAACCAAACCTTACACCAATAATTTTATTTGCCCACAGTTTTATGGTTTATATTTCTATGTAACATTAACAATTCAATTTAATATCAATCATTTGTTGGCACAGCATTTAATAGTTGAATAGTTTTATTCGACGCAACCTGGGATCCTAACAGGTAAAAGCATTCTGGGTCAGAGTGGACTTGGAAGTAATGGCAATGAAGGCATACTCTACCTTCCCCAGAGCCACAGAACTAAAAACTCACCATCTGGTTGTTTAGTGTTATATCCAGTAAACTCATTGAATGTGGGAGGGTGTCTTACCCTCTGCAAAATTGTAGTCAGCGTATTCTACAGTCCTAGTCCATTGGGTTTGGTGAGTGGTAGTATCTGTAGAGTTTCATTTATGAGTCGAAAGGACTGTTTTAAAATTACTCGTATTCGATTAATCTGATGAAATAAAAGTAATGCTGTTCTGGATATAATTTAATTGTACATTCATCTACACGAGTTTATCTCCCACGGTACAGGTCTTTGGACAAGACTGTACAGGGTGGAACGATAAAATTTTCGCCCAAGAAAAGACGACATGATTCCATTTCCGTTTAATGAAAGCCGGTTTTCTTCTTTTGTTGCAGACCATCTACTATTTGGCCAGTTGTGTACAAATCCCAAGAGCGATAGGAGCTTTCTATCATGTCTGAAAGTGACACAATGTTCAACGTGTGAGATCGGAGATGCACCGCTGTACAACACATGCTCTCTACCGATCCAAGTTATGACAACAGGACCATTGTCAGCACCCTGAAAATGCAAATCTGGATTGCCACGAATAACAGGGATGTGCCCAGGGTTATGAAAACAAAGTTTCCGGTTACGGTTTTGGTCTTAGGTACTGTTTGAAGTGAGGGCCACATCATGCCACCTCACATCTTCGAAGTCGGCATAAAATTCAACACCAAAGTGTACCTGGATGTGCTGAAGAGTGTGGTGATCCCCTGGTGCAGACCCTGGGTGCGGCAGCAGGACTCGGCGCCGGCCCACAAGTCCAGAGCGACCCAGGCTTGGCTTCAGAAGGAGTGCTACGACTTTGTATCCTTCTCTCACTGGCCCCTTCCTCCTCCGACCTGAACCCGCTGGACAACTTCGTTTGATCATACGACGAGAACATCACCAACATGACCTCCCACAACACCAAAGCCAGCCTGATCGCCGCCATCCACCGAGTATTCGCCGAGCTCCTGCCAGCACTTGTGGAAAAAACATGCTCCCAGTTCCGGATCCGTATCGAGACGGTGATTGAGGCTGAAGGCGGCTACATTGAATAGATGCCAGCTCTACTACATAATCAAGTTACCCGAATTGATTTTTTCAATAAAAGTTTTAAAATAAAGCTGTAGTGTTGTTTTCTTTAGGACGACAATTTTATCGTTCCACCCTGTATATGTCTAATCTACATCACAATGGTTTGGTTTGGTTTCATTTGTTTCTTCGTGAGTTATGTAACACGGTCTTTAAAGAAGAACTGTCATATTACTACTTAACCCATAGCTAAGGTGATAAGAGTGTTCCTATCCGAAAGTGAACGAAATTGCTCGACTCACGTCGATGTCACAGTCTAGCTCTTTAGTGGCTACACCACAGGGATTCCCCCACATCACAGTGAATGAAAGTAAGTATCCTGCAATGTTCGCGTTAAAAAATGAGTTAATATTGATTTAGCAGAAAGAAAATTTCCCAGTTGATGTCTTCTAAATCTCTTTCAACTTGGAAAATAAATAATGCTGCAAATTATTATTAATAATTGATAAACTAAAAAAGAAATGGAAGCTTCTTTAACCTCATACGCATAATCTTTTCTGCAAATCACTGCACGTAATCCAATCGAAGGGTTTTTCAATTTTGTTCAAGACAACGCTGTCTTGGCGCTGTTTTAATAATTACGACTGAGTGACGCCAACCGTTCATCTTCCAGAATTCCGAGGGTAAAAAAAAAAGATCCTGCTTTGCACTCGTTGACTCATTCGAGACAATGAGAAACGAAATTATCTGAACATTTGCAAATAAAATTAGAAATATCTGCACACACACATATATACACGCGCGCGCACATATACACGTATGTATGTATGTGAATGTTCATATATATATATAGATATATTTATGTATGTATGTATACATGTATGTGTAGATAGAGGGATAGATTTTACAGTAAACAAATTTGCAACCACTGACAAGGTGTGTTTTAATATAATTTTTACAGATATTCTTCGAATAATCCTCCGACCGCCTGGTTCAGTTATTTTTTCTTATAAAGACATATACTTACGTAAGCAAACACAAACATACACATTAACACATGAACATACACAAGCATATATCTATCTAAATCTATTTAAGAAGTATTTCTTTTAACGAATTTTACCGTATCCTGGCTTTCTTGCAAACCAGCTCTCTTTTCGATCATATACGAGACAAAGTAAATAAATTTTGCTCAGTAAATGCTTACCATTTGTGTAAAAGAGTACACACACACGCACACACACACACACATATATAGTCATTCACAGGCAGATCTGTTTCGTTCTATCAGAACTCTTCAGTGTAGCTAGATATTAGCTTCCCGTAGCTGGGATCGAAACCTGGTTGACTCAAACGCCAAGCCAAAGCCTCTAACACTTCAGCCACAAGGAGCCATTAGCTGTGAAGTAAATTTTAAACGGTTATGAATCACAATAACTATTGTTTATATACCTCCGTTCAACGCTAATGGCAAAACCATATATATATATATATATATATATATATATATATATAAGGTAAGAAACGTAAGCGGAGATTTATGGACATTTGTGATTAATATAAAAGTGAATAAATTGTAATGAAATTTCACGGTGTGTCAAGCAAATGATACCCTGCACGAACTATTAAGGATGGGGACTACGCTGATGACATAGCGCTTCTGGCAAATACACCCGCCCAGGCAGAATCCCTGCTGCATCGTCTGGAACGGAAAGCAGCTGGTATAGGCCCTCATGTCAATGCAGATAAAACGGAGTAGATGAGCTTTAATCAAAGAGGCGATATCTAAATGGTGGTTCTCTGAAACTAGTGGACAAGTTCACCTACCTCGGAAGTAGCGTCTCATCTACAGAAAATGACATCAGTACGCAACTAGTGAAGTTGCGGACAGCTATCGATTAGCTATCGGTCATATGAAGGCCAGACAAATCCGATAAAATAAAGCGATATACGCTTGGGGTTTTTCGTTGCTGTGTTTTTTCGGGTTCCTTAATTCTCTTTGGGGTATTTTTCTGCTAATTCCAATACTTTATTTATTTCTATTGTTGTATATAAAAAAGGTAAAACCAATTCACAAGTAAAAAATAAGACCAAATATTTCCTAGACAAAAACAACAATAGTGAACTAAATACATTCTTTGAGAAATTATGGAATATCAACCTAAAAGAAAAAAACAACGAAAATAACCTTTCACAAAAATAAAAACAAAAACAAGCCTTAAAAAGATACGGGAAAATGAAAACATAATTATAAAAGAAGCAGACAAGGGTAGTGATGTTGTCATCTTAGATAAAGCGTGCTACAAAACCATAATCCAGAAAATATATGAAATCCAAAATATATAAAATAACAGATTAAAATACGGGAACGACATAAAAGATTTTACCAAATAATGGAAAAGATATTTGGATTATTGCTTCATATTCTGAAAAAAATCCACGGAAGACATCAACGAATTGCACGACCTACTATAAAACTTACACCCCAAAATAAAATTTAATATGGAACACATCTTAAAAGAATTACCATTTTTGACATCCTTATAAAAAACATAAATAGCCAAATCATCACAGATATCTACCGCAAACCAAAAGACACCCAACAATACCTCCAATTCAGAAGCCATCCCTCCGAAAAAAATCTGTATAAAATCCATCCCTTACACACTAGCACGTAGAATACACACAATAATCACGGATAAAATGACGTATGCTAGTTCTGTTTTATCAATATTTAAAAATATATATATTTAATGTAAAATATTAAATTTCAAAAGCTAATTTTTGTTATTCAAAATATTGTAAGAATCTGCTGTGGTTCGGGAGACTGGGGTTCAATCCCGGGTCAAGTTACACTCAAGACTCAAAAAATGGTACTTGGCGCCTCCTTGCTTAACACTCAGCATTATTAGGGAAATACAAAGGGTGAAGTAGAGCAATCTAGAGAATGGAGTAGCACCCTCCCCTACACCTCGGCGTAGTAGCCTTTGAAAAGGGAGCCTTTGGGTCATCCTCGACTAAAGTCGCCAGCTTTATTTATCTTTTTTATCAAGAAAGTTTTGTATTCGAAATTCAATAAGCATAATATATATTCACATATCTAACGTTAAGTAATTGTAATAAAGAATAATTGATATGTAAAAGATATTATGACGAATGATTTACAAAATAAAATGAAAGATTTTAATGTTCGATTCTTGAACTTGTGTTTATCCATAGTAAAAAAATAACTGTATACTTAAAAACCCGGTGTATTATTGGAATCATTCCTACTCGTTAAAAGTCCTATTTTTTAATCTCTTTTTTAAATTTCTTTTTTAAATTTATAAACATATAAATGTATAAACATTTATATGTTTATACATTTTATCAATTAATTTTAACTGTATTCTATGTAAGAGAATTATCAAATTGATTAATTCAATATTCTATTTGTGAAGAATTATAGATTAATATATCCATATATCGAATTAAGAATATATAATCACTTAATTATGTGTAGTAAAATACTTAATTTAAAAAAATAATTTAAATTATACTAAGAATTTTGTTCAATGTTTACATGCTGCAATCATTTCTTTAAGAGAATTAAGTAAAATTTTATATAAAAAATTTTAATATGCATATTTTCTCTTCTAAGCATAAATTACATTTACCATCTAAACTATTTGTCGAGGAGGATGTTTTTATTATTTTCCAAATCATAAAAGGTGTTAGTCCTCGTTCTTTTAGACCCCAGTAATACTAAGGGCAGTTTGATTTCTTAATGTTGCATTTCTAAAATGACTGTAGATGGTTATTACTATGCATTTTCCAGTTCAAAATGGGAATAGTTCATTTCAAAATGGGAATAGTTCAGTTCAAAGTGGAAAAATTATCATAAGTATACATATAAAAGATATTTTATGAATTATTTTAGCAATAAAATTGTTAACATTTTATAATATAAAAAAAAAATTCTTCAAGTCATCTAATAATGCTACAGCTGCAGGAATTTTAGATTGAATTCCAGCTATGAAACGATTGCATACTTCTGGTGTAACCCTTCCCAATTCTTCCTCAATTAATGAAGTCAAAGCTCTTGCCCTTTGTTCAGTAATTGACAAGCTATCTCTTCTCTCCATTGCAAGAATACTCACAATTTTAGCAGCCAATTCCTGTTTGACGTAAACTTTGATTAAAGACCATACTTGTTCAATCGGATTAAACATTGGACTGGATGGTCCCAACCTAATCACTTCACATCCTAGAAATTCTTCTTCACTAAAAACTTCTTCAGTGTTTGAGTGACATGTGGCATTGTCAACAACCATCACAACTGGACCCCCATATTGTTTCTTTGCAGCTTTTTTATATTTATAATTATTATATTTTTCCATTTTGAACTGAACTATTCCCATTTTGAACTGAACAACTCCCATTTTGAACTGGAAAAGGTGTAGCTGTAATAACTTTTACAGGTTGATTGTTTTCTTATTACAACTACTTAACGTTAGATATGTGGATTACATGTTAATTATGCGTTTATCACGATTGGCTTAAATTTCAATAACAAAATTTTCTTAATATAAATAACTTAAATTCTTACAATATTTTGAATAACAAAAATTAACTTTTGCAATTTATTATTTTTTCTTATATTTATTTAATATAGATAAAACGTAATAGTCTCAATCAAGGTCAAATATAAACTTTATCTATTGATTAAAAAAGTTGTGTACTAAGAGTTATTTCTTCCGGGATTTGATTTTTAAGACTTTAATGTTCCGTAGTATGTAAATTTGGGATAACCGTATTTTTTAAGAATATATATATATATATATATATATATATATATATATATATATATATATATATATATATGGAAAATAATAGTTATAATATCTTCAAATTCTATTACGTTTTTATGAATTATAGATAAAATAATCATTTTAATTTAGAAAATAAATATAAGGATATTTTTTAAAATTCCGTTCTCAGTGGAAGAAATTTGAACATCTAATTATAATTTTAAATATTTTAGCTGAAGATGGTTTTTATAAAGCTTATAAGTTAAACTTTAAACTTATAAAAAATTTTAAGATTGGGTGGTTGTTTTTTGGGGTTTATGGCATATCAAGCTTTGTAGGTTATTTAACGCCAAATCCATTTTTACGCAAATAGTCAGTTTTATTTCAAACAATTCAGTTTAGCATGAGTACACAATTGTCAAAACGTTTCTATTTCAAGCTATTTAGTTTAATCAAAAAGTTCTAATTTAGCTATTTCAGTTTAGTATAAGTACAGATTTTGTTTACACACAGTTAAATGTCCCAACAGGTCTATATTAAACAATTCAGTTTAGTTTAAGTACAGTTTCAATGTCAAAAATTTAGTGTAGCATAAGCACGCAGTTTAAATGTAAGTTCAGTTTAATTGTAAAAACATCTCCATTTGAAGCTATTCAATTTAGTCAAATAGCTCTAATTCAAACAATTCAGTTTAGTATAAGTATCCAGTTAGTTCTATTTAGCCCATTGATAGGGCTTTATCAGGGGCTACCTATCCGGGCCTGAGTGGACCTGGGAGCAAATGCAATGAAGGGGTGCTCCACATTACCCCAAACTCCTACATCACTGGAACCTCATTATCAGATTGTTTAGTGTCATATCCAGTACACTCATTGCTTTTTTTTACCCCACTGCAGAGGTGCAGTCGGTGTATTCTACAGCTCGAGCCGACTGGGCAATAGACAGATTTAATGTCGAAACAGTTTTATTTCAGATAATTCAGTTTAGCATATGGACACAGTTTAGACTTTAAAAGGGTTCTATTTCGAGCAGTTCATTTCAGCGTAAGTACCCAGTTTAAATGTCAAAACAGTCCTATTTTAAACAATTCAGATTAGCATAAATGCACAGATAAATGCAACCCCCCCCAGTAAACTCAAACCACGATTTTGTTCAATTTAACCAATAGATAGGACCCTTACCAGTTGCAACGACTCCGGGCCTGAGTTAAACTGGGAGCATTCCCCAAAGCTCCAGCATTGCTGGAACCTTACAATCAGATTGTTTCGTGTCATATCTAGGACCATCGTTGGCGATTTCATACTCCTCTGAGAAGCAGACGGCGTACTCTACAGCCCCAGCCAACTAGGCAAGAATTTGTTAGAACCTAAAATAAATTTGTAATGATAAAAGTGAACTTTTTGTCATTATATAAAAGAAATGAGTAGAGTGCTCGCTAATGGGGGTTAAATCCCAGGTCGAGTCATATCAAAGACTCAAAAATTGTACTTGATGCCGCTTTGCCTAATGGAGTAGCGCCCTTCTCTACATCTCGGTGTGGTGGCTATTAAAAGGGGAGCCTTCAGGTCACCCTCGACTTAGGTCGCCAACTTTACTTATATATATATATATATATATATATACATATCATCATCATCATGTCGTGCTGCTAGCACGGTAATCCCTGACCCTCTTTCGCCACTTCTCCCTATCGTTCATCGCCTCTGGCAGGTCTTTAGGGCCACATCCCGTATACTTACATAGCTGCTGGATGTATGTTCGAGCTGGTCGTCCTGCTTTTGCCCGGCCATATGTGGGGGTCCATAGGAGTACATCACTTTTGAGCTCGTCCCTGCTTCTCCAGCAGTGTCCTGCATGTCTGGTTCGTCTAACTTGGATAGTTTTCGTGATATGAGGCAGGTGGCAGTATAGTTGGTGCCTTGTGGGGTGTTGCCGCCAGGACTTGTTCAATATTGCTCGAAAGTGTCTTGTGTAATTGTCGTCTTTCTTCTTTTCGAGTAGTTTTGTGAGCGTCCAAGTGGTGCATCCATACAGCAGTATCGAAACGACCGCTGCCTGGAAGAAACTGCGTTTCATTTTAACGGTCGGGTCTGATTTCCATATGATCGATAGCCTATTGATAGCTGTCCATACCTTCGTTGGCCGTGTGTCGATGTCTTTTTTGGTTGAAGATGCACTGCTTCCTACGTAGGTGAATTTGTCAACCAGTTTCAGAGAGGTTCCCTCTAGTGTGGAAATGTCGCCTGTCTGATTCAAGCACATATATTCAGTTTTGTGCGCATTGACATGGAGGCCAATGTCTGCAGCGGCTCGTTCTAAACTATGCAGTAGTGTTTCGGCTTGGTTGGGTGTATTTGCCAGTATCGCTATGTCATCAGCGTAGTCGGCGTCGGTAATTGTTTTTGCGGGGTACCTTCTGCTTCTTTTCCTTGTTAGCTGGAAGCCGTTTTCTCTGATTTTATCAATCGATGTTATAAGCACGAAGTCTAGACTGATGATAAAGAGGTATGGAGCTAACGTGTCCCCTTGTAGTACTAATGCTACAATGTCGAAGTATTCTGTGTCTCCATCCGGTGAACGTACTTTCACTTTGGTGTTTCTATAGAGAATCGTTATTGCTGCTCCGGTTTCTTTAGGTAGGCTGTAGACTAGTAGGATTTGTTCCATCTTCCCTCTGTGAATGTAATCGAAGGCCTTGGTAAAGTCGACAAATAGTAATGTCGCCAGTAGGTTTTTTGCCCGTACGCCTTCAAGGATTCTACGGATGGTCAATATTTGTGCGGTCGTGGATCTATTTCTTCGGAAGCTATTTTGGTTTTTTCCTAAGGATGTTGTCGATTTTGGGTTTTATGCCGTTTCGTAGTAGGGCAATGTAAATTTTGGCTGCTATGGGTGTAAGTTTTATACCTAGATAGTTCTTGGCTAATCCGAGGTCCCCCTTTTTAGGGAAGGGGACGATGCATCCTTTCATCCATCTGTCTATCAGATTTTTATTATAGACTGTGTTGCAGTGTAGGAGCAGTATGTCGTCGAATTGTCTGGTCTTCCATACTTCTGGGAGAATCTCGTCCAGCCCGGCAGCTTTCCTATTTTTGATTTTTCTAAGAACCGAGTCGAGTTCTTCTTGTGTGAACGGCCCTAGTTTTATGTCCAATTGCTTATTAATATATCTGGTGATTGGTTCATGCATAACTTTCGGTGGGTTTCCTTGTAGAATTTCGAAATGCTGTTTCCACAGTTTTATTCTTTCTTGTTGGTTTGCAGCTTTCAATTTTGCTTTGGTTGTGCTCTTCCTTCTACTCACTTCGGTTTTTTTTTGCCAGGCTATCCTAGATTGCCTATCTTCCACTGAGTCTCTAATCTTATCTATCTGATTTTGTATGTATTCTGTCTGTTCTTTAAGAGATATCCCTGTTAATTGATATTGTGCCTTTTTTTAGTTTTATGCCATTTGTGTTTGTTGGGTTCTTCCTATAGATTTTGGAGGCAGTTTTCACGTGTGCACGTTTTTCTCTAACCGCGAACGTTTCCCATGGGACTCTATATTTAGTTCTAGGTTTTGTTGGAATACACTTCGCTGCCGCGTCGAGGTGCGCGTTAACGAAATTATCATATTTATCATTTGGGGTACCTTTTTCTGTCTTCTCTTATAGTGTCTCAAATCTGTTTCTTAATTTTAATACATATTTATCTCTAATATCTCTGTTGTTATTAAGAAGGGCCCAGTCATAGTGTTTGGTGGTCGCTGTTCGTGTGGCGCTTTTTCGTAGGCTTAGTCGTACTTTTGCCGGGACTATTCGGTGATCGGAGGACACACTCTCGAAAGAGGAGTATGCCTCGCAATTCATTGCGCTATTTTTCGATTTCTTGTTTATAAAGACGTAGTCTATCTGTGAGCTAGAGATAAATCAGTGGATCAGTTAGTGGCTTTATTTAATCTTATCTTTTGTTTGATATTTAGAAAACCAATTGAAAATAAAGCAGGGAATGCGGAGCACCACCAGGTTTTACGTTTTATATTTACAATGTTATTACAAAATTACATTAAAATAATTTAAAGATTACATTTAAATACTTAAAACAATTGTTATCTTTTGTTGCCGTGGGTCAACTCGTAGTTTTATTATTCCTCGAGTCAACAATAAAATTGACCCATAAATATTTCGAAGTGATTCCAACCAATTTTATGGAGTTGGTTTCGAAAATGTAGTCAATTCTTATCCATCACCAATAACTTTTTGTGACGAAAATACTAACTTATGAAATTAGAGCAGTGATTAAAATTTGTTCCGTAGATGCCAATGATCTTGCTCTTCCTGGATTATGTAATAAAATAAAATTGAATGTTATAATGTAAGTTTCAGTAAGAAAACAAGACAACAATTTCTTTGATCTGCAAGAACTTCTCTCTGTTTTGATTCAATGCTTCCTCGTGTTTTATTGAGTCTTTTAAATGTCTTTTATAGTTTGATGATATTTATGTTGAGGCCATGAGTTTGCTTTTTGCCGTAACTTTTTTTTCGGAGTATGACAATATTAAGAACTTTATTTCCACCTGTTGATAGCAAAATCCCTAAAAAATTCAGTACGAGGTTAATTAAGATAAAGGATTTTATTTACGAATTTTCTAAAACTTGTCAAATTTTAGCACTTTTCTTTTATATCAATGTTGCTGCCTTCAATATATCAGAAAGATGAAGATGTATTTGTATTTTTGACAAAATTTCAGACTATTGAAATGTTCTTAATTTCTTGAATTGATTTTATTCAATGAATCATTATTAAAGGTGGCAAGAAAAACTTTTATCTAATTTATAAGAGTCTATGAAAATCGTCAGCTTCCATATATACAGGGTGTCTCAAAATAGATGCCAACCATTTATACGAAAATGATTTATTACTGAGGCGAGCACAATGGTAGTCATTTGGAACACGTCCTGTAAAAAAATGCATCATTTGAACTAATCACCATCATCATCATCATCATGTCGTGCTATCAGCATGAACATCTCTGACCCTCTTTCACCACCCCTCCCTATCGTCCATTGCTTCCGGCAGGTCTTCAGGACTACATCCCGTATGTATGTAGGTTCGAGATGGTCGTCCTGCCTTTGCTCGCCCATGTGAAGTGGTCCACAGAAGTATATCACTTATGAACTCGTGCCTACTTCTCCAGGAGTGTCCTGCATGTCTGGTTCGTCTAGATTTGATAGTTTTCGTGATGGGAGGTAGATGGCCGTACAGATTTTGCATTGTGGGGTGTTGCTTCCAGGACTTACTCAATATTGCACGCAGCATTCTTGTGTAGTTATCGTCAAGCTTTTTATCCTTACGTTTAGTTAGCGTCCATGTAGTGCATCAATATAGCAGTAGCAACTCGACCGCTGCTTGGAAGGAACTATGTTTTATTTTATCGGTCAGGTCTGACTTCCACATGACCAATAGCCTATCGATGGCTGTCCATGCCATTGCTATTCCTGTGTTGATGTCTGTTTCGGTTGATGAAACACTGCTTCCTATCAAACCAATGTTATTTTTAATTGTCATTCTATCAGCTCCCGGAACATGCAATATTTTTTATTTCCTTGTCTCATTAATAAATCAATGTCATATTAATATGTTGCATTAATTTTGAGTCCGTTTTGAATCAATTTGTCTCCAAATAAGTAATTAGACGAAATGTTTTTCTCCTCTGTGATGGAGGATTAATATTGTCATACGTGGAGCCTTCAATAAGTTTCCAGACAATCAAAATTTTTGTAGACTCTTGAAAATTCAGTATATTTTGGTTTACATCTTATAAGATGACTGACCAGTTTTTATGATTTCAGGTTCAAATGAACAGCTACAGCAGCAATTGGAATACACCCTAATAAAGCCTGATTATCACAGCTGGTGAATTTCAAAAATGCAATCAGGGCGTGAGGACACTTTAGAAGAACGATATGCAATAAAATTCTGTTTTAAACTTGGAAAAATGCCACAGAAACGAATGGAATGCTTCAGACTGCTTTTCGGTCATCTTTCATGAAGAGATTCCGTCGGAAGAGGCCAGCACTCTTCATATCGGGTCAATTGAATGTCCACCTGGAGAATGCACCAGTTAATGACTCCATCCTTATCACAGACTATTTGACCAAGATGAGTATCAAGACAGTTTCTCACCCTTCATATAGTCCAGACCTTCCTCCCTGTGACTTTTGGCTATTCCCTAAGCTCAGAGGCTGTCGTTATGAGACAATTGAGGATATGAAAGTGACGAACGTCATTGACACGCTCACACAAGAGGACTTCCATGGGGCCTTCCAGAAGTTGTTGGAACGGTACAACAATTACATTGCAGCCGGAGGAGATTACTTCGAAGGGGACTTGAGTTTCATGTGTGTACTATCAATAAAAGTGCCCAGACGAAAAATGTCTGGAAACTTATTTAATGATCCTCGTAGTCTACTATTTTCAAATTTGAAACGGAATAGAACACAACATTTTTATTTGTAGATTTATTAGTCCTATTTACCAACCCCTCCGCTCGGGCAGGATATGACACAAGGTCAATTTTTAAGCGGAGTTTAACAGGTTTGAATTGTAGATTTATTAGTAGTCACGTGAGTTCCATATATATTGATACACAATATATATATATATATATATATATATATATATATATATATATATATATATTGTCATCCACAGACAGATCTGTTTCGTTCTATCAGAACTCCTCAGTGTGGCTAGACATACTAGATTCCCGTAGCTGGGATCGAAACCCGGTTGACTCAAACGCCCATCCAAGATTCTATATATATATTATGATTTCAAAAGCAACGAAGAAACATCCCTGATTCCTTGAAAAAATCATATTTTCTTGGAATAAAAAAAACATTTTTTTCAATTGTGCCTTTCCGTAAAAATATATGATCTGCCTAGCAAAAATGATTTTTTTTTTAAAACAACACCACAGAATTCTAAGAAAAAAAAGTTTAAATGGCTCATAGGGAATGATTTCTTTTTTCTTTCTTATTCATTTATTTATTTTTTCGCTGGTCAGTGAAGAATTCTCTGAATAAACTGGTATTCAATTTTCCTCAGATCAGTAATAGTGTGTCTTTCTGCAGCAAAGCATTTAAACTTGTTGCCTAATTTTCTTTTTTTTAAATCTGCGTCTCAGAATTATTAGAAAAGTTTTTTTTTTTTTTTCAGAAGGCTAGCGTAATATTCTCTCAATCAACTGGCATTCAATTTTCCAGAGATCAGTAATTCCCTTATTTCAAGATGGGTTCTCATTTAAAAAACAAAATATTTTGGCACACTTATAATGTTAATTTAAATATGTATTTTGAAAATGTTTTATTAATTCTATCATATAAATATGATTTAAACTAAAGAAGATTATTAAATATTTTTTCTAAGTAAATTAAGGATATATATTAGTGAGGAATTTGAACTTGATGCTTTTAGTGATATTTTTCTTTGTAAAAGCTCATATTAGAAACCGACACCTATTTCCTCTTCAAAGGCACAAAATACTTTCTTGTCATTGCATGCTATAAGAGAAGAAAATACCAATTCACATCAATATGATTTACGAAACGAGATCTAAAAAATGTTTTTATAGCTATCAAATTTGGTTTAGATTGGTTTATTTGTTTGACGGCATATCAACTCATCGTGGGTTATCTCATGCCAAAATTTGATTTGTTTCTAAATGTTTGATTATTTTGTTTGGTTTCGTTAATTTCTTTAATGGTGTACCAACTTATCATGAGTCGTTTAATGCAAAACAAATGATTCATTTGTAAATATTTGATTATTTCGTTTGGTTTAGTTATTTTGTTTAATGGCATGCCAAATACTTATGTGTTATTTAACGCTAAAATTTAATTCATTTTCATATGTTTGATAATTATTCAAACTACATTTCATTCGGTTTTGTTAATTTGTTTAATGGCATACAAACTACTTATGGGTTATTTAATGCCAAAATTTGATTAATTTCTAAATGTTTCATTATAATCATAGCAATTTATACTTGAATTAGTCTAGGTTATTTTTTAATGGTAAATCAATCCTATATGGGTCGTTTAATGCCGAAATTTTATTTATTTCTCGATGCTGCATTATAATCATAATAATTTATTCTTGAATTAGCATATGTTATTTGATAAATGGCATATCAACCTCATATGGGTCATTTAATGCTAGAATTTGGTTAATTTCTAGATGGTTGATTGCAACCATAACAATATTTTCTGTGTTTCATTGAATTTTCTTTTAAATTGAACATTTTCAATTTCCCTTAAATCTCTAATCACAAGACTCCTGGACCAAATGAACACTCTTTAAAAAAAATAGCATAATTCTCACTTGGATACCAAGTCATATTGGTATGGAAATGAAAGACCTGATAAAGCTGCAAAAAAGCACTCCTGGCAGACATATACAATACCAAAATTCCATACACTGACCTAAAACTAATCATTAACAAATTCATTCTTAACAAATGGCAAAAATATTGGGATGATCAAACACAGAACAAGCTCCACCGTATACAAGATACAAGGTGAGTAGGCGACAGGCTACAGAAAAATAGAAAAGAAGTGATACTTTCCAGACTAAATTTCTAAGACGAAGCTTGATGATTTTTATCATTAAGGGTTTTCGGGCTATTATCTTCATTTTTATTGTTTATTCTACAACGTTTCGGCTGATATGTCCTCCGGCCTTCTTCAGGTGTTTCTCGAACTCGAGAACCTACACGGAACTTCGAACTACATCCTTTACTGAATCAACGGGGGTCGCCTTTTCTGATTCCGTTAGCCATAACCAGGTACAAGTGTTAAGTATTCCTGTATTGTTACTTGCCTGCTGTCAGGATTGAACCTGCAACCTCGAGATGATTGTATCCTTAGAAGCTTAGGAAACCAACGCCTATAACCATTACGCTATGTGTCCTGCTGGACCGAGTTTGACAAACACCTGAAGAAGGCCGGAGGACATATCGGCCGAAACATTGTGGAAATATCAATAAAGATGAGGACAATAGTCTGAAAACCCTTAATGATTAAAATCATCAAGCTTCGTCTTAGAAATTTAGACAACTAAAACCAAAAAAAGGCTGATATGCCATTAAACAAAGAAACGTAGCCAATTAGATATTTTCTTGTTACTGTATCGATTACCACCACTAACTTATTGGAGGAGGAGGAGATAGTCGTGGTGGTGGTAGTAGCAATCAATGCTTAGTAAATTGTGGAGGAGAAATAACTTCCCTAATACGCATCAAGCTCTAATGAATCCGTGAAACTGACTATAACGTAATTGGCTCGTAAAATGTTAGTGAATGCACTTTAAAATTTTTATCTATTTTTTTTCTAAATCTCGGTTTTAATATTTAACACTCTACAAGGGGCTATTAGAGATACAAAAACTGTAAGTTGCCTTTCTTTAGAGATTCACACACACACACACACACACACATATATATATATGGTAACTACGAATCACACGCAAGCTAACATACCATATCATCATCATTATCACGTCGTGCCGCTAGCACGGATATCCCTGACCCTCTCTCGCCACTTCTCCCTATCATTCATCGCTTCTGGCAGGTCTTCAGGGCTACATCCCATATCCCCCCATAGCTGCAATATGTATGTTCGAGCTGGTCGTCCTGATTTTGCTTGGCCATGTGTAGGGATCCATAGGAGTACATCACTGATGAGTTTGCCCTTGCTTCTCCAGCTGTGCCCTGCGTGTCTGGTTCGTCTAACTTGTATAGTTTTCGTGATGGGAGGCAGGTGGCCGTATAGTTGGTGCCTTGTGGGGTGTTGCCGCCAGGACTTGTTCAATATTGCTTACAGCATTCTTGTGTAATTGCCGTCTAGCGTCTTCTTCAACCGTTTAGTTAGCGTCCATGTAGTGCATCAATATAGCAGTATCAACATGACCGCTGCTTGGAAGGAACTATGTTTTATTTTATCGGTCAGGTCTGACTACCATATGACCAATAGGCTATCGATGGCTGTCCATGCCTTTGCATCCATATAGCAGTATTGATACGACCGCTGCCTGGAAGAAACTGCGTTTCATTTTATCGGTCAGGTCTGATTTCCATATGATCGAAAGCCTATATATACATAATAGAAAAACTATCAAATCAAACCAGTCAGTATTAAAAAATATTACATAAAAACGCACTAGGCTCCAAAGAAAATTATAAAAATATTCGATGATAACAAAAACATACTATACATCATAAACTTGGAAAAAACGATTACAAATATTAGAATGTATGATTATTTAAAAAGGCAAAAAACAAAAATAGATAAATAAGAAAACTATAACAAATTAAAAAAAAGTATTTAGTCTGAGGACTGTTGTACTACATACATTTAAAAACAAACAAAAAAAAATTGTGCAAGTATTTACATAAAACTTTCGCTGCAGCTAGGATGTGGCACAAGGTCAATTTAGCGGAATAAAATAGTTTCAGTTATCCTTCTCCTAGTATGGTTGTCTAACGGAAGCAAAAAAACCCTACTTTGCCCCACTATGTATCCAAAGATGGGGAAAAACAAATGGATTCATATATTTCATTACTGTGAAGCAAACAGTTTCATGAAGGTTTTGAACTCGGGTCATCGTGTCTGGTTCCTACGATGGTAACCGCTGCACCACGTGCCTCCACAAAATATCCACCTCAAATATTCACTACAGCATTGATACACAGCGATCGAAACAAAATATTTTTTAAAATCTCATGTAAAAATTCAAGAAACAAAAACATGACAATTTTTTTTAATCGTCAAGATCACTCAATATTATGGATTGAAAACATCTTTGTTATAACCCCCCCCCCAAAAAAAAACATAAAGTGTCTCTGGATTAACTGCGCATAATTTGATTTGATTATATCCTTGAAAATGTTTAAGGATGATGAAAGTGCTCGGGGAAAAAACTTAATAATTTTTATATAAAAATAGACGAAAAATAAGAAATCTTGTAAGAAAAAAAATACTAGTATAAATAAACGATAAGATAAAACTGTCAAGAAGAAGCTTGTCTGTGGCTTTTGCCAAAACATGCTAAAGACTTCTGACTATATATATTTCATAAGCACACACACACACACACACACACGCGCGCGCATATATGAATATATATATATATATATATATATATATATATATATATATATATATATGTATATATATATATACTGTTAGATAGGCACACATCGATGCATACATACGTATTTGTCCACTTCGGGGTTAAGATCATGGTCCATGGGTGACTGCCAGTTTAGATATTTAATTGCCGGCTATGTTTGGCTCGAACCCGATTGAATAAAATAAGAAAATCCAAAGAACTGGCCAGATTACGAATCTTTCACTTCCTACCATTATCCCCACGACCAACTAAAGTTGAATGTAGAAACTTTGATCTTTTTTAGAATATGTAGATTAAAGTTCTAACCCGAAGGTCTAGAAGTGGGAAGCCTTAAATCTCACGTGCGAGAAAACCTGTCCAAGCAAAAATCTTTCAAAAGATCCTGTATTCATATGAATCGCAAATCCATGATTTCACCATCGTTTTTTTTTTATTCCCCTAAAGAATGGAAACGGAATGTACTGCGCAGAGGAATGCTTCAAAAAATGTTTAAAAATCGTGCGGAAAGGGGGAAAGAAACCCAATGCAATGGAAAAAGTTATATAGGTTAGCAGAAGAAAGAACAGTAGAAGAAAATAGGAAAGTTTTTTTTTAAATTACGTGATCGAATTATTACGTGATCGAAGTAAGGTTACAGTTTTTAGCCTTCTTTTACATAAAAAATAAAAAAAATGATCTGTACGATGTTTTCTAGACAGTTTATGATTTGAAGATGACTATAAAACACGGTATAGTGCCCTGTAGGTATTTTAGCTAAAACAATCTGAAAGATTTATTTACTAAAAATGAAGTGTTTTGCAATGCAGAGATTTTTATTCCCAGCAGATTGGAACACTTCAGTCACAATCATGGTTGTTTTTCGTAAACATAGAAAGTTAAATTATGACTAATTAATTTCAGTTTGTTTTTTTTTTTATTATTTCTCGTGGAAGATTAAATTATCAATTCGGATCTAATCTGGTAATATTCATTACCGAAGTTTACAGCACTGAATCTCAGCAACCAAAATTTTTCAGGTGTACCCGTCAAAAACTGAACGCCCACCTTATCCCACAAAGCAGCAGCTGTACGGCCACTTACTACCTATCACGTAAACTATCCAAGTTAGACGAACCAGACATGCGGGACACGGTCGGAGAAATAGGGGTGAATTCATAAGTGATGTACTCCTGTGGATCCCTTCAAATGGACGGGCAAAAGCAGGACGACCAGCCAGAATTTATATACAACAGCTCAGTGCCGATACAGGATGTAGCCTTTAAGACCTACCGGAAGCGATGGACGATAGAGAAGGGTCGCGGGAGAAGGTCAGGGATATCCGTGCTGATGGCGCAACACGATGATGATGATGATGATGATATTTGTTTAAAGGGTTCCAATACTGATTTCATTGGTTATAGATAGTTTGGTTTTGTTTGGTTTGCTTTTATGGCATATCAACTATTGTAGGTTATTTAATGCCAAATCATATATATATATATATATAGAAAATATATGATTTCTAAACACATTATGTGGACAGCATTTTTCAACGATCCTGAGCTCATTTTTTCCACACAGTTAAATGGTTTCACTTATTTCTATATAACGCGCATAATTAACGGCTCATTGGTCTAGTGGATAGAGTATTTGCCAATGGTCCACGTCATACCAAAGATTTTAAAAATGGTACTTGATACCTCCTGGCTTAACACTCAGCAATATAAGGTACGTATCAAAGGTAAAGTGAAGCAATCCAGGGAAAGAAGTAGCGCCTTCCCCTATACCTTGGTGTAGTAGCAATTGCAAAGGGAGCCTTCTGGTCGCCCTTGACTACGGTCGCTAACTTTACTTTTACTTTATTAATTATTTGTTTGCACTTTGTTAAATGGTTCCAAGTATTGCTATGTATGACTAGTAATTCAATTAAACATTCAGATAAACGATTAAACAGTTCCATATCTAGCAATTCAGTTTAGCATGTGATTTATTAAGCATAAGTTATCAATTTAAATGTCAAAGTACACTGTTTAAATGTCAAGCAGTTCTATTTGGCCTGTAGACCGGAACTTATAAGGTGCAAACACTCCGGACTAGAGTGGACTGGGAGTGATGGCAATGAAGGATTACTCCACACTCCTTAATAATCTAGCATTGCAGGAGCCTCACCATCAGATTCTTTAGTGTCATATCTAGACTCTCGTTATGCAAAGAGGCAATCGGTGTAATCTACAGCCCTCGCCGACTAGCCCAGGTAATAGGTAGTACCTAATAATGTCCGTTTTGACTAAGAAATGCTCACCTAGACTTGGGTAAGTTGATATCTGAGGAAAAAAAACAATATCATCCAGACTAAAGGATTTTTTATATCAATAAGAAAACGTAGAAGCCAGTAGACTTGATTGATTGATTGTTTGTAACGTTATATCTACCTTTTTAGAGCTATTTTATGCCAAAAGGCTTGGGATCCCGTTTACCGTATGTTCATAATGCAGTTATTTCTAAAGGGAATTTTTTTTGCATTTGGTCCTATGTAAATGGAGACTTTTAAAAGAGATCTATTGGACCCGATTTGTTTAAATATACATATTCAGACATTTTAAATACTAATAAACGCAGTTCAAATCATTACCAGGAAATCAAGGAATATCCATACCGACAAAACCCCTAACTGACGTGGAGGAAAATCCAAGTCATCAACTTATGTGAGATGAAAAATCCAGAGAGACATCTAAAGTAATCTGAAGTTCACCCTCGGCTACACTGAATCTGGTTTCAAATATCTTGACAAACGATCTAACAAATGTTGCATAAGGATAAACTCTATGTTAAGTGACCAAGAAAAACTCGAAACTAAATTTTTCTAGGGAAATAAGTAATTATATCCTTAACTTTAAATATGAAAAAAATAATTATAAATCCATTAACTAAAACATCAAAGGTGCTTCAGTAGTTATAAAACGTCAAATTTAATAAAAGACGTCAATACGTGAACAAAAAACAGTTTTCTAATGAATTTGATGGGTAGATGTTCAAGTTAAATACAAAAAATAATTTTGTGTTTGATTATATATATATATATATATATATATTGGCATAATGTTTTGAGTGTTCAATCCCAGGTCAAGTTATACGATAGACTTAAAATATGGTATTTGACATCTCCTTGGCATTATAAAGTACGGGTCAAGGGTAAGTGGTGCAGTTCAGAGAAAGGAGTAACACCTTCTCTTACTCCCCGGTGTAGAAACTATTAAAAAGGGAGCTTCCGGGTCACCCTTCACGACGGTCAGCCAACTTACTTTATATATGATGAATAAAAGTCTCAGAGTAAAAAAAAATCTCAACGTAATTCTTTTGCTTTTTAAGAGACCTGAATTTTCAATTGCTTAAACTTTGTGTTCTATATCATATCATAATGTATTACAAAGAAGAACTCATAACATAACGTTCATCATCGCAGGAATTGGATTGGACTAACAGAGTCCAATTTAGAACGCAGCTGCTTGTTTCACAAGGCATAAGGAGGTGCCCGATGTGTAATGGTTATCGTCGTTGGAAATAGACACGGCGACACGAGTTCAAATCCTGGATCAGGCTAATTGCATTTAACATAGCACTTATACCCTTGTGAAAGGTATGAATCCAATTATTCTCCCTCCAGCTATGGGTAAATAGTAGGAAAGACTGGTTTCTTCAACCTTGGTGAGGCAACTTGCCATGGAGAAGGTAAACCTGTTAAACTCCGCTTAAAAATTGACCTTGTGTCATATCCTGCCCAAGCGTAGGGGTTGGTAAATATGGTTTCGCAAGGCATTTAAACACTTGGAAAAAAGTGTGAACCCAACTTATCTCACTCCAGCTCTGTTTTGATATTTACGTAGCATTGGTACTTTCACTTTGATATGGCAACCAGTCGAGGAAAAGGAAAACTTTAAATCCAAACCAGATGTAGACCTGGAGAGAGATGGGCTACGCCAGGCTATTCCTACCCAAGATTCTTCATAAGTTACGGAAACGGTGATTAACTGATTATTACAGTTACATATGAATTCTATGCTGGGTATCAATGCTCAGGAATATATGGATCACTAATTATCAGAGGAATTTTATGGTTAAATGCCCTTATATTTACGCTTCTATACAATGTATTTGGAAATCATAAAAGCACGTGCCTACACTAATATATCATCTACAAATAGCCGTACATATATCTATACGCGTTTATTACCACACACACACACACACGCACACACACACACTCACACACAACGCATGGGAGAACCCACATAAACATACGCATAATTTATATATATATATATGTGTGTGTATGAATATGTGTTCTTATATATATATATATATATATATGTGTGTGTGTATGTGTGTGTGTGTAATGATGAACTCTATTCTAAATTGAAAAAGGATAGTGGAGAGAGAGAGAGAGAGAGAGAGAGAGAGAAAGAGAAAGAGAAAGAGAGAGAGTGGGGGCTGGGAAACAAGACAGAAACAATAACAAGGACACTTGGATGGACGGCCTTGATATCTTAGAACAATAAATAACCTAATTTATTACTTAAGTTCTATAGATTTGACACAACAGTTTGGGGGAATGACTGAGAAAGGAAAGAAAAAAAAAACACAGTTCGTTTTCCACTGAAAGGAAAGCGAAGAAAAATCACAATCACATAAAAACTAATAAAAACAGAATCCATGAAGGAATAAAATAAAAAGGTTAAGAGGTTGACATAAAATACACGGGCATTTGTAGAGAAATTGAGTACCACTGTTCATTTTCCGTTTTATATTTGAGACAAAATCTTTTAATATTAGTTTCAAAAAGTCGAGGGATTTTTGTTCCTTGATTCGCACACACACACACACACACACACACACACACATATATATATATATATATATATATATATATATATATCTTTTTTTTTTCTTTTTTTCCTGTTCCTGTTGCAATTCAGACGATTTATTTTTCATATTTTTTTATGCGTTTTGTTCATTTGATTTTCTTTGCCGTTAAATTTTGGAATAAAGATAATAGTTTTATACATTTTTTTTGTCAATTTTATTGTCTATCTTTGAACAGTAAATATTATTTTTTTTCTTTTACTCAAGAACTTTAAATTACCATACACATAACATTTGCATCTATTGTAGTTGATGTGACTATGTTCCTACGTATTTGCTGGTGTGTAGTAAGATACACATAAACACACTCCACGCTTTCAAGTAGTCATAACATAGAACGGTATTGGAATATGTTTATAAATATGGTGACATCACATATTTATTTTCTCTCCAGCTGAATCTCAGTGTATAAGAAGAATATTCCACTGAAATTATATTCTATACGTTTAAGATTAAGGAGTGTTTGTTCTTATTCTGAATGTCTCTATGATAAATAAGAGCACATGTGTGCAGAGATACGTACACATATGAACTAAGTCGTATCCATAAACAAGCATATAACTAAAACTCATATAAGCTGAACGATATATTGAATAACCGATGTTTTCTATCAGCACGAGCAAAACTATTTTTTATTGACATTTAAAAATTCTTTATCATATTTACCCAACCTCTCCGGTCGTGCAGGATATGACACAATGTCAATTTTTAAGCGAAGTTTAACAGGTTTGAATTCAGAGTTTTCCTTCTCCTAGACTAGTTGCCTCACTAAGGCTGACGAACTTAGTCTGCCCTACAATTTACCCATAGCTGGAGGGAGAATAATTGGATTCATACCTTTCCTAAGGGTATTAGTGCTATGTGAAATGCAATCAGTCTCGTCCAGGATTTGAACTCGTGGCTCCGGTTATGTACATACAAAAAAAGGATTCAGTCTGTCTGTCTGTCTCTCTTTCTCTCTCTTACACACACGCACACACACATGCACACAAACACATACTGAATGAATTCTTTATGGATACTTTATTTTAAGGTTAGCGTAAGATTATTGTTTTTGGATATGAAATCAATGGCTTGAGTTCGCCTCCAGGACGAGGCCTTCGGAAGGGCATGAGTCCATTTATATTCAACCTTGCTACAGGTAACAAGAAGACTTGACTTAGTTCTACAGCCTTGGTAAGGAAACCAGTCTAAGAGAAGGAATACTTAATTCAAACTAGCTAAAATTGACCTCATTCCTTATCCTGTTCCTGGTAGAGTCAGTGGGTAAATGCATACTTTCTTCTTAAATGAAAAGTAAAATACTCTATATACATAGCATGATGTATAGGTTTATAAAATACTTGATTAAAGACCGCTGAAAGCGGCTTTTAAGTTCAGTCTAGTCCCTTCATTGTTATACAGGCTTAGCAAAAAAAAAAAAAAAAAAAACTCTCCTCGATTTCCAGCTCTGATAGCTTATTGGAATATGTTTATATGTTATATACTCACATAATAAATATGCTTATATGCTATGGGATACACATTTTTTTCTAGTCTTAAAATAAGCAATAAAAACATACTTAAGAACATTCTAGAAATTTAGGATCAAAACTGCATTAGCATTTAAGTTACATTTTTATATTTTTCAACCAATCAGCTAAAAACATAGAATAGAACATTCTAGAAAAATAGGATCG
The DNA here is from genome assembly GCA_963585895.1 of Sepioteuthis lessoniana. Taxonomy (NCBI): domain Eukaryota; kingdom Metazoa; phylum Mollusca; class Cephalopoda; order Myopsida; family Loliginidae; genus Sepioteuthis; species Sepioteuthis lessoniana. The sequence goes on along the minus strand of OY757906.1, from coordinate 39,049,503 downwards.
GAAGTCAACTCACAGAAAATATTTAGGCTCGAAAATCCAATAGTAAAATACAAATCTGATTGGTCAATAAATGTCTACGCGCCAAAATCTTAGGACGATTCTTCGATCCACCCGTAGGATATAAATAACACAGAGTTAGGGAGCCATACACACACAGACTTACACACACGAAGACGAAAACTAAGACTAAAACAACAAGCCACTAAGCCAGTAAAGCAGTAGCCGATACTATGTCCGGCAAATTCCTTTCCTTCCTCAACTAAAGTTCATAACCTAACTTCAGATGGCCGCGAATCACATTCAAAAGAAAAACCCGACAAACTTTCTTTCATCAACGCGACACGCTGTCGCCACAATAATAAAACAAGACATGAACTTAATGTAAGTAAGAACGACTTATTTACGGACTCCGTTAACATACACACGTCTTTACACAAATTTATTTTCATCTTGCCTAACTTTATTTTCCAAAAGGCCATTTACACATCATGTATTTTATTTGTTTTCATATTCTGTTATATGCATATTAAATTGTTTGTTGTTTAATGTTCGTTGTGTTCTATTCCATTTCTTTTACGCGATTGTAAAGTTTTGTGTTGTATTTGTGGTGGAAATAATTTAGAGAGCAATACCCGTAAATTACGGACGCACATCTACTGAAATAACCAAAATACATACAACCCCCACAATACACATATACATGCTGGATACATACCGACGCAATGAACAACAGACGCAGGAAGACTTCTTTAACAATATTTACCTCTCACTTTATTGCAAGGGTTCGAAAAGGTTGTGTGGGGTTTTACTGTCAGAGGGAGCTGGAGATCGAACATAACTGCAATATTTTGACCCCTCACTCTTATTGCCGTCACGTTGTGTCTTTCTTGTTCTCTTGATGCTCAACCGGAGGCCTATGGGCTCACTCTGCTGGGTGATCTGCTACATTTTATTAGCAACTTCTCAGGTCCCCAAACTCCATCGGGGTTCCCGAGGGCCCCCTCGGCCGGGTGTGGCTTTCCCTACCAAATCTCGTCCCCAACTGGCCTGGAACTCCGACTCAACTCAACTGGCCGTAACTCCAACTCCGTCCGATCTTCAACTCCACTGCCACTGGCTCGTCGAACTCAACTGAGTTATATAATCGTTCGACGCCCACTCGATCTTTGAAATCGAATGTTTAATCGTCATCAAGCGGAAATAACTGTCATGCAGTTCACAGGTCACTCTCTTCCGGTGCATCGCTATGTAGTGGCACAGTGGGACCTTCACCTTGTCCCATATTATCAGCCTTAATCCGTCCACGCGATCTCTTTCGATGACTGGCCATTGGAATGTATCACTTCCTTCCGGTGCATCACCTTGGAATAGCATTTTTGAGCCGGGTCGAAGGTCAAAATATTACATATAAATATGGTGACCTCACGTATTTATTTTCTCTCCAGCTGAATCTCAACGAATCAAAATATTCCAATGAAATTACACTCTATACGTTTAAAATTTAGGAGTGTTTCTGCTTACTCTGAATGCCTCTATGATAAACTAGAGCACATGTGTGCAAAGATATGTACACATATGAACAAATTCGTACCCATAAACAAGCATATGACATATAAAATACTCAATTAAAGACCATTGAAAGCGGCTTTTAAGTTCAGTATAGTCCCTTCATTGTTATACAGGTTTATCAAAAAAACTCTTCTCGATTTCAAACTCAGATAACTTATTGGAATATGTTTATAAATATGGTGACCTCACATGTATTCTCTCAAAATATTTTTGCCCATTTTGGTGGGACTGCAGAATACACTGACTTCACCTCTACACAGGGTTAGCCCCCCCCCCAACGAGTGTCCTGCATATGACACTAAACAATCCGATGATTAGGTTACAGTAATGCCAGTGCTTTTAGGAATGCAGAGTACCCCTTCATTGCTATCTCAACCAGGTCCGCTCGTGCTCGGAGAGGTAGCTCCTGATAGGGTCCCTATCTATAAGTCAAATAGAACTAAAATGCGTACTCGCACTAAACTGAATTGTTTGAAATCTAATTCAGCGTTAAATGACTCGAAAAAGGTTGATACGCCGTAAACCAAAACAACCAGCCAACCAATCAAAATATTTATTTTCTCATCTGCAGAATATCTGTGTTCCCTCTTCCAGCTAAAGGGCAGTAAAATTCTAGATCACACTTATCCAACAGCAATGAAGCTTGTGCGTTGGAATGTTTTAAAACAAACAATGTTGTCAAAATGTAGAATGATTTCAGACGGAATTTCAGGTGGATCCGAAAGAGGAACTCATTAATGAAGCAGCACACATGATCACATCGGATATATAACAGAGAGTCAATACCGAGGTAAATTATCACATCGATATTACCAGAGAAACGAACAGGGCTCACACCGAGTGTCTGTGATACTAACCGATACAACCGAAACTTTATGAGATAATGCAATTATAGCAACAAATCTATAAGGATATTACAATAATATTGGTGGGTTGCTTGTTTTTTTTTTTGTTTTATTTTTTTTACGGCGTATCAACCTTTTTCGGGTCATTTAACGCCGATTTGAATTTCAAACAGCGCAGGTTAGCATAAGTACACTGTTTAAATGTTAAAACAGTTCTATTTCAAGTAATTCAATTTGGTTTTATTTGACACATAGATAGGACCCTATTAGATGCTACCACTCCGAGCCAGAGGGGAGCTGGGAGCAATGGCAATAAAGGGGTATCCTGCATTCTCCAAAGTTCCAGTATTACTGAAGCCTAACCATCAGATTGTTTAGTGTCATATCCAGGATACTAGTTGTGGGAGTCTTATCCCTTTGCATAGATGCAGTCGGTATATTCAGCTGCCCGAACCGATTTGGCCATTCAATAAAATTATAGTACATATATGTTTGAAATCAAGAAGCGTTTTTTCAGGCTCCCACTGATTAATTCATATTATAATTATTCCATAAATAGCTAAACGAAAACACTGGACTGAACAAAAAATCACTTTTTTTTAAATTATCAAGTCAAAGTGTGTGAGTTTCCAGCAGATTTTTCCCGTTTTACTATAATTTTGAAATTGAACTACAAGGTTCATTGTTAATGAATTCCCAGTAATATATTCATTATTTCAATCTTTCATCAATTTTGTTCAAAACTAGACGAATGAAGATGCACAGAAAAAAAAGGAAAATACTGATATCGAATTAATTGGAGGTAGGGAAGATATTTAGTCGAATTCAAGCTCACCAAAGACAAAAATTAATATTATTTTATCTGTAATATCCTAACACTGAATAAATGGAAGGAAAGAAAAAAAAAGAAAAGATCATTTACACAAATAGAAATATTAAATATATCCCTAATAAAGATACAAGTAGTAATAAAAAGAATACAAGAGTGTGTCGAAACAGCAAGAAATATGCTTATACTGTTCTATGAACAAGCTGTATATGAAAGGGTCCCAAAACAGGTAAAGCATTACTTGATGATGTTGGACAGCAATATGGCGATTGCCAAGTTGACTTTACTGTTCAATGGCAGAACAGAAGACAAAAGAACAGAGGCAAAATTGGTCCGAGAATGTTTTTATATTGAGAAGGATTTCTATTGGTTAGTGAAATGGGCTATTTATCGAAGTGGGAGCAGAGTTAATATCAAGTTGCAGAACAGGACAAGAAACTGATTTATCATTTAAGTTACAACATTTTAATGGTATTACATTAATGCTATATGGAGGCACTACCTGGACGCTAACAAAACGGCTGGAAAAAAAGCTAGATGGCAATTACATAAGAATGCTGCGAGCAATATTGAACAAGTCCTGGAGGCAACAGCCCACAAGGCACCAACTATACGGCCACCTACCTCCCATCACGTGGTGTAATGGTTATCGTCGTAGGAAATGGACACGGCGACACGAGTTCAAATCCTGGACCTGACTGATTGCATTTCACATAGCACTAATACCCTTGGGAAAGGTATGAATCCAATTATTCTCCCTCCAGCTATGGGTAAATAGTAGCGCAGACTAGGTTCTTCAGCCTTGATGAGGCAGCTGGTCTAGGAGAAGGAAAACTCTGAATTCAAACCTGTTAAACTCCGCTTAAAAATTGACCTTGTGCCATATCTGCCCTAGCGGCGGGGTTGGTAAATATCATCACGAAAACTATCCTAGACGAACCAGACATGCAGGACACTGCTGGAAAAGCAGGGACGAGCTCATAAGAGATGTACTCCTATGGACCCCCACATATGGCCGAGCTAAAGCAGGACGGCCCAGTCGAACATACATACATACAGCAGCTCTGTGAAGATACGGGATGCAGCCCTGAAGACCTGCCAGGGGCGATGAACAATAGGGAGAAGTGGCGAGAGAGAGTCAGGGATATCCGTGCTGGCGGTACGACATGATGATGATAATGATGATGATGACATTAACAAAAATCAAGCTGCTGTGTCCGCTACAATGGGCTCCAGCTATGTACTTCCAAAAAATGATTCAGTCTGTCTGTCTAACTCTTTCTCTCTCTCTCTCTCTCTCTCTCTCTCTCTCTCTCTCTCTCACACACACACACACCTACACACAAACACATACACACAAACTCATACACACAAACAAAAACTAGTTCCGTTACCTGGTTTGATTGTTGAGATGCTAAACGAGTTCAAATCCAGAACGATGCTGTTTGTTTTTCACATAGCACTAATACTCTGGGAAAATGTATGAATTCAGCTGTTCCTTCTCCGGTTTCTAAGGAATAGTTCGTTTGATTAGACACTTTAACAATTGTATCGCAACAGGTCTTGGAGGAAGAAAATTCTGAATTCAAACTAATTTTAGACCTGGAGAGTAATGGGTTCCGCCAGACTTTTTCTGATCAGTATACTTTATTTGAGAAACGCCTCCAACCTACTTACGGGAAAAGAGAAAGTGAAAGTGAAAGAACATTGTATATCGCGAGTTCTACATCATCAAAAGTTACATCACACTTTAGTTTACATCTGTGATGTAAAAAGAAATGATACCACTCTTTAATTGTAAGATAAAACATTTTATTTTAACTGGAAATAAAAATAAAACGGATATATAGACAGGCATAACTAAAAACCACAAATAAACGTAAAAGTTTAGAAATAATGAAGAGAAAAGTTGGGAAATACAATTGTTATACAGTAATACACTGTTTTATGACATTTCGGCCAATATCAAATTTTCCTCCACTCCAATTTCTTTGTCTAAAGTTCAATTCAGCTATCGTCGTTACGTCACTTAACCACGTCACCCACTTTTTATAAAAGTACGTGAAATTAGTAATTTTGTCCTTTTGAAATATATTTGGAATAATTAAAATAATAACAATAAAAGATTTAAAAAAAATAAAGAATTTGAAATACAATGAAAAAAAAACATTAAAGATGTATACACAGTGCAATAGCATATTTACATATTAAAGTTGTTAACAAATGGACGTTATTAATACTCCGCACATCTTGTGTCCATTATTATCTAAAAAATATGAAATAATGTGCTTTTAGTGTGTTTTTAAGGTTAATATTTTGTTTCACGTGTTATTTAAGCTAGTTTTACGGTGTTTATTCTCAATAATGATATTCGAAGGCATTTCGCCTAGTTTACGTAAAAATCTGGTTACGTCACGGCTTTCTGAACTAATTAATCCCGTAGGGGGATAGGGTATGACTCTTAAATGTATGAGTTAATATATGCGATAGTTTCAAGTGATTCTTTTCAAAAGATAATGCTGAAATCAGTGCAAATTTCAAACTTGACTGTGGCAAAGCTCGCCATTGATTATAACAATGAGGCTATTAGCTCATGAAGTTAATGTGTCCTAAAATACCACAGGATCCTAATCACTTTACATTGTTAATCCACTTTGATCTATTAAGCAATATGTTCAATCCCAAGCTTTGGTTGGTCATTGGTTCCGTCAGACAAAGAAACGTCAAATTCTTCCTCGCGGAGGTATTTTAATGTTATTCTACTCGAGCACCTGTTACAAACAATCCTATAAGATTTTGTGAGAGAGAGGTTTAGGTTTATTTATCTAATGGCATATCAACCTTCTTAGGTTATTTAATGCCGAAGCCATCCTTCTAGAAGTACAGCAATGATGGTATTTAACACATAGCATGTTTATTTGTCCAAAAGTGAATGTAATTGCGCGACTGGAGTTCGAACTCGCTTACATGCGATTCTGCAGTCCAGCACTTTAACTAATACAGCACAAGGACACCCCAGATTGTGTGTAAGTGAGTTAGCGTGTGTTTGTCTGAACTAATTAGACCTTCAAACACCCTTCTTTTTCATTTTTCGAAAAACAAACAAACAATTATTTTACGATTAATACAGGGGTTCACGTTCTCATTTTAATTCAATTTAGAATGATCATCGACTTCTAGAAGAGTTAACGTTCGAAAAGGCAAGTTGGGTTGGGTTGGATTTCATAGCATATCAACCTTTGTAGGTCATTTAATGCCAAATCTTCTTTATACACACACACACACACTCACACACACACACACACACACATATATATATATGACTGTAAACACATTTTGTAGATAACATTCTTAAAATGAGCCTGAGCTCTTTTTTTGCTCATAGTTATATATAAAATATATAAGATTTGGTTGGGTTTGGTTTTATAGCATATTAACCATTGTAGGTTATCTAATGTCAAATCCTCCTTATATATATATATATATATATGATCTGTAAACACATTATGAAGATTCCTTCTTAAAACGAGCCAAAGCTCATTTTTGCATATAGTTAGTTTGAAGTATTGTTATATAACTGTCACAGTTTAATATCGATTTTTGATATGATGTTGAAGATGATTTAACAAAAAATAGCTACATTAGACTTAACATTGTTCAGTATAACTAAATACACTATTTGTTCTATTTGACCCATAGATAGGATCCTATCAGGTTCTACCACTCCGGGTCAAAGTGGACCTGGGAGCAATGGTAATGGAGAGGCACTTCACATTTTCCAAATCTACCAGGCTAAAGCCTCACCATCATATGGTTTATATACAGGGCATGAAAAAAAAAAGAGCAACCAGACAGAGTACACATGTAGAATTTTACCGATATTTTAGTTTAATTTCCTGGAATATCAGACAAAATGTCAAGCTAAGGAGAGTTGGGAGCAAATTATCAAAGAAAACTTCTTCTGATATCAGTCGACGTCGTCGATAATAAACAAAAATCTTTTTTCAGGTTTGAGGCTCCTAGTTACAAATACCGGATTATTCTCACTTGGCAATGATCAATTTTGAATTTAAAACACCCCTCCATCACGAGCAGAAAATAAAGCAAGGTCAACATCTTAAGCAGAGTACTGCTTGATTAAATTCAGTCTTCTTTTTCCTAGACTGGCTACATTACTAAGGCTAAAAAAAAAGAGGTTGATCCACTATTTACTTATAAATAGATACAGAAAAGATGCATTTATGCCTTTAAAGAAAACTAGTGCTAATTGAAACGCAAACAGCTTAATCTAGAATTTGAACTCGGGTCGTTTGGTTTAAATATAACGAATTACCAAGCAGTCATGAGTTCGATCCCTCGGTCGGCTTGACTCCGTTTCAGAGGAAGACAAAGATAAGCGACATCGGAAAATAAAACATAATCAGATATGATATATCTTCTGAACATAGAAAGTGGAATGAAAGGAATCTCATGTTTGGAAGGAATAAAGGGTTCTTTTCGAAATTCCCAGATGGTTACTCACTACATTTGCTACAGGACGAAAGCCAAAGGGTAAAACATCAATGTAAAATAGAATATTGTTTATTCTCTTTCCTCTCTCTCTCTCACACTCTCTCTTTTCCCCTTTATTTGTCTGATTTATTTTGCTTTACTTTATCACTTTAAAACATTTGGTTTGGTTTCATTATTTAAAGGCAGATCAACATTCGTGGGTATTTAATTTCAAATCCGCTCCTTGTAGAAGATCAATAGTGATACTATATAAACCATAGCAGCGGGGATAAGAGGGTTCAGAATATTTTCCAAGGGAATTAGTCTGAAAGTGAATGTGATAGCGTGACTGGTGTTCGAACTCGCTTACTGCGATGTCACAGACTAGAACGTTAGTAACCACGTAACGGATAATGCCTTTTTGAGCTTTATGTAAAAAATGGTCAGGATTTGGTTAGGTGTTGCATGTATTTTCGATATACATTTCTTCTTCTAGCTAATGTTATCGGTTGCATATTATTATCTGAATAAAAAGGGAATCTTCTTCAAAAGCAAATATATGATCGTGTTATTTTTTCTTCCGATTGAAGCACTATACAATAAAAACGAATACTATAAGATAACATATATAACTAAACTTTACAGCACTAAAACGTCGCAAGAGAAAAATAATTTACAAAAATACGTAACGAGTGTACTTATTTTAGAGTATTAATCCTGTGGATTTTGGTTATAAACAAAGCCTAATAATATCCGTTTTGAGCCGATCACATTCCACCAAAAATGGTGAATTTTTAATATCAGTGGTTTAGGAAAATTAACTCTTAAAAAGTAAACTGTTTGACCTAGTGAGTAGAATGTTCACCAATGGTGCTGGAGACCGGGGTTCAAAATCAGGTCGGGTCATACCAAAGACTTTAAATTTAGTACTTGATACCTCCTTGCTTAACACTCAGCATTATAAGGTACGTATCAAGGGTAAAGTAGAGCAATCCAGGGAAAGGAGTAGCGCCCTCTCCTACACCTCGGTGTAGCTTCTATTGAAAAGGGAGCCTTCTGATCGCCCTTGACTACGGTCGCCAAATTTACTTATATATATATATATATATATATATGAAAGCAAAAAAATTAGAGGATGTATTTAGTTATACTGAACAATATTAAGTCTAATGTAGCTATTTTTTGTTAAATCATCTTCAACATCATATCAAAAATCGATGAATAATCATGAATGATTATTCTATTTTCCTTTTTGGGTTTGTTTCAATTGCTGTTGTTGTCTTAAATTATTCAATTGAAAATAATTTTCTGATAATACATCACATTTCAGCATTGCCCTGAAGAGGGTTTAACAAAAACACCGAAACGATAACTCTGGCTCATATCATATATAAATAAATATTTACAATGAATGTTTTGTTTGTTCATATTTTCATATTTACATATTTCTCATATATATATATATATATATATATATATATATATATATATATATACTCCAATATAATTTTTGCCACTTGATTTCCTTCCTTTACAGCTTTTTTGTTTATTTGGGGTTTTTTTAACAGCTTATATTGTTTGCTTCTTCCTTTAAAAAATATTTTTCTCTTTCCTTTCTTTTCCTTTTTTCTTTTTTCCCTTTATTTTGCCGTTTTTTTTTTGTTTGTTTGTTTTCTTTTTGTTTTGTTTTTTTATCGTTCATTCCGTCTATCTTCAGTTTTTGTTTGCCTTCTTCAATTATACTTTTCTTTATTTATTCGTTGTTTATTTGCTTCTCGTTCATCTTTATCGCGTAAAAAGACATAAAAAAGATTGATCGCTTGAAGATCAGAGATGTACCCAACCTCCCTCACAACCACTAAATAAGGATAAAACAATACAAAACAAAACAAAAAAGGTGAACAATGCGAAGGAAGAATGGAGAACGAAGACAATAAGTCCCACCCCACCTCTCCCTTCTTTACTCGGCCCATCAATAAATAAATAAATAAATAAATAAAATAGAGTAAAATAAAATAGAATAAAATAAATAAATAAATCTTCTAGGAATCCTGTGTTCGAAATCCCTTTCTTTTCCTAACTGGCGACTTTTCCAGATTTCTTTTATTATCTTTTTTACTTTAAATCTAAGTCACATTACGTATTATCTTTTTTCCGCTCATTTTCATTTTGAAACATTTCTTCATTTTTCCTTCAGTTAAAATTCCATTTTTTCTTTTTTTTTTTATTTATTTACTCTCCTAAATTCATTCATGTTTTTCTCTTAGAATTTTCTTGGCTTTCTTTTCTATTTTCGTTTTCTTTCTATTTTGTTTTTAATTCGTTTTTCCAGTTTTATTTTTCATTCCTTTTTTTTTTTTACTATTTTCTTTTTCATTCATTTTTTTTTCACTTTTCTTTTATATTTTGTTTTTCTATTTTCTTTTCATTCATTTTTTAACTACTTTTCTTTTTCATTCATTCATTTCTATTTCCCTTTTATTAAATTATTTCTATTTTCTTTTTATTACTTTTTTTCTATTTTCTTTTTCAATCATTTTTTTCTATTTTCTTTTTGGCATGTATTTTTGTTTTCTTTTTCATTCATTTTTTCGATTTTTTCATTCCTTTTTTCGATTTTCTTTTTCATTCGTGTTTTCGTTTTTCTTTTTCATTCATTTTTTATTTTCTTTTTCATTCCTTTTTTCGTTTTTCTTTTTCATTCATTTTTTCGATTTTCTTTTTCATTCATTTTTTCGATTTTTTCATTTATTTTTTTCGATTTTTTTTTTTCATTTATATTTTCGATTTTCTTTTTCGTTCATTTATTCGATTTTCTTTTTCATTCATTTTTCGATTTTCTTTTTCATTCATTTTTTCTTTTTTTCATTCATTTTTTTCGATTTTCTTTTTCATTTATATTTTCGATTTTCTCTTTCATTCATTTTTTCAATTTTCTCTTTCATTCATTTTTCGATTTTCTTTTTTGTTCATTTTTTCTATTTTCCTGGTCATTTAATTTTTATCTTTTTCTTTTTCATTCACTTTTCTATTTTCTGGTTCATTCCTTTTATTTTAAAATTTCTTCCCCTCCTTTTTATTTACTTTTCTCGTTTTATTTTGCATTCATGTTTATTTATTCTATTTCTTTTTCTTTCCTTGTTTTCCGCCTTTTATAATTGATTCGTTGGCTCTTTCTATCTCCTTTTTTCTTTCCTTTTTTTTTTCAATTTTCTTTCATTCTTCTGATTTTCTTCGTTCCTTGGCATGTATCTGATTTTTTTTTCGAATAGCTTTTTCATTCTAATTGTTTTGGTTTTTTTTGTTTATTTTTGTTTTGCTTTTTTTTTTCCTCAAGTTTTTCATTTCAATCTTATTTACGTCTTTCTTTTTACTTTTATATATTTTGTTTATTTTATTTTATATTCTTTATTATGTTTTTCGCTGTCTATTTTTCCCCTTTGTTTTCATTGTTTTTCTATACACCTCGTTCAATCTGTCTCTCTGTTCCACTCTCCTTTTTCAAATCTCTAATACTCTTACGGTATTCTTCGGTCCCTAATATATTTCTGATTTTCTTTTCTGTTATTTTTTTTTTCTAATTGTTTTTCCTTCTTTTTTATTTTGTTCTTTTGATCGTTCGATATTTTGATTGTTTTATTCCCTTTTTCTTCTTTCCTCTTTCTTTCTTTACTTATGTTCATTCCATTTTTATATATTCAACTATATCTATTTCTCCATTTGTTTCTGTCTGTCTGTCTGTCTGTCTCTTTCATTCTATCCCCACCTTTTTCTCTATCTCTCTATCTTCTTCTCTCTATCTCGAGCTGTGTATTTTCTTTTCAATTTTTTGTCACTCTTTCGATATTCTTCAGTCCGCTTCTATTCTTTGCTTCTCTTCGTTGTATCTTTCATATATTTGTCTCTATTTCTATCTCTTTCTCAACCTCCAACTCCTCTTTTTTCTTTCTTTCTTACATTCTTTCTGTCTTTCTGTCTTTCTTTCTTTATTTCTTTCTTTCTTTCTTTCTGTCTTTCTTTCTTTCTTTCTTTCTTTCTTTCTGTCTTTCTTTCTTTCTTTCTTTCTTTCTGTCTTTCTTTCTTTCTTTCTTTCTTTCTGTCTTTCTCTCCTTCTTTCTTTCTTTCTTTCTTTCTTTCTTTCTTTCTGTCTTTCTTTCTTTCTTTCTGTCTTTCTTTCTTTCTTTCTTTCTGTCTTTCTTTCTTTCTTTCTTTCTTTCTTTCACAGCTTTCTCTTTCCTTTTTCAAATTTTTGTTACTCTTTCTATATTCATCGGTCCCTGATATATTTCCATGAATCACTTGCTTCCATCTTTTCTTTACGTTTCTCTTTACTGCTTTGAAATAAATAAAGGAATAAATATATCAATAAAACAAAAAAGAAAGAAATCAATCAATATACAAAGCTTATAAATGAAAAAAAAAACCTTCTCCCATAAAAACACACTAAAAAACAAAATTCATAAAAACATAACAAAACAAAATAACCATAAAAAATAGCAAAAAGAATCCATTGTGGGCTAAAGGTCTTTTTTCGCTGTGGGAGTGATAGATCTTCTGTTTTCTGACAGTAAGTGGGTCTTTAGGGAATTAGCCGTGCAACACGCATCGGTCATCACCATTCAAAAGGTGAATCTCCAGATTAGGCAACACTGAACATTATGCATCTTTATAGACAACCCCCAACGACTAGTGATACTTGAAGAAAACAACAACAGCAACCACAGAAAAAAGTCATATTTACATAAAAAGAAAGTCCATCCAGAAAAACAAAGATGAAAAATTAGGAAGTTGAAGGGTATGTAAGAAAGAAAAATATTTCCTTCTTTTTTTAATATAAGAATGAATATTCTACAATTTCTTCCTTCAACATGTAACACTTACATTTTATGATTGCGTAACGTGCGTACGTTACGCACGTAGATTATTAGAAGAGGAAAATTCTCTTTCATAAGGAAGATTGTGGCGTATGAATCGAGGACTTATATATAAGGACGGAAGAATATCGACAGATTAACATAAAAATAAAAACAGAAAGAGGAAGAGAGAAAGACAGACAGACAGACAGTGAGGTAAATGTAAAAGGAGACAGAGAGAGAGAGAGAGAGAGAGAGAAAAGAGAGAGAAAGAGTTGAGGCTATAGAAAAACAGAAAGAAAAAAAAACGAAGAAAGAAAGGGGACAAAAGAAAATAAAAACAATAATAAACAGTTGAAAATAAACTAAACAAAATGGTGTAATTAATTCATTTACTTATTATAGATCGCTGTTTCATCGCTTTTTTCTTTCTTTCTTTCTTTTGTCTTCTCTCTCTCTCTCTCTCTCTCTCTCTCTCTCTCTCTCTCTCTCTCTCTCTCTCTCTCTCTCCGCCTATGACTGTATATACTAGTGTTCTGCATTCGCTGCACCATCTCATTTTTTAATTTTTCTAACATCCCAACATTTTATCAGCTCCCTTCAATCGTTTCCATTCTTTCTTTCTTTCTTTCTTTCTATGATTTTATATATGAGTCTTTTGATCTCTTTCTATTTTTCTAACACATCAACTTTTTATTACCTCCTTTCTATCGTTTCCGTTCTATCGTTTCCTTTCTTTCTTTCTTTCTTTCATTCTTTCTTTCTTTCATTCTTTCTTTCTTTCTTTCTTTTTTCTTTCTTTCTTTCTTTCTTTCTTTCTCACAATGATTTTATATATTAGTCTTTTCCTTTCTTTCTTTCTTTCTTTCTTTCTTTCTCACAATGATTTTATATATTAGTCTTTTCCTTTCTTTCTTTCTTTCTTTCTTTCTTTCTCACAATGATTTTATATATTAGTCTTTTCCTTTCTTTCTTTCTTTCTTTCTTTCTTTCTCACAATGATTTTATATATTAGTCTTTTCCTTTCTTTCTTGCTTTCTTTCTTTCTTTCTCACAATGATTTTATATATTAGTCTTTTCCTTTTTTCTTTCTTTCTTTCTTTCTTTCTTTCTGTCTTTCTTTCTCACAATGATTTTATATATTAGTCTTTTCCTTTCTTTCTTGCTTTCTTTCTTTCTTTCTTTCTCACAATGATTTTATATATTAGTCTTTTCCTTTCTTTTTTCTTTCTTTCTTTCTTTCTTTCTTTCTTTCTCACAATGATTTTATATATTAGTCTTTTCCTTTCTTTCTTTCTTTCTTTCTTTCTCACAATGATTTTATATATTAGTCTTTTCCTTTTTTCTTTCTTTCTTTCTTTCTTTCTTTCTTTCTTTCTTTCTCACAATGATTTTATGTATTAGTCTTTTCCTTTCTTTCTTTCTTTCTTTCTTTCTCATAATGATTTTATACATTAGTCTTTTCCTTTCTTTTTTTTCTTTCTTTCTTTCTTTCTTTCTTTCCCACAATGATTTTATTTATTAGTCTTTTCCTTTCTTTCTTGCTTTCTTTCTTTCTTTCTCACAATGATTTTATATATTAGTCTTTTCCGTTCTTTTTTCTTTCTTTCTTTCTTTCTTTCTTTCTTTCTTTCTTTCTTTCTTTCTTTCTTTCTTTCTTTCGTTCTTTCTTTCTTTCTCACAATGATTTTATATATTAGTCTTTTCCTTCCTTCCTTTCTTTCTTTCTTTCTTTCTTTCTCACAATGATTTTATATATTAGTCTTTTCCTTTCTTTCTTTCTTTCTTTCTCACAATGATTTTATATATTAGTCTTTTCCTTTCTTTACATCATCTCATGTCCTTTGAATCTCTTTCTATTTTTCTAACATATCAACTTTTCCTGTGTTCTCGTGGTGGAATGGTTAAAATGGTGCACCAGGGTATTAAGCGAATTCGAACTCCAACCGCCCGATTACGTTCACTTTCGGACAAATATCCTTGGGAAACTTATGAACCCCTTGTCCTCTCGGGTATGGTTTAAATAGTACCACTGCTGTTCTTCTAGGAGAATAGATTTGGCATTAAATAACCCAAACAAACATCCCAACTTTTTATCACCCATCGTCTTTCTTTCTGTCTTTCTTTCTTTCTTTTTTCTTTTTCTCTTTTATTGTTCTCTCTCTCTCCATCTCTCTCTCTCTCTCTTATGTCATATATTATCCTTTTCCTCTCTCTGCCTCGATTCATGTACTTTAAATCTTTATTTTTCTAACATACCAACTTTTTATCACTTCTTTCTTTCTTTCATTCATTCCTTTCTCTTTCATTCATTCTTTCTTTCTTTTTTCTTTTTTCTCTTTTATTGTTCTTTTCTCTCCATCTCTCCCCCTCTCTCTCTCTCTCTCTCTCTCTCTCATATTTTAGCCTTTTTCCTCTCCCTGCCTAAACTCATGTACTTTTAATCTCTATTTTTCAAACATCCCAACTTTTTATCACTTCTTTCTTTCTTTCTTTCTTTCTTAAGTGATTGTTCGTATTACTAAAATATCAGAGTTTCTCATTCTGTAACAAGTCTAAATTGTGAAAATAACCCAGAAAAAAATAGGGGATCTCCGTGGTGTAGTGGCTAACGTGGTAGACTTTGACATCTTAGCAAGCGTTTTCGAATTCCAGACATTTATTACGTTTATTTTCCGATTAATTCCCTTGAGAAAGACATGAACCCTCTCTCACCCAGATTTGGGTTAATTAGCATCACTACATCTCCTACAAGGATGGTTTTCTCATGTAATAACACCCAGACAATGATATACTATTAATCAATGAAACCAAACCAGAAAAAAACAGGTGTTTTCTCCCATAATAACAAGCAAAGTATCATTAAATCATTAACTCGTAATTCTTCATTTAATTTAGTAAATCTATTTCTATGTGTTTGTTTACTTGTTTGTAAATCAATCTTTATAGATTATTTTATGCCAAATCCATTTTTTTACAAATGAACAGTTCTATTTCAAGGAATTCAGTTTAGCATAAAGTATACAGTTTAGTTCTATTTAACCCAAAGATAGAACCCTATCAGGTTCTTCCACTCCGGGTCAGAGTGGACGAGGGAGCGATGGCAATGGTAGTGGTGGGAGGTCTTACTCCTCGGCAGAGGTGGAGTCAGTATATTCTACAGCCCCTCTTGCATGGGCAAAAATCTGCTTCGAAGAAACAGCATAAAAAATATGAAAGTAAAAGCATTTCTTTAAAATTATATACTTTACTAGAAAATTCTTCTCAGATATTTATCACCCTAAAACTGACGTCAGTGTCATTTTCATTAATAGATAAACGCAAGAACATTTTATTTAAAGCCGCATTTTTAATTAAGTCTTTAAAATTTTCATTTTATAGGAAATCCACTAACAATATGTTTATATCTCTGATTTTTTAAAAAATCATTTTTTATTCTAATGAAAAACTTGGGCCTTAGAAATGCTATCATATAAACATCGTCCATAATTTTCACAAAAATGCACTCAAAAAACTACCTCCACCAGCATTACCAGCAGCAGCAGCAGCAGCAGCAGCAGCAGCGGCTGCAGCAGCAGATATATCAAGAAAAATAATCATTAAATCCTAGTTTACCCGCGCCGACAGAGTTGTTTAAGCATTTTTGTAATACACAGCGTACTCATAAAATATCAAAAACCTTTGGTGTGCCTCTGATTTTCCTGGATTATTTTCAATTATTTCTTAAAGGATTGGTTTGATTTGGTTGGGTTTTATGGCATATCGACCATTTTAGGTTATTTAATGCCAAATACTGAAAGCTCCAGCATTATTGAAGCCTCACTATCAGATTGTTTAGCGTCATATACAGACCATTCGTTAGGGCTGGGTCTTATTCCTCTACAGAAATGCAGTCTGTCCCAACCGACAGAGCCATTTTTTAAAATATTAAACTTAACTAAAGATAAAATTGAATAAAAACATATCTCTTGTTACGTATGAAAACAAATTCAAGAAATTATATATATATATTGTATACTTACATGTAATTGCAAACACAAAGTTCCACCCAATAATAGGCCGTGAAAAATGAATTGTTGAAGTAATGAAAGACAACACTTCTTTATAAATATATATCTCTCTTTATTCTTCTTGGAGTAAAAGCATAACAGCAAATAGATCTGAACCAGGCCCTCACTCCTCCAACTGACAAGCAGGTGTCTGTATATATCATTTCATAACGCCACAACTTCCGATGTATCAAGTGGCTGCTTCCGCCCACTTACACAAGCTTGTCTCTGATTGACAGCTCGTTCAAGGGCCAATATGCAACACTGAGAGTAACAACCTATTTTAAAAAGGTTTGCTCGTTGACAAAAATGTTAACCTGCAGAACTGGTTAAAAAACCCATATTACATGTTACATATGAATCCCAAGTTCCTTCCATAATGGAAATCGAGCACTCTCGAAAGATGTTTGTACTCTTACTAAATACGAGGTGCTCATGGTGAAATAGTTAGCATCGTAGGAAATTGACCGAAGTTTAAATCCAGGACGAGGTTGTTTGCATTTAATATAGCACCAATACTCTTGCGAAAGGTATGATTTAAATTATTCTTCCTCCAACTATGAAAAAAATAGTAGGGCAGACTGTGACCTTTATCCATTGGATGTCAACTGGTCTGGGAGAAGGAAAACTCGGCATTAAAACCTGTCAAAGACCTTGTGTTACATACTGCTCGTGCGAAAAGAGTTGGTAAATATAAACTCACCCCAAATATAAACTCATCCTAAATATAAGTAAATAAAGTAAAGTTGTCTCCCTTTAGTCGAGGGCGACCAGAAGGCTTCTTTTTCAATAGCTACTACACCGACGTGGAGGGGAGGGAACTACTCCTTTCCCTGAATTGCTCCACTTTACCTTTCATAAGTACTTTATATTGCTGAGTGTTAAGCAAGGCGATATCAAGTACCATTTTTAACGTCTTTGGTATGACGCGACCTGGCATTGAACCCATATCTTCCGGACCATTGGCAAACACTCTACCCACTTGGCCAATGAACTGGTAATATCCCAAATATAAGCTCAACCCAAGTATCTTTGACCTCTAACTTTACCGTTACTACTTTCCTATCTACTCGCCTGACGATTACCTTTCATGAAACACAGAGTCATAAGAACGTCAATTGGACTCCATGTTTAATGTCAATTTATAAGAAGTGGTAGTGTGTAACCAGTTCAATAACTTTTGGCATAGAACAAGCCCTTTTCAACACAAGTCTTTCCTCTCAGCTTATTGTTAGTAGAGGTGGCTTTTCTTACAGTTATTCTACTAATATATATATATATATATATATATATATATATATATATATATATATATATATCCTGAACGCTTTTTTAAAATATGTTTGAATTAAGCAGACGTTTCACTTCCACTTTTTTCAACATGTGATCTGTTCCACTCTTCGTATCTTCGTATGAGTCACCTGAAATCTGGATAGAAGAATTTAAAAAATGCGTCGTATACTAACAAGATTGGTTTTTAAAGTTTTAAGACTCATCAAGAAAAAAAGACCCATGGTTGAACATTTTTTGTGCCAACATATTGCCACTTCTTATAACCCCAAAAAATCTGAGTAATTTTTTCTAGCTTTATAAGAAGTGGTAATGTGTAGCCATAACAAATATGTTCAGTGATGGTTAAGACTCATGACGTTTTTAAACCTTCGTATAATCCCTTATGAATTACACTTAAATGATATAATATACAGAGTTACTTATTCGTTGCCCAGTCAGCTGAAGCCTTAGAATACACCGACGGCACTTCTGCAGAGGGGTGAGACAACAGTTGATATGTCATTAGACCGAAACAACCAACCACTTTTGTCATTCAAAAAAGTAAAAGGAAAAATAGGTCCACACTGGAATAGAGAAGCAAACCATTTATTTGCGTCTGGAGTTAGATCAAGCGGAACTTTGGTAGAAAAAAGTTAATTTGTGAAACAATGGACGGTGTTTCTTAACAGACAATTGTCTGAAATTTAAAAGGGGTAAGAAATATTACGATTTGCAAAGACATTATCCCCGTAAGTGAGAAAATATTCCAATACAAAGGTGTTAATAGCGCTTATCCATATTTACCAAATCCTCCCCTCGGGCAGGATATGACATAAGGTCAACTTTTAAGCGGAGTTTAGCAGCGCTTATGACTACTGGTCAATACCTTTTCAAATGTACCTGAAATATTTTGATTTGGTTTGTTTTCTTGGTTTAAAGGCATATCAATCTTCGTTGGTTATTCAGTGCCAAAGCTATCCTTGCAGAAAGACGGTAGTGGTGCTATTTAACGCATAATTGGTGGAATTAGGGGGTTCATAATTTCCTTAAGGGTATTAGTCCGAACGTGAACGTAATAGCGAGCTTGAATTTCAAACTCCCTAAGATGCAACCGTCCAGCATATTAGCCAATATGTCACAGAGACACTTATCTTAAATGGCTAGATTAGCGCACCAAAAACTGAACATTTGAAAAGACTCCACATTCCAAATTAGACCAAGAGATATTATGAGGATAACGGTACAAATAACGAATTCTGCTACACTAAATAAATAAATAAGCCACAATAATAATAATAATAATAATAATAGAAGAAGAAGAAGAAGAAGAAGAAGAAGAAGAAGAAGAAGAAGAAGAAGAAGAAGAAGAAGAAGATATGATTATGCAAAGGCTAACATTGATAATAAGCATGAGAATAGCAAGATGGTTGGTTGGTTGGTTGGTTGGTTTTATGGTATATAATCTTTGTAGGTTATTTAACGCCAAACTCATTTTTATACAAATAATCAGTTCTTTTGAAAACAATTCAGCTTCACATGGGTGCACAGTTTAATCGTCGAAAACATTTCTACTTCAAGCTATTCAGTTTTGTCAAACAATTCTAATTCAAACAATTCAGTTTAGTATGAGTATAGATTTTCTCCAAATGTCAAAACGGTTTCATTTCAAACAATTCCGTTAAGCATAAGTACAATTTCAATGTTAAAAACAGTTCTATTTCAAGCAGTTAAGTTTAGTATAAGTACACATTTTAATTGTGAAAATATCTGTATTTCAAGCTATTCAGTTAAGTTGAACAGTTCTAATTCAAACAATTCAATTTAGTATTAGAATAATTTTGTTTACTCACAGTTAATTATCAAAACAGTTCTATATTAATTAATTCAGTGAAAGCACATGAATGCAGTTTAGTTATATTTAACCCATAGATACAAGTAGAACCTTATCAGGTTCTACCATTCCGGGTCAGGGTGGACCTGGGAGCAATGGCAATGAAGGAGTGTTCAAAATTCCCAAAAGCCATAGCATCACTGGAACCTCATTATCAGATTGTTAAATATCATATCCAGGACACTCGTTGGGTGGGCTCTGACTCCTCTGCAGAGGTGCAGTCGATGTATTCTACAACCCCAGCCGACTATGCAAAGAATAGCAAGAGAAGGAGAGAAATATAAAGGTAGAAAGAGAAATGAAAAGAGAGAGAAAGAAGAAGAAGAAGAAGAAGAAGAAGAAGAAGAAGAAGAAGAAGAAGAAGACAAGAGAGAGAGAGAGAGATAAAACAGTTCGTCATTTCATTAGTAAAAGATGGAGACACCTGCAGATTAGCATAAGCAAATGTTCTGGAGTAGGTATGGGTGGATAGAAAAAGAGGTCAACAAGGAATTGTGCAAGAGATTGAAGTACATTTTTAATCATCAGATTTAGATTTTTCTTCATATATATATATATATATATATATATAAATTTTCAAAAATTGACCTTGTGTTATATTCTGCCCGAGCAGACGGGTCGGTAAATATATATATATCTGACGTTATTACTTACTACTGGTGCCATGTATATCAGTATAACTTTGGAATTGGTGGGCACTAACAAGTAACACTATCCTCATTCTCCTGATAAACGCCATAAAGGAAAATTGCTCAGCATAGCTATTTGAAGACCTCAAAGATTTTATTGTCATATAAAAACACTATATATATATATATATATATATATACGTGTGCATGTGTATGTTTATATGCTTTTGTGCGTGTGAGTGTGATACAGAGAGAGAGAGAGAGAAAGAGGATGCTTGTGTTTGCCTTTGTATATGTGTGTGTGTGTGAGTGTTTGACAATAACCCGGAAAAAACTGATACATCAAAGGTAGCAATTCATTTAAAGTGATCTAACTTAAGGAATAGAGCAATTTCCTGTCCAATTTGCTTTTGAATGATAATTCGCGCTGAGCGTCATTTTTTTTTTTTTTCATCCAAATTCTGGAAATAATTGAGATGAATATGAAATCGTAATAAGAATCTTTCTCTCCTTTATGAAAAGAAGCATTAATATCATCATGGAAACTGTTAAAAGTAAGGAGATCTCAGGCTATATATATATATATATATATATATATATATATATGTATATATATATATATATATATATAAGGGTAATTCAATAGATAAAGAAAATTTTGCAAACGCTTTGGCAATTTATACTGTTGAACCTTTTTCAAGTAAATCCATAATGATCTGTCCTTTAATGTTTCAGGAGATTTTCAGCATGATCTACCAAGGTCAAAAAACATAGTCTACCCTACTATTTAATCATAGATGGTGTGAGAATATTCGTATTCACACCTTCCCCAAGGGTATTAGGGCTATGTGAAATGCAAAAGACCAGTGAAATAAAAAAATACATATAAAAATAAACCAGTCAATTCAGTAACTCACAACGTTATAATTTGTGTATTGATATTTGACGATCGGTGGTGCTACCTGCAAAATGCACCACTTCTGAATACTTTTGTTTCTGTTTTATTCTTTATTAAATATCTATTTATCTTCTTTCTCCTTTTCTTTCCAGCTATTTCAGCATATATACATATGTGCTTGTGCCTTCCACCCACTGAAAAGTCTCAAAGCTGACCAAGATATCCACGTGAAATATGATAATGTGATTTATTTTTCTACGTCTTCCCACTTACGTTCTACTCACTTGTTCCATCGGAATTGCAGTAAAAGTTGGTAAAAGATGTCACCAACAGTAGACATGACGTCATCATATGAACTTTTCAGCCCATCCTTGTAGATTATAGATATATGTACTCTCTCTCAATCTCTCTCTTTCTCTCTCTCTCTCTCTCACACACACACACACAAAGACAAATATGTATTGTCACGTGGTGTCCCACTGAGACGATAGAAATAAGATTACTACTATCCTCGTGTTTGAATTAACAGTGGCAAGCCATCAGAAAATGACCGTTAAGACATCATAGGAATGTGGGTCAATCCCAAAGTAACAAATCCAAGTCAGAATGGAAAAACAGATGTTTGTACTTGGTGACCTGATGAAAAAAGAATGGGATACGGGGTGACATATAGTAGCCCTAACGGATCGCCTGGCCGAGGGGGAAGAAGAGAGAAGCCAAACGATTGGCTGGGACCCTAAAACGGAAGTGAGGACTCCTTCCCGTCAGCGGAAATAGATAGTAAGAAAGTTAGTTGTTGGACAGGGTTCGTGGCGGACGGAACCAAAGCCAAGTACTCCGGGTAAAAGAAGACGAAAAGAATATCTCGGACACGAAGGAGCCATTTCTTCAAGCCAGTATTAAAAATAGCATAAAGTCTATTAACCCGTAAAAGAGGAAATATTCTCCACAGGAACTCCATCAAAAAAAAAAAAGATAAGTAACTTTGGGACCGTTTCTCCTTATACCCAATATTATATACCCCCCTCTCTCTCCCTCTTTTAATTTGAAGAAAAACGAAAGAAAAGAAAAGAAGAAAGACATTTATGTTCATGGATTATTTATTTATGATATATTTGACACGTTGAAGGTGTACATCTATGTGTAGTAAAAGATTATTATATTCTAATGTTCCCACGTGCTTGAAGTTGTTGTTTGCAGCGTCTGCTACGAATTTGTTATTTTATGTTTCTTTTCCAGCTTCTATTCGCCTTATGATATGCTTGCTTAAAATTTCCCTATTAATTCCTTTAAAATATCACACGGGAAACCGGAATTGCCGACTACTGGAACTAATATTATTACGTCTAACCTAGAGGTCCATATCTTCCATTGTTCTAGGGGAGGAAGACTAGCGGCCTTGGTGGGTGTGTGTATAGTGTGAAATTTGGAACCCCTTGCCAGCGGCGGTCAGTATGGCCATAAATTAATCCCCCACATAATATGCCGGTTCTTATATGCCCGAGAAAAAACTCTGAACGAGGACTTATAATACGAGGGATCAAGTGCCAGTCTGCCCCGTCTTCACACGTGCGAAAATAAAGTCCCGTTTTGGGATTTTAAAGAATTTGCCGTCAGAGTATGTATAGTGTGAGAATATAAAAGTTTTTTTTTTAATTATTGGATTGTAAAAGGCAAAAAAATGAAGAGCAGTCTGAAATCATGATATATACAAATAGCAAAGAAATAATCAGAAAGAAAGGAAGATAAAAGCTAACAGAGAAAAAATACCCAAAATGAAAACAACCATCTTCATCATCATCATCCCCATTATCAATACAAATATTGTTCTTATTATAAGATATAAAAAAATGAAGCAATCAAAGACATGAAACTAAAAAAATAAATAAATCGTGAATAAAGAAACGGAGGGGACCAGTGAGCAAAATTTCAAGATAGTAAAGAAAGGTAGAAATTAGTGGAAGGGTGAAAGGACTCAATATTTATAATCTCTTCCCCTTCCATAGTTTTCTGCGTGTGTATGTTCGTGTGCTTGTAAGTGAGTGTGTGTGTGTGTGATGAATACATGTGTTTAAGATGACGGCATTTGAAATAGATAAGAGAATAAAAGAAAAAAAAATTCAAAAACGATGACGGAAGATTAATGTTTGTTTGCGTTTGGATTTAATGGGTATTGATTAGTTTTCAGTCGTAAGAAAGTGAATTTGCATGTGCTATAGAAAATCTCAAGTCAATCATATCGAGAACCAATGACTTCGGACATCAGCGGCCATTTTTCTTTCACACTGAACCCTATGCAAAACACCATATTGCAACTGGCCGAAAAATGGACGCTGATATGAAAAAGCAACACCATATCTGCAACTTAGATGATAAAAAGTAATACCAAAAAGCCTTCAAATATACAAAGTGTTCTAGAAATATTGTTATCATTTCGCAATTTAAACACTTAAGCAAGTCTCATTCAAATGATTTAGAATTTAAAAATCTAGTGTAGGAATTCTAAGTCTTTTATGTCTTTGTATTTTCAGGTATAGAAATGACTTGCACAGGGAAAAAAGCTGTTTAAACAAAAAAGTTAGAATTTCGTGTTGTCTCTATATGTGCCGTTAAAATTCGGCATCATTTGAACTTTATTTATTATTGTTTTTTTAGAACTCACGTCATCCTTTAAAAAAACTTGAGTAGAACATATATACAATCAATAAATTATCAAATTATGTTAAGTAATTCATCCGGTATTTCCAAAAATTACCTCTTATTTTCTTTATCATTATTTCTGAAAGGATCCCATCTGATCCAAGTGTTTTTATAATATTGATGCTTTGATCTGATTAGATAAATTGGTTTGGTTTCTTTGTTTTATGGCATATCAACCTTTGTAGGTTATTCAATGCCAAAGCCATTCTTCTAGAAGAATAGAAGCGGTTCTATTTAATCCATAGCATGGAGGATAACGTGGGTTTCATACCTTTCCCGAGGGTATTCATCCGAACGTGAACGTAATAGCGCGACTGGAGTCCGAACTTGCTTACTACGATTACGCAGTTCAGTACATTAACCAGAACACCATGAGGACACCCTGATGTGGATCCAAAGTTGGTACACTGATGGAAAACACGGAACACTGTTTAGAGGTAAGAAAGCTATATTAACAAAAGTTAGAAAAGATAGTGTCCAATATTAGTAGTCGTACTTCTAGTACTCTCGTACTACTGCTACCACTGCTACTGGTATTAAGATATTACCATGCTAGTAATATAGTGCTGGAAGAGTCCGTGATGCAGGTAAATTTTGGTCTCACAATACTCACCTTCGAAGAGTTTTTTTTTCCTTGGAAAAAAAAAAGGCAAAAAAATAAAACTATTAATATTTCGCCTCTTGGGATTTACGTCGAGTGGTTGCGTAAATTTTCTTTTCCTTCTTTTGTTGTATGAGAACTTGCTATCTTTTAAAAAAAAACCGCCTCGCTGAATTTGGTGAATAGTTCTTCCAAAAGTTTGAGTTTGTTAATTTGTTTTGTGAACAAACTGGCTTTTTTTTTCGTGTAAGCAAATGATGTCGATACTTGTTTGACCGTCATATTGTTTGGACAGACTTTAATAATCTTAAATATTCTGTAGGTGTCGAATCGCTAGTTCGTCACTGATGTGGGTAAGCGGAATATTTTTGTATGTGTCGCTGGTGTAGTGATGCCAGCTTAGTTTTCTCGTTCAACACGGCTGTGTGATTGAGCGGGTCCTCTGATGTGGTGAGGACAAAATTCTCGAATCTTTCTGTCGCTATTGATGTGGGACTGGTAAGGCTTTCAGCGTGAGTGCGTTACTCGAATCCGTACGTCGCCACTGATGTTGACCCGAAGTCACTACACAGAAGGAAAATACGGAACATAGTTTAGAGGTAAGAAAGATATATTAATAAAAGAAACAAAGGACAGTGTCCAATATTGGTAGTCGTAGTTCTAGTACTCTTGTAATACCGCTACCACTGCTACTGGTATTAGGATATTACTACGCAAGTAATATAGTGCTGGAAAAGTCCATGATGTTGGTATGTTCCGGTCTCACAACACCCCCATACCATTCGGTTTGGTATTAGTTTTTTTTTTATTGTTGATACCAAAATCTGTTTATATATATATATATAGAGAGAGAGAGAGAATGCAACGAACTTTATTGAACTATCCTGGAAGCACCATCCTACTAAAAAGCAATTGTGCGGCCATCTGCCTCCTATCTCTAAAACTATCCAAATAAGACGAACGAGCTGGAAAAGCAAAGACGAACACATTAGCGATGTTCTCTTATGGAACCTTTCATGCGGACCTGCTAGGGTTGGCCGACCAAGAAGAGCTTAAAAACAACAGCTCTTTACGGATATAGGATGTAGTTTGGAAGACCTGCTTGGAGCGATGGATAATAGAAATGAATGGTGTGTGTGTGTATGTGTGTATGTGAGAGAGAGAGAGAGAGAGAGAGAGAGAGAGAGAGAGAGAGAGTCAGGGAAATCTGTGCTAGCTGTGTGAATTGATAATGATGATATATAAACTGAATATATATGATTTTTGAATGCATAGCTTTTAGATAACATTAATAAACAACACAGAGGTCATTTGCTGACACGTAGTTAAATGGTCTCAAGTATTTCTATTTCACTCTCATAATTCTATTTGACATTAATCATTTGCTTGCCCATTGTCAAATGGTTCCATGTATAGCCAAGAAATAATTGAACTTTTGCAGAGAGTTAAACGGTTTCAAGTATTCCGCATTATTACTGTTATTTGCACACAGTTGAATCGTTACAAGTATTATTATGTAAAGCAAATAATTTATTTGCACACAGTTAAATAGTTATAAGTATTGTTATGTAAAACCAATAATTCAATTTTTGCACTGTATGTCTTCAGGACCTGCTCGAATATACATACAGCAATGTGAGGATACGGGATGTAGCCCTGAAGACCTGCCAGAGACGATGAGCGATAGGGAAAAGTGGCGAGAGAGGGTCAGGGATATCCGTGCTAGCGACACGGCATGATGATGATGTCTTCAGGAATCGCTATTCAACATTGCTCATTCGTTTACATAGTTGAACATTGTTTCAAATATTGCTATGCAACATCAGTCATTTTATTGAACCCAGTTGAATGATTAAACTCTTCTATTAGATCTATTGACGGGAACCTATCAGAAACGACTGTTCCGGGTCATAGTGGACCTGGGAGTAATGGCAATAGAAGGGTACTCCACATTCCTCAAACCGCCAGGACTGGAGTCTTTCTATCAGATGCAGTCGACTTTTATACCTACGAAACTAGTTCTATTTGGCCTACAGATGAGACTCTAACTGGTGCTACCACTCCAGGTCCACTCTGACCTGGGAATCACTGCAATAAAACTGTACTTCTCATTTCCCTCACCATCAGATGCAGTTTACTTTTTTACCAAGTATATTTGTTCTATTTGACCCACTGATGAGACCCTAAGAGTAATGGCAATAAATGGGTACTCTACATTCCCCCAAGTTCCGAGATTAGACCCTTACAATCAAATGGTTTTGTGTCATAATATGGACATTTGTTGGGTAGGGGTGTTTTCATTCTGCAGAGATGCAGTCGGCGTATTCTACATCCCCAGCCGACTGGACAAGGTAATTTGTTCCAAAGAGCAAATTACTCATTATATTATAAATCTAACAAAATCAATAAATAAAACCATTGGTTGACTTACGTATTTCTTAATCTGCTTTGTCCAGTTCTAAGAGAAACGAAATTATATCTATTTTTCTGAAACTGTAATGAAATCAAAACTTTTGAAATACGCAGTATATAGTAGTGTATTGGTCACGTTACATTATTCGAACAAACGTTGTATAGCCATAAATATATCTATAACAACTTTAATAAACAAATACAGGAGGTACGAACGAGTTTATTTCTTTCTACCTTCAATCCTTGGCGACACGAAGAGAGAGATACAAATCATAAAAGGCAATGGTAACCATACTATACTGATCCCACCTACCCACGCACGGCGCATCTTATGGTGTCTAAGATCTCAATTCATCTCTACCGGTCGAGACCCAAACTGATATGATCTGATCTGATCCGAGAAACTCAACCGCGCACTTCAACGGTCGAATATCAACTGTCAAATTCTCAGGACCACCTCTTCCGGGTACGACGTCAACCACCCACTCAATTCACTCCATCGGCTGTCCAATCACATTTCTTGTCTGGGTGTTTCTTTTGACAGATGATGATTGTCATATCCTTTCCGCGTGGGCGTAAGAGTGTCCATCTGACGATGGTACCTGAACTAAGAGACACGGAGAAATTCAAAGCTTTAACAAACTAAATAAAATATAATTAACGAAAAATGATTAACATATAAAAAATCATTACCTTAGTTAAATAACAGAAATATATAAAGAAAATTAGTTAAAACATCATGGTAATTGAAAGGCTATCTTAACAGATATTAAAGTCAATTTTTGTCGTATTTTATAATATAAACTTACGTACAGCCACAATGAAAAATTGGAATGATATACTAAAGATCAACGTTTTAAGAGGTTGTCTTTTCGTCGGGAGTAACATACACCGACTGCATCCTCAGAAAAAGATTAGGACCACTTAAAAAATGGATTCCTTGGTATGACACTAAATGGCATCTGATAGTTAGTCACGAATACTGGTGTGGTTGGGTTTGTTTTGATTTTGTGTCAAACCCTGTTTTTATATATGCTTTAAATACATATGATTTAAACGCATTTTTGTAAATACACACTGTTAAATGATCAAACAATTTTATTTCTAACAATTCAGTTTGCATAAGTCAATAAAATTAAATGGTTCGAAGTGTTGCTATATGTTACAAACAATTCAATTGAACATCAGTCAATTTTTTACATGCAGTTAAATAATCAAACAGTTTCATTTCTAACAATTCAGTTTAGCATATGTCAATAAAATTAAATGGTTCCAAGTATTGCTATATGTTACAAACAATTCAATTGAACATCAGTCATTTGTTTACACATAGTTAAATGATCAAACAGTTCTATTTCAAACAATCCATAATCGCATAAGACATTTGTTTGCATTCAGTTTAGATGTGAAGCGGTTCTATTTGGTCCATTGATAGGGCCCTCTTAGGCGCTACCACTCTGGTTCAGTTTCAGGTATTGATAGGCAACACTATCAATTCAAGTTACATCCGCCATTTGATTGCACACAGTTGAATGATCAAACTGTTCTATTTGATCAATTGATGGAAGCGTATCAGGTACTACTACTCCGGCCCTGAGTGGACCTGGGAGCGATGGCAATGAAGGAGTACTCCGCATTCCCCAAAGCCACATCATTACTGAATCCTCACTCAAATTGTTTAATACATCAAGGGCACTCGTTGGGTGACGGTCTTACTCTTCTTCAGAGATGCAGTCGGTAAATTCTACAGCTCTGGCCGACTGGGTCGACCAGTTCTGGAGATCTGAGGAGTGTAGAGTACCCCATCATTGCCATACTCATAGGTTCATTCTAACCCTGAGTGGTAGTATTGGTAAGGGTTCCATCCTTGGTACAAGTAAATCTTATTGATGAGTATTTGCATTCAATAGGATCGTGTGCCAAAATGAATCTTTTAAGAATCAACAACACAAAAAATGTAATAATGAACGTATAATGAACGCAATTCATTTTTTGCGTCTAAGTATGAAATGATCCTATTCATTTCAACATGGCCTTAAAAACCAATCAATTAATCAATCGTTTTAATTAATCATATAGCTTCAGTAAACTATAAAGACTTCAGTGTGCTACACGACATTCAGCAATGATAAATTATATATCATCTAGCATTTTGAGCTATCAAGCAGATCGTTGCTAATAATTTCATTTCTCACTGAAAGCCCTATAAATATTGCCTTGTATTAAACTACGCTACATTTAGTAAATGTCTGGAATTATGAGGAATTTCATTCCAATACAAAAAAAAGGTATTATTGTGATAATTAATTTTGACAAACACCAAAAACTTGTTAGCGATACATGTTTTTGTCACTGTAATAACAAAACTCGAATGAGTTGAGATAAAAAGTGATTAAAAATAAAGATAGAAATATGTTCTCGTCAAGGGTATTTGTTCAGAAGTAAAAGTTATAGCAGGACTGGAGTCTACTCCAAAGAATTCGAGATCAAAATCTTAGCCAAGAAAATTAAGTGCTACCATGAAAGAGGACATAAAACAACTTATGTTTGCTACCTCGTTACATACATCATCATCATCTAGTCGCGCTGACAGCTCGGATTTCACAGACTCTGTCTCTCCATCCGTCCCTATCATCCATCGCTCCTGGCAGGTCCTTCAAACTAGATCCTGTGTCGGTACACAGCTGATGTAAATAAATTCTTGTTGATCAGAGAACACAGATATGTCCTTGTGTTAGTGGTCCTACCAAAAAGGAGAACAACCCAGTTGACTGGGGCTGTAGAATACGCCGACTGCATCTCTGACACCAAACTATTTAATGGCGAGGTTTCAGCACTGGAGCTCTTGGGAATATGGAGGACATCTTCGTTGCCATTGTTCCCAGGTCCACTCAAAACCGAACTGGTTGAACCTGATATGGTCCTATCTATGGATCAGATAGAACCGTTTGATGTTTAAACTGCGAGCAACCTAATGATTAAAACAAGTAAAAAAAAACAAACTGTTTAACCATTTAATAATGTGTTAACAAATGATTGATGTTTAATCAAATTATTCGTGATATATGCCACAACTTGGAACAAAGTAACCGTTAGCTAACGAATGGCTAATGATGACAAGAATAATTAATATTGATTAGCAATACTTGAAACTTTTAACTATATGCTTCAATTGAATTGTTAGCGTTACATGGCGACGTTTGAAACCATTTAACTATGTGCAAATTAAGCTATAAGATAGCAATATTTAAAACCATTTAACTGTGTGCAAGCAAATATATATTACTGAATAAAACTATCCCAGTTAGAATATTTGGAACCACTTAACTGTGTGAAAACAACAGTAATGTTCATGTGCAAAACAAATTAGTTATAACTCTTTTAAAAATAATATTGCCAACACACTACTAACTTACAAATAATTTATAACTATTTAGATGATTGCAAACAAATGAGCTCTGGCTTGTTTGAAAATGTCATCTAAAAACTATGCGTGTATGAATCATATATGGATGGAGAGGATTTAGCATTAAATAACCTATAATGATTGATATGCCATAAAATCAAAGCAAACAAAAAGAAAAACACATTTATGCTTTTCCCAAGAGCGTTAGCGCAACATAAAACCCAAACAGCTTCGTCTAGTATTTGATCTCTGTTCGCCGATTCTATTTGTTTAAAACCATAACTGTTACACTACGTGCGTTTCTGCGGATATTATTAGATACTGCCTAATAGCAAACACTAAAGTAATGGAACGCTTTAACCAAAACTTCAACAACAGAGCTTCAATACTGTAGAGTTTGGTAATAAATAATGTTTAATAAGGTCTGTTCTCCTTACTTAATATTCCACAAGAAAAAAATAAAAAATAACACCTTTTGTTTAGAAGAAATGTTTGATGAGAAATTTCTTTTGAAAAAAAACTGCTAGCGTTATACGTATTTTAGGCGATACTGTATCACCTTAGATCAAAAACTAAAAGAAAAAGGCCTCAAAGAAAATGCTACCAAAAAATAATTATATTTAGATGGTTAAAGTTGAGCTAAGAGTTTTACGCAATCTTTTAAAACATATTCGTTTTATTTTTCCGCTTTTATTTTTTGTTTGCTATAATTTAAATTATATTTGGTTTTTGTTAGCCGTCCATTACGTTTTTAGTCTTGTGTTGCTCCAAGAATACTTTTGTATTTTTCCTGTCTTTTTTATTTATTTTTTTATTTTTTTTCTTCATCGCGTTCTTTATCACGGTTCAACTATTAGCTTATCGGTGAGAGAAGTTTACATGGAAGAGTAAAATTAATGGCTCTTTGGATTGCGTCCAGATGCAATCAAAGATGCGTAGTGGCGGGAAAAAGATGAATGTATCTTGTGGCTGAGCCTGTACTTTTTCATCACTGCCTCGATCTGATATGCTCAAACGGCTATACATCATGAGCCGGTGAGAAGAATGGGAAATGCCGGTTATTGGGTATGGGCTGCAGTGTTGATGATATGATTCGTGGGTAGTTGCGTGGGTGGGTGATTGGCATTGAGGAAGAAAATGAAGAAGGATAGAAAGAAGAAGAGATAGACAAGAAAGACGAGTATTTCGATACGATAAGATATGCAAAAGTTTTTAAAAAATACTAAATTCAACATGTAAATGTTTAATCGAAATTACAGTAAAAAAACATGAATTTAAATATAATTGATCTATAATGGAGCAAGTATCTATGAAAGTCACGAGGCTTACAGAGTGTTTAATAAAGAGACTTGTACAAGATTTAAGATTTTAGGTCAGTCCTCTTTGTTAACTACCATGTTTTCAAGGTGCTCTGTCAGAAAATCACATAGAAAGGCACATTGGCAGTTTGGAATGTTCCTATATATATATATATATATATATATATATATGTATATATATATATATAGGAACATATATATCGTCTATATATATATATATACATATATATATATCGTCTATATATATATATATATATATATATGTTGTATAGTTTGGCAACATGAGAGAACACACTTTATAGTTTCTACTTGTAGTTTCTCGAGTTGTCTGTTTTTTTTTTCAGTATTTCAGAGTCAAGTTGGTGTAAAAATTGTCCCATGATCTATCCAAGTGGTGTCAAACATACTTTGGTCGTCTTCAGTGAGTTAGAGTCTCATTGGGTGCCCCATTCATATGGCTTTGTGCATCTAAGCAAAAAGCTTGGTAAATTACAACATCCAATAAAAATAACTAAATCCATAATCTGGCAAAATGATCTCTGGGATGCACATTACTGCCGTGCCAGTGAACTGGTGGGAGGCATGTCTATGAGTTCTAGAAGCAATGCTATTTCACCTAACATCTTGGTATGGAAAGGTGAGCATCGCGTATTTTTGGTTTAAACTAATTTAAGGGCACCTCATCATTACGTGATTGCAACGTGTGGAAGACTAACACACCTCATCTATCATCTGGTCTATACTTCCTCTGAATATATTTTATGTTTCAAGTCTTTACATGTTGGCTGCAATCAGTTGGCAATCTACGTCTTCCTTCAGAAATAGATAGCTCTTTAGCAATAGATTTTGAATTGGGTCTATGTTGCTTTTTTATTCACGTTCCCAACTCGAGAGAACATTCTGCCTTGCCTTCTATAAGAGACTAACTCATTAATTCAGCCCCATCAATAACTAAGGTAGTGTGAAAACTGAAGCAGGAGACCGTGGGGATTTCTAATTTTTTCTAAAAATATAATTTCATTTTGATTACCTCAATGACCGTTTTAGTTCTTAATATTCAGAACTATAGAGAAAGTCCCCATACTGTAATGGCTAACTATCGGATAGCGAGGCTTCAGCCCTGGAGCTCTTGGGAATATGAAGGACCTCTTCATTTCCATTGCTCCCAGGTCAACTCAGAACCGGACTGTTTGATCTGATAGGGTCCTATCCATAGATCAAATAGAACTCTCTGATCATTAAACTGTGTGCAAACAAATGAATTACATTAAATCGAATTGTTAGAAATAGACCTGTTTAACCCTTTAACAATGTACGTATTAACAAATGATAGATGTTTAATTGAATCTTTCAGAATACATAGCACTACTCGGAACAATTTACCTGTGAGCTAACAAATGAGTAAAGTTGAAAAGAAATATTAGTGTTGATACTATTTACCAAACCCCTCCGCTCTGGCAGGATATGACACAAGGTCAATTTTTAAGCGGAGTTTAACAAGTTTGAATTCAGAGTTTTCCTTCTCCTAGACTAGTTGCCTAACCAAGGCTGAAGAACCTAGTCTGTCCTACTATTTACCCATAGCTGGAGGGAGAATAATTGGATTAGGGTATTAGTGCTATGTGAAATGCAATCAGTCAGGTCCAGGATTTGAACTCGTGTCGCCGTGTCCATTTCCTACGACGATAACGACTACACCACGGGCACCTCCATATTAGTGTTGATTAGCAGTACTTGAAACCCTTTAACTGCTTGCCTAAATTGAATTGTTAGTGGTTCATGGCAATGCTTGAAACCATTTAACTGTGTGCAAATAACGCTATTAGATAGCAATATTTAAACCCATTTAACTGTTAGTAAATGTTTAATACCAAATAAAACTATTCTTGATGGAATATTTGGAATTATTTAACTTGATCTTCAAAACTATTGCGAAAGTCCACGTGGCGTAATGCCTAAAGTCCTGGACTGCAGCCAGAAAGTTTGCGAGTTCGAACTCTAGTCCCCCTATCGTTTTCCCTCTTGTGAAATATATCAACCTTATCCCTATACTTCCCGTTATAAATTATATGATATCACTGCTGTTCTTCTCCAAGTGTGGATTTAACCTTAAATAACTCACGAAAGTTGATATGCCGTTAAACAAAGAAACCAACCATTAAAACTGTGTTTTCTTTTACGACAAATCTCTCGAAAGCATACGAAATGGATTAGAAACTGAGAACGAAAACTTATATCTATAAACCAATTCCTTATATATGAGATATCTTCTCAAGAAAATCGAAATCTAGAAAGAGTGACTTTCACTTCTTTTCAGAAGAAAATCTTGATTAACTAAAAGTATCTTTGGGAATGGGTGTGACTCATTTGAACAAGTATATCTTACAAACTCTATCGCATGTATGACAAATGAGTATGCTGTCGTTTTCATCTACATTGCCAAAATGCATCTTCATATGACTTCTTAAAATAGTGAATACAATTCTATGAGGTCATTTTTACAGTTACGTTTATGGTAGATTTTGATTTTTAATTTGTTGTTATTTCATCTAAGGAAGACCTCTTTAAAGGTAAAGAGTTTAAGGTTTCAAGTTCATGTGTGAATTCCTTTCTAAACCTTCTTTACCCGAAACCTTTTAAACGATTTGCAAAATCTAAAGCGCTCAGCATCCGCAAAAGAGAACGATCCATAAACCTCCATCAATACACCTAATATAATAAAACCTTACAATAAACATATTATTTTACCCGGTAACTCTTATACTAACTTCATAGAAAATAAGTTAGATAACCGAGGTATTAAAACAGCTACTTTATCTTCTAAAACTATTCATGACTTACTCAATACGAAATCTTGTCAACATATTAAGTCTAATGCTAGCGTCTATTCTATTCCTTGTAAAAACTGTAAAATAATATATATAGGCGAGACTTCCAGAAATCTTTAAAAAAAAACGTCTATATGAGCACAATCGTGATGTTAGATTAGACAATTTTAATAACGCACTTTTCCTACTTATATCCGAAACTAATCACAATTTTGATTTTTGTCCAGCTACGATATTAGCTCATATCTATAACAAAAGATTGAGACAAATTGTTGAAGCTGGTGCAATTTCGCTTTTATTCATCGTTAAGACACGACTCAGGTTTTTCAATCTATTCCCTTTCTTTGGTAAATAAGTTCTAAATAGCTACAACATATCAAATTTTAATCAATTATTTTTCCTGAGATATTCACACATCCTTGAGCCCCAAGAATTAAATTAAATTTATTCCAAATTCTATACTCTTACATATCCTCATGATCACTACGTTTATTTACATATAATCAAACGACCGAGGTTTTTTTTAAATTATCTGCCTTTTTAGGCGAATTTGTTCGTGATAGCTACATTATATAAAACTTACATTGAGCTTCTTTCTATCAAATTTCATTTTCTTTGCTCCATGAATTAAATTTATTCCAATTCTATCCTCTAACATATTCTTATGATTACAACGTTTATATATATATATATATATATATATATATATATATATATATATATAATCGTATTATTTTATAGACAATAGATTGATGTAACATTATACATACGTTCTATATCAATAACACTTATACCCAATTTAATTATATATGGTCTTTCCTTTCTTTTCTTGTTTTTACTTCTTTGTTTGTTTGTTTTTTTCCTGTTCTTTTCTATTCTTATCGTTTCCCTTCTTTTCCTTCCATTTTTCTCGAAAGTTCTGACAGTTAATGCTGTACAAGTATCAATCTGTTGTTGTATCTCTTAAAAAATTCGACACATTTTAAACTACATTGTCTGTGCCAATCACGTGATAATTTTCAAAAACGAACGCTGACTGATGAGTTATAAATCCTAAATTCTCTTTATTTGTTTTCTTCTTTCCTGTTATTTTGATGAAAAAAAAAAAAAAACATCAGTCGTTGTTCAAACAACATTTTTTATCATCTTAAAATCCTTTTGAAGTTTTATTAAAACCGAATCATTTTAACGTTGACTTTACATCATAAATAAATTCATCACATTTACAATACTTGGCTTTTGTATTTCCTTCATACTGACGGTTTTATTAACATAATTTTCTTCCATATATATATATATATATATATATATGAAAGTAAGTTTATTATATATATATATATGTGTGTGTGTGTGTGTGTGTGTTTATGTATGTGTGTGTGTGTGTGTGTAAATATATATAGAAATAAAATTTACTTCCATGTGTGTGTATATATATACGCTCCCTCACGAGGGTTGAGCACTCTGGCGAAAGAATCTGCAACTGCCACTCGTATAATGCAAAGCTAATCGAATGAATTGAGCACTCGAGTATCCAGTAAGCCAAAAATGTAAACAAACGAAACTTACCTCATTACGCCTTATAATTCCCGATCTGACGTGGTTCGCTTGCTGGCTGAGCGGTATGATACTTTGTCTTACTTAAAGTTGGGCGGGTTTCGATCCCAGCAACAAGCGTCCTATATGTCTAGCCACGCTGAAGAGTTGTGATACAGCGAAACAGTCCGTCTGTAGATGACAATATATATATTCATATATATATAATAAGAATAAATGAATATATATATATATATATATATATATATGTTTATCATATATGTCTAGCCACACATATATATATGTTTATCATATATGTCTAGCCACACAAATATATGTTTATCCTATATGTCTAGCCACACTGAAGAGTTGTGATACAGCGAAACAGTCCGTCTGTAGATGACAATATATATATTTATATATATATAATAAGAATAAATGAATATATATATATATATATATATATATATATATATATATATATATATGTTCATCATCATTATATAATAGCTCAATCCTAGATATTGAGCACTCCCATATTATATTGCACTTGGTTCGACACATAACCACAAAGAGATTTAGTGACACCCAACACTCTTATGATATATATATATATATATATATATATATATATATATATATATATATATATATATATATAACAGTGTTGGTTGTCACTAAATCACTTCGTGGGTTTGTGGTTGTTTTGCAAAAAACTCCATGAAACCCAGGTGTCGCAGTGTAAATTCCATGAATTATATATCTAATATATATTCCATTATATATATACATATATATATGTATATATATATGTATATATATATATATTCTATTATATATATATATATATATGTATATATATATATATATATATATATATATATATATATATATATATCAGAGTTAAAATCAAATGACTCAAAATAGCAATGAAAATAACAATAGAAATTGTAAAGAGAATATGATTCAAGAGAACGACCATTTTAAAAATGATGGATACTATAAGAGAATCTGAAATGTAGTTTGATAATTATTTCATGAATTATTCGCATTCAGATCCCAAATATATTTGAGCTCAAAAGATCGTGTATTCTTGTATCCGGATGTCATCATCTAAGAAATTAAAGACAATTAATGAAAAAGAACTCAAAAGAACTGAATATATCAGAGAGAAAATAATGAGAAACTTATAAATTTTTTAGACTTTGAACAATTGAATTAGAAGGTAAATAATGTTGACTCTAATTGGGAATGGTTAAAAGAAACATTTAAATTTTGAACCACCGCATCCTGTGATATGTATATCAATCAATCAAAATATATGTCATAATACAACAATTTTTACACGTTTCTCTGACGGAATAAACCCGAGTTCAAATGCGGTATGTGATTGCTTGCATTTCACTTCACGTGAATGCCTTTAGGAAAAGCAAGTATCCTACTCTTCTCTTTCAGTTATGGGTAACTAGTCAGGCAGATTTATCTTTTTTAGTCTTGGTTTGGCAATTAAACGAGGAGAATTAAAATAAAGGGTAATATTTAATACTCCAATAAGAAACTGACTTTGTATCACATCCTGCCAGTGTTGGAGAGTTTAATGAATACAGAGTGACCTGGAAAAAAGGACACATTGTAACGAAAGTTTTGTAAGCTCAAGAACATTGAAATATTTCAACTTATAGGATAAAGCGTCTTCAAATACAATTTATAATCTAATAATTTTCATGGTCTCAGTTCGTCCGTAGCCTAATTATAATAATTTTTGATGAATTTGCTTAATTTATTATTTATCAAATTCTTTTGTATTCTTACATTGATTCTATGAATAGAATGATCAATGACGGTGACCTTTGAGCGAGGAAAAAAAGTTGACAAATAAAAATTAAGATAAAATAAATCTAATCATTGGTAATGTTTGAAAAATTACATGATTTTCCCAGGTCGTCAGAAAGCTCCGACTTATCAAGGAAGAAATATGTAATGCTAATGGAGAATGAGTATTCAAATATTAGGGCTCCAGAAAGATTAATTTATACTGACAGAAAAAAAGACTAAATTTGATCAAGACTTCAGAAAATAATCACATGGAAATAGTAATAAACCTTTCTCTCAACGGAGTTAGGAATACGCAGACTGCCTCCCGTGAAAAGGGATAATAGCTCACAAAAAAAGTGTGGTTGGTTGGTTGGAATTCATGGCATATCACCTTTTGTAGGTTGTTAAAGTCAAATCCATTTTTATAAAACTAATCAGTTTTATTTTAATCAATTCTGTTTAGCATGGGAACACAGCTTAATTGTCAAAAACATTTCCACCTCAAGCCATTCATTTTAGTCAAACAGTTCTACTTCAAATAATCCAGTTTAGCGTCAGTACAGATTCAATGTCAAAAACAGTTCTATTTCGTGCAAATCAGTTTAGTATATGTACGCAGTTTAAATATCAAAACAGTTCAGTTTAGTATAAATACGCTATTTAAATGCAAAGACAGTGAACTCCCGAAACTACAGTTAAGTTCTATTTGACCCATGAATAGGACCCTATGAAGTGCTGCCACTCCCGGCCTGAGAGGACCAAGGAGCGATGGCAATGAAGGGGTACTCCGCATTCCTCAAAGCTCCATCATCTCTGGAATCTCTCCATAATATTGTTTAGTGTTATATCCAGGACTCTCATTGGATGGAGGTCTTACCCTTCGGCAGTCGGTGTATTTCCAGCCCTAACCGACTGGGCAAACAAAAAAAATTCGGTGTGGGAGTATGACACAAAATCGCATTTGAGGGTGAGGCTTTCATTCTGGAGATCTGGGAAATATGAAGTAACCCAAATTAGCCATTTATCCCGGGTTTAACCTGACTTGAATTTTGGTACATGTTTGGGTGCCGTAGATCTGTTTCACAAGAAATGTAAATACCTATGTACAATGAATGCAATTCTCTAACCGCTAGGAATAAAATAACACAAGACGGGTTGACATGACATTTAAATCAATCAATCGATCAACTGAAATGACATAAATGAAAAATAAGTTCATTTTTTTTTTTTTTTTGCATTGAAAATAAAATCTGCTTGTTGAAAAAAAATTTAAAACGGATATAATCTGTTATCATCAAATATTTAACAAGGAACATTTTTGACCTTTTAATCACGAGCGAAATACTAACAGCGCAAATATTTAGAAGTCCAAAGATAGGTATGTTATATTTTGACCTTTTGACCCGGCCTAAAATGCCATTCCAAGGTGATGCATCGGAAGGAGGTGACACATTCTAATGGCAGTTATGAGAGGAAATCGCGTGGGCGGAAATTGGCTGATGAAATGGGACGAGCTAAAAAATGGTACACTCATAGACTGATGGACCGGAAGAGAGTGACCTATTTCGCGTGGGCGGAAATTGGCTGATGAAATGGGACGAGCTAAAAAATGGTACACTCATAGACTGATGGACCGGAAGAGAGTGACCTATTTCCGCTTGATGACGATTAAACATTCGATTTCAAAGATCGAGTGGGTGATCATGTGGGCGTTGAATTATTATATAACGCAGTCAAGACGGAAGTCAAGTGCCAGTTGAGTTGCAAACAGTTGGAGATTTGACGGAGTTATAGACGAGGTGTGGTAAGGAAAGCCACATCAGGCCGAAGGGGCCATTTGGGCCCTGATGAGTTGGGGTCCAGAGAAGATGCTGATAAGATGCAGTAAAGAAAGCAGAGTGGACCCCAGGGCTCCGGTTGAGCATCAGAAGAACGAGAAAGACACAACGTTGACGGCCATAAGTTTGGGGTCAAAATATTGCAGTTTCTGTTCGGTCTCCATCTCCCTCTCACACGCAAACCTTGAGAAACCCTTTTTGTACACTTACAAATAAAGTGAGAGGTAAAAATATTGTTAAAGAAGTCTTCCACTCGTCTGTTATCATTGCGTCGGTATGTATCCTTCACATATATGTATATTTCTGCATGAATCAGCAGATGACAATACAACAGGTACACCGCTTCCCAAAAGTCTATATAGTTATTGCTTTACAAATTTAACCTTTTTTTTTTTTTGGCAACAGTTTCTGTATTGAGAAGTTTGGTAATTGACAATGCCGAATAATACTCGTTTGGATTTTAAAATGTTTCTCTTCAAATGATAGAATCCTAATATTTCACTCTTAGAAGATATTTAACTTTTTCATTCAAAAATATGTTTTTTACTTATTTATGAGTGAGTATTTATATATTTGTGTATGTGATATATATATATATATATATATATATATATATATATATGTGTGTGTGTGTGTGTGTGTGTGTGTGCGTCTGTGTCTGTGTGTCTGTGTGTACAAATGTGTATGTGTGCGTGTTTGCATTTTTTTATTACATTTATACTCACAAGCCGTGTACAGAATCAAATAAATAATATATGTAAACTTAGTCTATAAAAATTCTTATCAATGAATAAAGTAGGAAGGACGTTACTATTTTGCATGATGTAATACATGGGTTTGTCAGGATCATCTTTTTCATGACGGTCTGATAAGAGTAGTTTAAAGTGAAGTGTTTCATATTCATTTTAATAATGTCGAGATATCCTTAAAAAAAAAATAAAAATACCTTCACTTTAAGGAAAACAAAAATGACCACTGAGAGGTTTGTTGAATATTTTCTTTCCTTTTATATCTAGATTTCGATCTTTATAAACAAGATGATTCAAAACAATTTATAAGGGTAAATGAATATATTAAAATTTGTTATACTGAAATATCATTTATGGATTTAATAAATCATCGGATATTTGTGAAGATTTTTTAATTTCTTTTTTGAACACATTTCGGCATCGAGGGGTGATGCAACTTATATTTTAAATGATTTTGGTTTGGTTAGGTTAGGTTTGGTTTGGTTCTATCACATATCAAACATTGTAGGTTATTTAATGTCAAATCCTTTTTATAGTAGTAGCTCTTGAAAAGGAGCTTCCGGGTCACCCTTGACTAAGGTTTGCCAGCCTTACTTACTATTTACTTTGCACAAACTTTAAGGTTTTCAAAAATTGAAACAAGTCAATTAAACATCAACCATTTCTTTACACACAATCAAATGATTAAACAGTTCTATTTCAAACAATTCAGTTTAGCATGTCAATAATGTTCAATAGTTCCAACTATTACTATGTATCACTAACAATTCAATTAAACATCAGTTATTTTTTTACACACAGTTAAATGTAGAAAAAATTCTGTTTAGAATTAGAACACAGTTTAAGTGTCAATCCGTTCTATCTGACCCGTAGATAGGTCCTACCACTCCGATTTACAGAAATTTTGTATATCTTGACCATTAAATTTCTCATGAGCAAAATATAAAATTTTACAAAACTAGAAATAAAACTTGTCCTGGATATGACAGTAAACTATCAAACGGTGAGGCTCCAGTTTTGGAGGTTTGGTGAATGAGGAGAACCTCTTCATAGCCATTGCTTTCAGGTCCTCTCTGACTCGGAGTGGCAGCACCTGATAAAGTCCTACATATAGGTAAAATAGAACGAGGTATGTGTGCAAACAAAAGACTGATGTTAAATTATGACTGTTATATTAGCAATACATGAAACCATTTAACTGTGTACAAAGAAGCTCAGGTTCGTTTAAGAATGTTATCTACTAAATGAATTTACAAATTTTATATATATATATATATATATATATATATATATATATATATATATATATATATAAAGATGATTTGGCATAAAATAATCTACAATGTTTGATATGGCTGAGAACTAAACGAAACCAAATTAAACTAGAAATAAATGCTAGGAATTTGACATTTATCCATGTAAATAATATTAGAATTAAAATAAGTTCATTCAAGTAGCTGTAAATCATATATCTAAAACTGTTAATAAAATATAATAAATAACTTGAATCATCATCATCATCATCATCAAGTCATGCTGACAGCTCTGATTACTCCACCATTCCCCCCACACACAGGCTCTCTCTCTCTCTCTCTCTCCATCCGTCCCTATTATTCACCGCTCCCGGCTAGCCCTCCAAACTATATCCCGTGTCTACTCAGAGCTGAGGTTAATAAGTTTGTGCTGGAACGTCCATGTGAAGGGAGTCTATAGGAGAACGCCTATCTTGAAGTAGTACTTCATTCCATGTATCGATGCATCACATAGGCGCTAACAAAACCTACGGAGGAAAAGCTCGACGGAAACTGCACAAGAATGCTACATCCTATCTTGAACAAATCCTGAAAGTAACACTCCACGAAACAACAGCTGTACAGCCACTCACCTCCTATCTCTAAAACCATCCAAGTAAGACG
This sequence comes from Sepioteuthis lessoniana, assembly GCA_963585895.1. Lineage (NCBI taxonomy): Eukaryota > Metazoa > Mollusca > Cephalopoda > Myopsida > Loliginidae > Sepioteuthis > Sepioteuthis lessoniana. The sequence continues at coordinate 39,007,060 of OY757906.1, read as the reverse complement.
AACAAGAAATGTGGGACATAAATACAATGATTAAACTATGGGAAAAATACTTGTTGAGCATAAGACAAAAAGAAAGTTGTTTTGTGAAATCATTAAAACAATTGCAACAATTAAAATATCTCGACGTTTTTGATAACCATCATATCTCAAAACTGTACAGCTCCTTCGAAAGCTTGGAGTTTGGTCCAGCTGACTATGATTCTGACTGTAGGCTAAGTTCTTGCTAACGTGCACTGCTCTGCAAAAGATCCGTTTCACGACGAAGAAATTCATTTTCGCATCTGTCACTTGCTCATGATGCATCGGCCGGCTATCTATTAATCAAACAGAAATCTGCTGATAAACTACAAATTATGGAGCATTTCAATTCTTCTGCTTTATCATATCCGAACTGGCGATACCCTGTGACTTGATAAGGGCATTTTTTTCGATCAATCAAAAGTTGACATGTGTCTGTTATTTATTGGATCGGTCATTATACATGGATGCAATTTTTTTTTTTTTGTTGTTTATCTTTACAATGATAAATTCATTTAAGTCCTTTTTTATGTCTTGGTTCATTTTATTTCTTAAAAGTACTTTTTTTTAAAAATGAGTATGTCTTCTTATTTTCCAGTCTTTTTATAAAACGACAAAAAAAAAACTATATAAAATTTGAATTCAGAGCTTTCCTTATACTGGATTCTGGACTAGTTGCTCTACCAAGGTTAAAACTCCTTGACTTCTCTACAATTAATCTACAATTAGAAAGGAGACATGGATTCATAATATTCTCTTCCTCACAATGCGAATATAGTTGGTCAGACTGCATTCTTTAAGTATGGTATGGCATTCAGTATGAGAGGAATCCTGACTAGGTGTACATTTATACATTGACCTTGTGTCACATACTGTTCGTACCAGATAGGACACACACACACACACGCACACACACACACACACATATATATATATATATATATATATATATATATCCTTTGAGAGATTGTATCTCTGAAAACAAGAATATATAGGTTGGTTTAACTTTAACTATTTTGTCGAAACGACTCACTATGCATATTTCTGATACCAACTTAATAGTCCTACATCTACAAAAACCTTCCAATCCTAGAAAGGAATTTCGGAAAATTCTTACTGATAACGCAACAAGATTCGAGCGACAAAATAGCAAGCAAAGATTAGATTCTTAAAGCCCTACCATTAGAAATAAAAGTCCTCACCTCGATAAAATTTATCATTAATCCAGTTCTGATATACACAAATGTCTTTAGTTAGTTATAAAATAACATCTAAAAACAAACGCTACAACATAACAACAGTATAAACACTTAACGCTTAATTCGTACAAAGTGGTATTGAACTTGGAAAGGTTGTATCGCTTTGGCAATGTACACCCCACTAATGATTGCCTAAGATGTGCCCGAAAGGAACTAATTAATTACGGAAAATGTATTAACCAATTCCAGCCGGATAATATAACATCCATATGGTGACTTAAGCCATCATAATAAAAATTTGATGACAATGGACGTCTATACTATTTAACCGAATATGCGTCAACAAAGAATTGACTCCCAAATACACATGCATGCACCCACACGCATATATATATATATATATATATATATACGAGGCTGTTTTTGTCGTCTTTGTACCAAGCCATTTGGGAAAGGCAGAAATAGAAATATTCTTCTCATCTTCAGTTATGGGAAAAAAGTCGGGTTTATTGCTCGGTGCCTGAGGCACCCCAAAAAAAGAAATGCCTATGAAGGTACCATCAACTGAAAGTTTGGTTCCGACGGGGTCTCCACATTAAATAGAATTTGTTTCAGAAATCCTGAAATAAGAGATGTTGGATACATATCTTTCACACGCATATATATGTGAGTCTGCATGCGTGTGTGTGTGTGTGTGTGAGAGAGAGAGAGAGAGAGAGTTAGAGTGAAGCCACTCCGACTTTTTATAATTTTTTCCTCTCTTATTTATATTCATCTTCATGAATTTCCTTTGTACCGTTGTCACTTTTTCAAGGTTGAAGGAGCTTCCAAAACATCATCATGTTGCGCTACAAGAATGGATCTCCCAGACCCTCTATCGCCACCCGTCTCTATCGTCCATCGCTTCCGTGAGGTCTTCCAGACTACATCCTGTATCGGCACAGAGCTGTTGTATATAGGTTCTAGCTGGTCGTCCAACATTTGCTTGTCCATGTAAAGGGGGCCACTGGGGTACATCGCGTATGAGTTCGTCCTTACCTTTCCAGCAGTGTCCTGCATGTTTGCTTCGTCTAATTTGGATAGTTTTCGTGATGAGTGGTGGGTGGCCGTACAGCTACTGTTTTGTAGGGTGTTGCTCCCAGGACTTGTTCAATATGGCTCGCAGCCTTCTTGTGTAATTGCCGTCAAGCTTTTTCTCCATCAAAAAGAAACGTGCTGAAAGATGGGTGTGTCTTATATGTGCCTATCAAATACGATAGTCTTAGCAGGGAACTGATTCAGGCAAGCGTGAATATTTCACGCTCGGAGAAGATATATATGACAAGCGAATAAAAGCTGCGGAAATTCGAGAAACTAGGAGAGCATCTACAATTGTTTGTGACCTTTATGACCTTCCCACCTACAGCAGATGGAAAGGAAGGGGATGTTCTGTCTGTAGGAAGACAAGGTCAGAGCATTGAATATAAGTAAAATATAGGTAAAAGTTACAAACTATGACACATGCCCTCGACTTCTTTCTTACTTGCTCTCTTTCAGTCATCCATTAGTTTATTATGCAATGGTTTATTCATGTCTTTCAACTCCAACTTGATTGTCTGCCTGTCTCTCTGTCAATACTCCTTATACCCGCATAAAAAAATAGATATTTTACACAGACACAGACACAGACACACACACACACACACATATATATATATATAACTGTTTTTAATTACGCAGTCTAAGAGTAATAGACAGATAGATAGATAGATAGATGGTACATTTTTTTGATTTTGAAAAGATGATAAGAATTCATCCACTTTTCCACTTATTCATATATATATATATATATATATAATTTTAATTCGAATTCACCACTCCTCTCAAAATAGAAACGTCAACATCATCATGAACCACTCTTTCAAAGGGAATCTATCAGTTTTACACGTCATCTAGTATATATATATATATATATATATATATAGTTTCCCATTATTCGCATAAGGGAATTACAGGAAATAAATATTCTATAAGTGTCTTTTACATTTGTAAAGAATAATCATTCTAAAGACGCATTTTGTGTATATTTTGTTTTCATAACAAACGTCATAAATATAAAATCGATTAGAAAAATGAAAGACCTATAACAGTTTTTGCTACAATTTTCTATTCGTGATACCAATCTACGATCCAACTATTTCCCAGCGTGGATATTACTATAGCTTTTCATAATATTTACCTCATGTTTTATGTTTTGTTTTTGTTTTCTATGGTTCATTTATTACGCGTTTCATTTTAAAAGGAAATTTAATTATTATTTCTCTATCATTTAATTTACACTTCATAAACACATTCGCATTATACTCATAAGAAATCTACCACGTCCTCAGAAACGACACGATCTTCCCCTGCACTCCAGACGATCTCCAGTCCTTCCGTGGTCTAAACTGTTTTTACCCTTTCATGAATCTAAAAACGTCCATTCGCTAGTAGTAGTTGGAGAAATTCCCAGCGTGTTATTTTAACCCATTCGTGGGTAGATATCTTTTTTTTTTAATCTTTATAGAGTGGGCGAATTATTTTCAGAAAGTTTTCAGCATATTTGGTATGTTCAAACAAGCCAATTAATCTCATATAAAAAAAGAAACTAAACAATTCATGACAATTCGGTCATATTATATATCATATCATTATATACTATTTTATGATATTCTTTTATTTCTATATTATTTAATACATGATATTCTATGATATTACACGACGAAATGACATAGAAATCAAAGAAATTACGTGACATATGAGCTGTGCTGCATGAAGTGAAGCTTTCTAGCGATGTTTGGTTTGTTTTCTTTTGTTTAATGGCATATAAACATTCGTTGGTTAGTCTCTGCCAAAACCATTCTTGTAGAGAAACATTAGTGGTATTATTTAACCCAAAGTTAGTAGGATGAGCAGGTTTATACCTTTCTCAAGGGTATCAGTACGTAAGTGAACGTAATTTGAGCGACTTGAATTCCAACTGTCTTGATATATACTCACGGTCCAGCACATTTATCACAACATCACAAGGACTCCCCACAGCAAAAGCAATGTTTTCATACATCAACATTGGCTTAGTCAATGAACAGCTTATAGGTAAAAGGTTTACACCACGCTACCAACCTTCTGACTGTAACGTCAGCTATAAAAATGTAGCAATCCCAGCAAAAGAGTTAAATAAACTATTCTCAAAATCACGTTCCTCAGATAGACCAGTTCTCAACCGAGATCTTCTTTTTTCTCTCTTATTTTATTTTATTTTTTTCGTATTACATTTTCATCTATATCAACTTGGTTTGCCGGAGAGCCACGTTTACGGCCTAAAAGGGTTAGGTTTTTCTTTGGTTTCCTTTTGTAATTCATTTGATCTTCGTTTCATTTCTTCTCTGTTCTTTATTAAAAATTCTTTTTTCTTCTTTCATTTGCTTTTCTTTCTCATTCATTTATTCTATTCCTTTTTTTTCTTTGTTTATTTACGTACCAATTCATTTTCATCTTGTATCTTGTATTCTCATATAGTTAGTTCTTCCCAAGTCATTTTTCGTTCTCTTATTTTTTTTTAAATCTCCATATGGAATTATTTTCTTTTTGTCCATTTTAGATCACCAAGTTATCATTCTCCCTCACCAGACTTGTTTTCTCGTTGGGGGTGTTTTTTTCTTTTTAAGAAAGAAAGAAAAAACACTACTAGTTTCCACAGTTTCTCATCTGACCTTTTAGCAATAAACAGGTAAACCGAGAAGGCATTGTATTTTCTTGGCGATAAAGTCGACAGCGAAATAGAAACGAAAAACGAAAATTAAAAAAAGAATAAATGAATTTCGGTAAGAAAAAAAAAAAAGTCCAAAACTTAAAGAAAGTAGTAAAAAAATGCTGTAAGAATATGAGTTGAGGACAAACAAACTGTTTGAACAAACTCAGAAGACGTATAAACAACTTATAAAGAATTTGGGGCACTAAAAACCTACAACTGGATATTCGTATTACTACCTGGGTGTATCAGCTTCTCCACCTGTGCGTATATAATACAGGGTAGACGCATACAAATTGTATCAACGAAATATGCGGGCAATGACATATATATATTCTTTTTTCATACAGGTAAGTTGATGCGTCTATCTTTATATATATATATATATATATATATATATACTCGCCCGCATGTGTGTGTGTGTGTGTGTGTGTGTGTGTGAGAGAGAGAGAGAGAGAGAGAGAGAGAGAGAGAGGTCACTTTTTAGAACTCGTTTAAAATTCAGTGGTCGGAATGGAAACTGACAATAATGTGTGACTATAACGAAATGCTAATTTGAATCCTTCCCTCTTTCCCAAATGAAACCATCTTTATTATTGTGACCCACAGTTTCAATGTATGAGATGTGTTGGCTCAGTTAACGTAACGGTTATCGTCAGAGAAACTCGAATTGGTAACTAGAGTTCAATTTCTAGACAATATGTACACACACACGCACACACACACACACACATATATATATATATATATATATATATATATATATATATGGGCATGTATATTTACCAAAATCTTCTGCCAAGAGAAGGATGCAACACAAGAACAATTTGTTTTCGTTTTCACTAAACATGAAGCTATTTGTAAAAGAATAAGAAAAAGTGTGAATAGTATTGTATTGCTCTGCTGGTCATAAAGCGAGCATATTGAGTCACCCAATGTTTTTAAACCAAAATTTTCTTATTTGTTTCTAAATATATATTACCGGTCGATTTCGTTTATTGGGTAGACCAGGTTTGAATCCGAGGTTGAGTCATAGCAAAGACTTTTAAAAATGGAACTTGATGCCTTCTTGCTTAACACACAGCATTATAAAGTACGGATCAAGGGTAAAGTGGGGTGATCCAAGGAAAGGATCCAACCCCTCGGTATTGTAAATATTGAAAAGGGAGCCTTCGCATCGCCCTCGACTACGGCCGCCAACTTTACATATATATATATATATATATATATATATATATATATATGTGTGTGTGTGTGTGTGTGTGTGTGTATGTATTATTCAGCCTAGTTAAACCGGAGTCGGGAATAATTCTGTCAGGACAATAAAATCATTCAACTATGAACATTCGAATTTTCCTGATAAAGAGCTCAATGTAACTGACATCACAGAGCATCAATTCCTTTAAGAAAAAGCAAAAACCGGTCACATTAGGATTATAAATTTATTTCCATCCTGTTATGGGTATTGGTATGAATCACTAACATAACATAATGTATGTATTTATCCTTTCTTCACTTGGCTTTGAGTAAATTGTTGGCCAGACTGGATTCATTAGCCTTGGTTAATCAACTAGTCAAGAAGGAAATCTCGGATTTCAAAAGAAATAATAGCTGAATACTACAGAAATGAATTCTTTTTGCATTGAAATACATTTAGATAAGCCATCATAGTCATCATCATCAAGGTAGTTTACTTTCATTGCCTCATTGGTTTGGGTCTTATCCCTCTGTAGAAGTACAGTCGGGGGATTTTCACATACTGGACGAGTCTGATTGCATTTCGCATAGCACTAATACTTTTTGGGAAACGTATGAATCGAATATATCTTTCTTTACTTGCAATGGGTATGATGGACTCTTTAAGCTTGGTATGGCAAAAAGTTTAGGAGAATGAAAACTCTGAATTCAAACCTATTAAATTCCTCTTAAAAATTGACCTTGTGTACCCTCCAGCTTTTGGCGGAGGGGTTCAGGAAATGTTTTGTTCATCGGGGAAATACGAGAACCTTTTTTCATTTGCCTTATAAGAAACAATTTATTTTGTTGCATGTTAGGATAGTCCAAACTGGGCTGTTATTTTACCCTTAACAAGAAGAAGTAAATATACGAGTACTGATAAAAATATAAATGATCAATGTTGTTCTATTATGTATTATTAAAAATTTAAATGTAGCCGAGTCAGTGCCAATTTGAATAAATATAAACCAAATCTAGTGGTATTTTGAACAGTAGTTTTTTAATCAAATTACCGGAGAATACAACTGCAACAGCCCCCATTCATTTATCGAAACATGTGGTGTACGAGATTCATGCTTTCTAAACTTAAAAGTTCTCTCAAGGGGAAAATTAGTCCGGTCAGTTGGGCTTAGGATATAAAGACGGTACCCTCTGTAGCAAGGATAGAAAACTCCCAAAAAGAGTGTCTTGAGATCGATACAAAACTGCATCTGATTGTGGGGTCGATCTTTGGAGATCTTCAAAGTATGGAGATTCCCTACCATGCCATTACTCCCGGGTCCTCTATAACCCTGAGTGGTATTGACTGTCAATCTGTTTAAGATTATTTGTATTCGACAGAACAGTGTTCAAAAAGATAAAAAGTATCTAGGAAACAGTTAAGCAAAAATTGAAGATAGGAACGTACAATGAAAGCGATTTCCTAACATCTAGGCATAAAATAACGCACTATGGTTTCACATTCCCTCAAAATCAATCAATCAATCAATCAATCAGCCAATAAACTAAGGGAAAGAGTTGAGAATGTGGAAAACATTAAAAGAAAAGCGATTGTGCTGCTTCACACCATAATACGAGGAATTTCACAAATGCTTTGAATAATGAAAAACCCGTACGAATAAACGTCATCAATGCCAAGAGATCCTTTATCAAAATGTGCCGAATAGAAGATACAAAGATTTAAAGTTCTTGGCACAAAGATCTTAATAGACTTTGACCGACTTGAGTCCTCCTGACATTCTTAACTGTTTGGATTATTATCCGTGGCTCAGATGGTGTGGAACCTATTGCTCTACGATCTTCCCGAGTGTCATGAGTTTCAAAGCTCTTGACTGATTTGAAAATATGACTCCTATTTGGAAAGGTATTGAAATTGAACTTACTTCTGTACCTTCACCGGACATTGGCATGATAGTTAGAGTGTGCGCCAATGGCCCAGGCGGCCTGGGTTCAATCCCAGGTCGAGTCATACCAAAAACTCAAAAAATGATACTTGATACCTCTTTGCTTAACACTCAACATTATAAGGTACGGATCAAGGGTAAAGTGGAGCAATCCAGGGAAAAGAGTTGTGCCCTCCTCTACACCTTGGTGTAGTAGCTATCGAAAATAGAGCCTTAGGGTCACCCTCGACTACAGTCGCTAGCTTTACTTACTTACTCACTCTGTACCTTGCTTGAACAAATTCGAAAGACTTGGTTTCGTTACAAGCCTTTGCATAAAAGACCTTCTCTTCCATCATTCTAGGCATGATTGCGCTAAATTTGGTTATATACTCGCATATCAAACTAATAACTATTTCTCAGCAATGATCTGAAAAGAGAAAAAGAATAAAGCTGTTTTATTTCAACAAAAATGAAACAAGATGCATTACAGGGGCCAGACAATATTTTTCGGACATTTTGAAAAAAGTACTTCAAGGTGGTCACTGGTGCCAAAAACTTTTGAGATTGTAAGTAGTAAAAATCAACTACTAGTGTAATCATTTTTTTTTTTTTTTTAGTTTGGCTTTGATAATTTTAGTTTTTTGTGATTTTTGCAAAAACTTGCGCGACACTATTTTTCGGACATGACAAAAAATCCTATTTTATTAAGAGCTATTTTCATGTATATGTTGTTGTATGCAAATTTTCTGCTTGTACACTGTTCTGGGGCACTGGCACCCTACTACTATGTTAACATAGGACAATCTAACAGCATAAATAGTCCAGACATTTCTTGGCAAAACAATTAAGTTTAATGAGGTAAAATGCATTCAAAAGAAGTCGTTTGTTTGGCACGGAAGAAGCGGGAAGATGGCCTCAGCATCAGAAGGATCGCCATGGATTTGAAGCTGTCGAAATCAACGGTCGAATACATGCTGAAGACTAACTCCGAGCGGAAAAAGAAGAGAGGGTGGAAAAGATCAATTTCAAGAGGACTGAAAGGAGAATGAAGATTTCTGTGATACGGCTTTTGACATCGGGAGAAAAAGTTACAGCAAGAAAAGTGAAAGAGAAATGTGAATTGGATGTAAACGTCTGAACAGTACAAAGAAACGCTGCATAGGATTGGTTTGAAGTATGCAAAGGCTAAGAAAAAAATTACACTAACAAAGAAACACAAAGGAGCAAGACTGGAGTGTGTTAAAAGGTGGTTAACAAAGCATGTTGACTTTAAGAAGGTTATATTCACTGATGAGAAGCGTTTCAAGTTTGATGGGCCCGATGGATGGTGTACTTGGTCGAGAAGGGGTGAGCCTGTTGTACTGAACAAACGACAGATGGGAGGAGGCGGAGTTATGGTTTGGGGTATGATCTTTGCTAATGGAAATATATGGTTGGAGTGGCTGAAAGGACGACAGAACAGCGAAAGCTACTAACAGTTGCTGGACGAGAAAGCCCTACCAAGGATAAGAAGAGAGATGGGGAATGATTTCGTTCTAGAGCAAGACAATTGCAGCATACATGTGTCAAAACTCATGAAAGAATGGATGGCTAAAGTGAATATGACTACTTTGGAATGGCCTGCAAGAAGCCCAGACTTAAATTTAATAGAAAATGTTTGGGAAATGCTTGCGCAACTTGTCTATGATGGACCTGAAATAACGAGAGGCTCAACTATGGGAACGAATAAAAGGAGCCAAAAAACAACTAATAGAAACACGTAGAGATGTTATTGTGCATATGTTTGATCATTATGAAGAGAGATTGATAAAAGTTATTGAGAAGAAAGGTGATATTACAGACTATTAAGTTTTTCACCGATGTCCGAAAAATAATGTCGCGTGTGTTTTGTAAAAAATGATGAAAATGAAATATTTTTCCTTACCTAATCGATTTTCTTCGATTTCTATTTCAAGTATTGTCTTTATATGTTTATGCTATTCTATTAAAGGAATTTCGCCACTCTATGGTACTCGGAAAGTCGAATACTAAAGTGTCCGACAAATATTGTCGGGCCCCTGTAATATTTCATTCATTGCTTATTTCTATCTTGGTAAATACAACATCAGCCTCGAATTTTTTTTTTATCATAGCTTGTGTGTGTTTTAAATTTAAGTGCAAAGTTCCTCAACCCGCGGCTCATTTCCACCACCATTCATCCACCGCCATGGTTTTGTAAAACATAAAAAAAAAAAAATAAAAGAAAGAATCACATTTCGAAATGATAAACACAGTGAAAATAAGATAATACGTTAGCTGTAAGGTATTTCTTTGATGTGGTGGTTAGTGCTGATAGTGGATAAGTAGACAACTCTTTGGTTACAATCACCTGTCTGTAGCCGATTCGATAAAGACGCAGGCCATAGCTCATGTTGAGACACAACAAGATAGCCCACATCTTGAGCACGGGAACTGTCAGCTAACTGACCAATCGGATAACAAGATTTGCCCCAGGCGGACGGGTAAAAAAGAACTAGTATTTTAGCATCTTACCAAAATTGTCTCTGGTATCGAGCACGAGGGGAGAACATTCCGTGTGATAAGAAATGACATCTTCTCAGATTTCGTATGACCATCTGGTTATGGTGCAAATTTGCTCATTTCTCGGAAAGAAGAATTAGTGGGGTTAAAAAAAAAAGAATTTAAAATAAAAAGAAAAAGAAAGGGAAGAGAAATTAGAAGAGCGATATTTCTCTCTATCCCTTTCTATCTCTCTCTCTATCTCTCTCTTTCTCTCCCTCCCTCTCTCTCTTTCTTTCTCTCCCTCTCTCTCTTTCTCTTCCTCTCTCTCTCTCTTTTTTATTCACACTTTTTTCTCCTTTTCTAGACGTCTACATCCTGCCCGACGTCCAGAATCTTTTGTTAGCTGCTCATTAATCTCTATCAAGCTGTTAACCAATTTGTTGTAGTGTCGTTTAGTCTGTTATCTTCATTCCATGAATAACACTTTTGTTCTTTATTTGTTTGCTTTTGTTTGTGACAGCTTTTTAAGCGGTTTACTTGATTTTATTAAAGAGCAAAAAATAAATAAATAAATAAATAAAACAGTTTAAAAAAACAGTGCTTCAGTATTTTCACAATTCTATTTTATTTATTGAAAAACAGAAAAAATCGAAATAGTCGAGGAAAAATTAAATAAATAAGAAAAAGTTAAAAATAAAATTTTATTTATTCCTCTATCACCGACGACCACAATTCCAAAGGAAACCCACTATATCGGCGGGGCTTAGTACACACTAACCCCACAAAAAATTATGTCCGACATACGATATTTAACAGCATCTGACTGTGAGGCTCCTGTTCTTGAGATCTAGGGACTGTACATTAGTACCTCTTAACCCCACTGATTCTTCTTGGAGGTGCCCGTGGTGTAATGGTTATCGTCGTAGGAAGTGGACACGGCGACACGAGTTCAAATCCTGGACGAGCCTGATTGCATTTCACATTGCACTAATACCCTTGGGAAAGGTATGAATCCAATTATTCCCCCTCCAGCTATGGGTAAATAGTAGGGTAGACTAGGTTCTTCAGCCTTGGTTAGGCAACTAGTCTAGGAGAAGGAAAACTCTGAATTCAAACCTGTTAAACTCCGGAGGGGTTGGTAAATATGGTAGATTAGTACCACTTTATAACCACTTTACTCTAGTCCCGAACGTGGGGGTGTCTTCGTGGTGTAATGGTTAAAACGCTGGACTGCGGAATCGTAGTTAGGGAGTTCGAACTCCAGTCACGCTATTACCTACCCTTTCGGACAAATACCCTCGGGTAAGGTATGAACCCCCTCATCCTCCTGGTGATGGTTTAAATAGCATCATTCCTGTTCTTTTCGAAGGATGACTTTGGCATTAAATCACCCACGAAGATTGATTTGTCATTAACCAAACCAATATAGTCACGAGATCACTATCACTGTGAATGAGTGACTCATTGGTCCCGCAAAATGCCTTTGGTTTGATTTGATGTGATTTCTTTGTTTAAAGGCATATCAATCTTCTTGGCTTATCTATTGATAGAATAATAATTGTAGAAAGACAAAATTGGGATTATTTAAACATAGCTGAAGGGATAAGAGGGTTCATAACTTTCATTAGAGTATTAATCCAAAAGTGAACGTCATACCGTGAATGGAGTTTGTACTGGTGAAACAATTAGTCCCTAAACTACGCAGATTCCACTCACATTATTTTTAAGTCATCGTATAAATGATTCGCTACCATTTGCAAAGTACCATTCTCCATTCAGTCTGTTCTTTGTAGCTAGTTTCTTCAATAACACGCCCATGATTTTATCTACATACACCATTGCAGCTTGTCTTTTGTTGGCGTGAACGTGAGCTTCAATAACCTACAAAAATCACTTTGTGTCCCTTGACGTATTGTTGCTTTCCTTGCCTTTCCGGTTGTACCCCGCATTCACTACTGATTATGAGTAAGACGTTGCATATCTTCCCCCACTGCCATTTAACGAGTACTTCCTGGGGTAACTTTGCTAAGAAGAATGAAAGGAAGAAAAATACTTATGCATAGAGAAAAGAAATGAAATTGAAAAAGAAAAGTTATCAAGTAACATTATTTGTGCAAGTATTTTCTAAGAACAAATTTACTTGTGTCATTGTTTCTTGCTTTTTTCATATTAATAACTTATAAAAAATTTATCAGTTTAAGCCATTAAACTGATGGATTATAGATAAACTTGCATGATTCCCATAAAATCTAACAACGGAGTAATTTACTAAGCTTTTTACTTAGATATGGCACAAGGCTTAATGAATGGGGCAACCCATGGGATTCAAAATCCCTCCAGTAGGTTTGCTAGTTTAGCTGGCTAACTATTACACCAGCCGTGGCACCTATCAAACAAAAGTATCCCATTTTAAAAACTATAAGATATTACATTAGCATATAAAAACAGTACGTATAACAACATTGACAGTTGTTACCATTACTGTTGTTGTTGTTGTTGTTGTTGTTCTTCTTCTTCTTCTTCTTCTTCTTCTTATTATTATTATTATTATTATTATTATTATTATTATTATTATTATTATTTACCCTTGCAAGTTTTTCACACCAACGTTAGTTAATGGTCTATCACTGAAGTATAAGTGACAGCAAGTCCCCTTTGGTCTCCAGGACTCATCTCAATATTCTGGCTTGTCTCAGTGATGCAGTAGTCTTGATGGTCTAGATTCACCCTGCATTTTGCAAACGATCCAGTCCATTGTGAACCATTCCAAGTGCACCATTAACAATTGGATTCACCATTTCCCCGTTGTTTCACATCCTTCTCAGTTCTCTGGCAAGATCGAAGAACTTGTCTCTTTTCGTTTTCTTTGATTTTCATTCTGTGGTCCTCTTTGACTGACAGCAAGTTCTCTCTCTCTCTCTCTCTCTCTCTCTCTCTCTGTCTCTCTCTCTCTCTCTCTTGCAATTATCAATAGGTCTGGATTCTGGTTGGGGTCAGGTGAACTGTTCGTATCTCAAAATGGCAGAGTATTTTTGCGTCTTATTATCCAGGACGGATTCCGGTTTGCGTGTCTGGTTTGTGCATCGTAGTATTGTCAAATTTCAGTTTCTGGCATAATTCCTTCTACATCATCTCTTCCGACCATCCCTGCCTAATCTTGTACTCTCTTTGTGCTAGTGTACAAAATTCGTTAATTATGAGATTAATTATTTCAGCTTTTGCACCACATAATCTACACATGCTATTCTATCTCGAATTATCGGTTTTCGATTTTATATGATTGGTCCTGATGGCATAGATTCAGTTTCTCTTTTAAGGTGTCTCTTTCGTAGCCATATACATGTCTTCTCGAGTGATATATCACCTCTTTGTTGTTTGAAATATCCATACTGTTGCTTTTATTCCATTTTCTGTTTCCTAGTTTTTATTGTTATCTTGTTTGTCCCTATGTTGTCACTGCTGTTACCAGCCGCAGTAATTGTTTTTTTATTGCTCATTTTGATTCAGTCCTCGAGTCCTCGTTTTGATTCATTCACGTAATCTTTATTTTTATTCAACTCATTACAAGTTTTTTTTACATATTAGTATTAATTCATGATGTTTCACTGAAGTCTGAGTAATAGTAAGTCTCTTCCGGTTTCCAGGAATCTTCTGTGTATTTATAGTTCCTTCAGGCTTTGTTCTGCTACAACTGGAATTACCCTCACCTTCATGTTCTACAGCTTTTAATTATCTGGTAAGATACAATATTTTTTTATCAGTGATATGCCGGAACAACAAATTTCACTAGACGGTAAGTTCTTTGTTCTTGTCAATTAAAACTATGTCTGGATTAGATGATTCATTTGTATCTTAATATCGTTAAGAATTTTCTCCGTCTCGTTCTCGAGGACGGATTCTGGTTCGTGCATATACTATTTAGTAGTGAGGTAAATTATTATAATTATTATTATTACACCTTGAGAGTTTTTCATATCAGCGTTAGCTGATGGTCTTTCAATTAGCATTGAGTGACAGCAAGTCTTCTCAAGTCTCCAGGACACTTCTCAGAATTCTGTCCGATCTCAATAATGCTGTAGCTTGGGTGGTCTCCACTCGTCCCCTTATTTCCAAGTCCTCCAGTCCCTTTATTAACCCTTTGGCGACTGTACCAACAGTACCAATTACAATTAGTATAAACGTCAATTTTATCCTCAACAGTTTTTTTCCAATTCCCAACGAGGATCAACGTACTTATCCTTTTCCCTTTCTTTTAATTTTACTATGTGGTCAGCCAGGACAGCAAGGTCCACGATTTTGCAAGTTCTAACTTTTGTTTTTAATTATTATAAGATCTGGTCGTCTGGCCAAGAGTAAGTGATCCGTTTGTATGTCAAAATCTGCGAGTTTTTTTTTTCACACCAGCATTAATAATAGTGACACTAATTGTAGTTAGTGCACTTGAGACTGTCCTAAAATTCTGGAAAGTTATTTTTACTGTTAGCAAGTTTCCCCAGGTTTCCAGGACTCCTCTGAGAATTTAAGACGATCTTAAAGCCGATCCTAACAATCTTATGATTAGTCTCAATTTTTCTTCTGATTTTCAGTTTCTTCCTGACTTTTTCTAAGCAACTGGGATTCGTTCTAAAGCACCAACTACAATAAGTATTACTGTAACCCAGGTTTTTAGATTAAAAAAAACAATCACTAAGAAAGTTCAAGTATTTGTCTATATTTTCTTTCTTTCGCTTTGTTTTCTATTATCGGTATTTGCTTTAACATAATTGTTACTTATAACATTTTTTTTGTCCTAAATTTAAAACAGATTCCGTTTCATTCTTAAGATGTCCCTTTCTTTGGTAAGTCCAGGTGTTTTCGCGCGTAATCTCGTTAGTTTGTAGCTCAATGTATCCACCAAGTTGTTTTTCTTCCTTTCAATTTTTTTTTCTGTTTGTTCCTAAGTTGACATTGACGTTACTGACAGCCACAGTTAGTCTGTCTTTGCTCTTTTGGAAATATTACTTGAGTTCTTAAACTGATGCATTTCCGCAATCCTCAGTGTTGGCTAGTCCTGTTCTTCTTTTCTTAACAAAGACTGTGTGTCTATGAAATCAGTCAGGTGTAAAGCCTTGTGAACAGTCATCAATTTCCTTGTCCTTTGGTTCTTCGTCTAAATCTCTCCCTTGACTATTTTAAGAATGTTCCCGATTATTTTTCCAAGAGAAATTGTTTATGATGAGATTTCTGCGTCTAGCTAGGTTCGGCCAACTTTTCTCGTTCTTCAAATTTCTTATTTCATTTTTCTTTTATCTCCGCTTGATAACATCCGCTTCTAAAATACCCAAGTACTTGCAATTTTCCTTCTCTCCAAGCTTTCCTAATTTTATAATTCTATTCCTCCTATTGTATCTCTTTTCACATTTTTTTATTATTTGCATGTTACATTTTTCAGTGCCGAATTCCATTTTTATATCCTGGCTGTGTATTCTTATTGTTTGTATGAGAATCTCCATTTATTCTTGTGATTTCTCTACACCAGCATTAGCTGTTAGTATTTCAATGGAGTCTGAGAGACAGGATAACTCCTCAGGTCAACAGAACTCTCTTCTGTGTATTCTAGGCTATCTCAACAATTTTGTGGTCTGTATAGACAGGAGAGTTCCTCTGATCGTCTCATTTATGTATCTCAAGGTACCAGGGACATAATGTTTTTCAGCACGGAAAATGAAAGCAGCGGACAGACTTCCAATTACAACCGACACTGTTTGCATTTCTTTTGATTTAAAACCCCCAGGAACGATGAAATAACTAATTCATCTTTCTTAAATCTAAATACTGTAGTGAGGTGAAAATCTTTTACATTATCTAAAATGATGTGTTTGCTTATTAATGAAATCATGAAGAAACACAATTCCCTTAGTTCTGAAAGAGTATGGTACTTTTAAACATATCTATCTTTTTATCTATCTGTAATGTTATTACCATTTTAATCGAGAAAGAAAGTCGTATTGTAGTTAAGTCTGGGTATAAAATCCAACGACATATTCATATAGCGAAGCATGTCAATCTGATTTTTTTTAATCCTGTCATTTTTTTCTCATCTTACTGTTTGTAAAGAGACTCCGATAGATATATATCTTGAAATTTATACAGACAAAGCAGATTCTTGAACAATGGTACATTATTATAACTTCTCGTAAAAGACAAACATACATACATACTTACTAGCGAGATGAATAGGGAAATCACAACAATTGCAATACAGAAACACACACACACACACACACACACACACACACACACACACACGCACACAGAGAAACACACACACAGAAACGCGCGAGCGTGCACACACACACACTCACACATATATTCATATATCTAACAATATTGTGTTAGTTTGCGTGCGTACTTATGATTAGCTGTAAGTCATACCTACGAATGTGCACATGTTATCAGATGTACAAAAAAAGATTAGTATACAAACTCACAGCCAGTATACACACACACACACACATATATATCTATATAGAGAGAGAGAGAAAGAGAGAAAGAATGAGATATATCGAGAGAAAGAGAGAGAGAGAGAGAAAGAGAGAGAATGTTTTATCCCCGGTATAGAACACTGTTTATTTATTAATATAATAAACTCCATAGCAAATTAATATTAAGTTATAGTTAGACTCTATAAGCACTAGTAGAAACCTAAAAGTATTTGAACTTTTGTCAAAATAAGTTCAGCACTTAAACTCCATGCATTCTTATGTGTTTTTCTTTGTTTGAATGTTACATACTCTAATACCTTCTTTCGTTATTCGTTCGTGTAAATATCTCGTTCAAATACGATATATGACATGACTAAATATAGACGCTAGACTGACCACTTTTACCACATAAGCAGCGGAAGATTGTGTAAAACTCAAGGAAATTAATCAGCGGATTTATTTTATCCATATATATATATATGTATATATATATATATATATATATATATATATATATATATATATATATATATTTATGTATTTATTTATTTTAGAGTCCACCGTTTTTTCTTCTCTTTTCAATTTTCAAGCACTTATTTTACGCCTGTGAATATGAATAGATTTCTATATTCTCTTGATAGATTGATTACAGTAATGGGTGTCACCTTGTTCAAATCGTCAGCACACAGAAAAATAATCTTTCTCTTTTCTCTTAACATGATTTGGTCATGTTGAAACGAAAGTTCTATCCGGTTTTGCATCAGCGCTACACGAACTAGACAGCTGAAAAATCATCCTATCCAATATTTAATTTTGGCTCATATAAGTAATATACTTATTGCATCAATCACTTTGAAATTGGTCTCAACGTTGAGCTGAAAAGGAACGAGCTCATTTGACATGCCATTTTCTAAGAATATTACAGAGAGTATAATGCATTTGCATCTGAAAAGGACATCAAGTCTAATTTAAGTGAAGATCAGAAAGAATATGTTGCTTTCTCCCATCAGAATAGAGGACTGCATGCGCGCACAAACAGACATAGTCTCATAAACAAAAACAAATATATATATATATATATACTCGCACACACACACACACACACACACACACACACACACACACACACACACACACATATATATATATATGTATATTTCTTCATTTTTTCCAGAAAAGAAAGAACAATCAGTCACATTAGGATAATAAATTTATTTCCAACCTATTAAAAGCATTAATATAAATCAATGCTCTAAAAAATTAACAGGACTTCATCAGATCAAATGCGAAATGGAAATAAAATAAATATTACACATTTACAACCAGACCAAAAAAAAACAAAACAAAGAAAACTATTTCTCCAATCGATTAGAGTGAGCCTAAACATTCAAGTAACAAAAAGTAGCAAGATTTGTATAACATATATATATATATATATATGTTGGTCTGATGAGTGCATAGGCGAGAAGTAGACTGTTAAAAAAACACACTTGTCTCTATATCTACACGGTCCTATTTTAAATAAATAGACTCTATCAATGAGTGAACACTCCTTATCAATAGATTGAGCAACTATCAATGAGTGAACACTCCTTATCAATAGATTGAGCAAACTAATATATATATATATATATATATATATATATGTGTGTGTGTGTGTGTGTGTGTGTGTGTGTGTGTGTGTGTGTGTGTTTATAAATAATAAACACAAATTTTGTCTATATAATTTTATCGAGATACTTTCAAGTTTTCCGATAAGTGTCTTGGTTTCAGGTTGGAATTGGTGGATGAATTTACCAAAATTGTTTCGAACGCTTTGGGACCTTTCATAGGCAATTATCAGGGGTTGCCTGCATGTATAAAGACTTTTTAAAAAGTGTTTTTTAAACATGCAATATTTCTTGAGAACCTTCTATTTCCGTCGATAGCATTCTCTTTTTTTTTCAAATTTATCAGGATCTCACTTTTATCCAAATCTGCGTTTACGTAATTTCATAATGTTATAAAAAACCTAAAAAAATTCTTTGAAAAAACTCTTTATCGCTAGACTTAGTATCTTACAGCTCAGCCATTTAGACGCCCTACGTCAGCTCTGGAATTTAACGTATATATGTATTAACTACTGTTTGTTTACATTTAGCGCTATCGGATACCGTAGTGCTCAATTCGTTTGAAGAGCTTTGCCTTACGCGGGTGGCAACTTGAAACGCCCTACCACACTGAATAATTGTGATACAACGAAAGTCTTTCTATGGATGACAATTGATACATATGTATATGCGTGAATGTGCTGTTCAAACCTTATCGGGCTAGATGTAATACTGGATACCTTTTTAAGAGAAGTTCAGCTGTTAGAATTAAGTGATTTTTCTCCGATGGTGGCTGCCTAACCAGAGCTAAAGAACCCAATCTAACCAATCATTCACACCTTGGTGCGATTGAAGAGGCGCATTTAAGCCTTTTTTAAGGGTATTAGCGTGAAGTAAAACGCACAATGCCATGTCGTGGATTGGAATTTGGATCGCTAATTGCATTTCCGACGAGTATAACCGTTTTCTTACGAACGCCTACGTATTTCCACGGAAGTTACAATATGGAACGAAATTGAAACTTGAAATACATTGTTTTGTACGTACTCATCAATATTGTTTATCCATTTCTGCCAATGAAGAACCAGATTTTACAAAAGAGATTTTTGAGAGGATCCTTTTGAAATTAATTCTTTACATAATGTTGACAACACAATGTAAAGAATTAATTTCAGATAGATCCTCTCAAAAGCCTCTTTTGCAAGATCTGGTTTGGTTGGTTGGTTTGTTGGGTCTTATGGCATATCAACCTTTGTTGGTTATTTAACGCCAAATCCATTTTTATGTAAATAATCAGTTCTATTTAAAATAATTCAGTTTAGCAAAAGTATTCAGTTTAAATGTCAAAAACATTTCTATTTCAAACTATTCAAGCAGTTATATATAACAATTCAGTTTAGTATAAGTACAGTTTCAATGTCAAAAATAGTTCAATTTGAAACAATTCAGTTTAGCAAAAGCATGCAGTTTAAATGTAAGTACAGTTTAATTGTAAAAAACCTTTCTATTTCTACCTATTCAGTTTAGTCAAGCAATTCTAATTCAGCTAATTCAGTTTAGTAAAAGTACAGATTTTGTCAGAACAGTTCTAAGTTAAACAATTCAGTTTAGGGTAAATAGAGTTTCAATGTTAAAAAACAGTTATATTTGAAATAATTCAGTTTAGCACGGTTCACTTGTCAAAAACATTTCTATTTTAAGATATCCAGCTTAGCATAAGTATGCCGTTAGTTCTATTTAACCCATAGATAGGGCCCTACCAGGTACTACCAAGCCGGGCCAGAGTGGACCTGGGAGCAATGGCAATGAAGGGGTACTCCTTATTCCCCAAGGTCCATCAGACTGTTTAGTGTCATATCCAGGACACTCGTTGGGGGGGTCTTACCCCTCTGCATAGGTGCAGTCAGTGTATTCTACAGCCCCAGCCGACTGGGCAATGATCTTGTTTGGTTTGGTTTCTTTATTTAATGGCATATCAACCTTTGTCGGTAATTTAATGCCAAAGCCATTCTCCTAGAAGAACAGCTGTGGTACTATTTAACCTATAGCTGGGAGGATAAGGGGGTTCATGCCTTTCCCAAGAGTATTTGCCCGAAAGTGAACGTAATAGCGCGACTGCAATACGAACTCGCTTCCTACGATTCCGCAGTCCATCGCGTTAACCATTACACCACGAGGACACCCCCGGCAAGATGTGGTTCTTCATTTGCAAAAATGCATAAACAACATCTGAGACACGTGTTGGTGGTATGGTAGAGGCTGAAACCTACATCTGGAACAACTTATTTTTATTCTTTTTGATACATACCAGCTAAAGAGCAGTTTTATCATTGAAAAATATTTTAATTGAATTCCTTCTGTTATATTTAAAGTTGTAATTTTATACTTTAATATCCATATGCTTGTTGAGGCTTTTTAATATCTTATACGCCTCTATTGTTATTGTTGTAACGTAACAAAAGGTTACTGAATCAGTTATAACCCAAACGGAGGTTTGAAATGAAATGTAAATATTTATAAGATTAACAAAATACTATACTTGCCAGCGGCGTGAAGAAGGTAACCACTGCTCGTTGTGACTACTTAGCATATTTCCCCCTCACAAGTTTCCAACGCATTTATAAGCAATGAGGCATACCTATTAATGTTCATAGGTAGTGTATACAACGGTTATCAACGATAAAATTATCTGTCGATATCCCCACAACCATTTTCGTTCTTGTTACATTTTGGAACTATTTCTAGGGCCCTACCTCAAATTCACTGATCCAGTATTTCTTTGTTACTTGCATTGTCTTTTGTTTCAACACAGCTTTCTACATTTTATAAAATATGCTCCGTCAGTCCGTCCGTCCGTTTAAGAGTGACGTCAGAACAACGGCCCCATTCTGTGTTTTGCTTTGTTTTTCTTCTTTTTTTTTTTCTTTTTATCTTATTTTTGTTTTTTCCTGAACGAGTAATGGTCGGGTTTTATCGCTAGTCCCACATCGATCAAACTCGGCAAGACCCCCCAGGGAAGAAAAGAAAGAAAAATGTGACACGAGACAACGTAGTTAGTATTGGTAGTGTCATGCACAAAGAGTTTTGTCGGGGTGGTCCACTGGTCTGCCAGTACGAAAAGAAATACAAAGAGACTTATAAGGAAAAAGAGTGTATGAAGCGAGCTGAACCAAGGCTCGGGAAAAAAGTAAATTATTATTATTATTATTATTATTATTATTATTCATTTCTCTTTTTTCTTTTCTAGTTTCAGTGTCAGGAATTGAGAGCTTTTCAGCCGATGAATCGGTCGAGGGTCGAAAAGTACCAGCACCTAGGGACAATACATCAGACTGCTTATTCTTAATGTTGGGGGCGGAGGTAGATGCGTTAGGAAGAGGATACGAAGTTGCTATTTTTTTTTCTTTTATGTTTATTTATTTATTTATTTGCCGGGGTGTGGCTGGAGTTTGAGTCAATCGAAAGTCGACTTTGCTTCGATCACACTGAAAAGTGAAAAAGCAATCACAGATTTGTTATTTACCAAGAATAACACATTTTCAAAAATAGAAAATATATACATACATTCATATATATATATATATATATGTGTGTGTGTGTGTGTGTGTGTGTGTGTGTGTGTGTGTGTGTGTATTGGTGAAATAAACAGATCTCTATGAAAATGCGTGGTTCTTAAATAAGAAAAGGGTTTAGATAATGGCCGATAGGACAGGATAAAAGTAAAATAAATGATTACTCACTACCTTATAGTGCTAATTTCATGTATTTTCATAAAGAAATACATTCATCAAATGATATATATATATATATATATATATATATATATATATATATATATATAAGTTTAATGCAAATTAAGAAATTTAGCATGAAAGGTGCTCGAGAATACAGTGTATATATATATATATATATATATATACATGGCATTCAGTGACTGCATTCATTTATGAAAATAAATGAAAGTATTTAACCAAAAAAATGAGATAATCTCAAAATCTCGACAAACCGTTAATTTGAGATAATCTCAAAGTGTCGACTCTAAAACAAACATCTTCTGTCCCAATTCGTCTCGTAATCAAAACATTAACTTAAATTCATTCCCATTTTTTTTTTTTTTTTCAGTTATTATTACCACGAAGCACCATTGTTTTCATATTTACATATATTTCTGCTATCTATATTCATATCACTCACTGAAAATTTCTCCCTTGAACTTTTGCCGCATCCCCCGAGTTTCACCAACACCTTTCTTATTACAACATCATCCACCATCCATTACAGACACCATATTAATTATCCAACAGAACCACCGACCACAAGACCTATTTCTCCCACATTATCATATTATGACCACCCACAAGTACTGCCAGTAAGTGTATTATTTTTATCATTGTCAATAAATGTAAGTACTATTTTTTCCATATCATTACATTATGATCACCCACGAGTATTGTCAGAGGTCGTTATGATTATAAATGTTTCAGCTATTATTATTATTATAATAATTATTATTATTATTTACTCCTTTAGAGTTTTTCACATAAGTGTTAGCTGATGGTTTTTCACTGGAGTTTGAGTGACAGCAAGTCTCCTCAAGTCTCCAGGACTCGTCTCAGTATTCTGGCCG
Source organism: Sepioteuthis lessoniana (assembly GCA_963585895.1). NCBI lineage: Eukaryota > Metazoa > Mollusca > Cephalopoda > Myopsida > Loliginidae > Sepioteuthis > Sepioteuthis lessoniana. The sequence goes on along the minus strand of OY757906.1, from coordinate 38,983,770 downwards.
TCCTCAGCAATGCTGTCGTTTGGATAGTCTCCACCCGTCCGCCGACTTCCAAGTCTTCCAGTCCTTTTAATAATCCTTTTGTTATTGTCCCTAAAGCACCAATCACAATTAGCACAATCGTTACTTTCATGTTCCACAGCTTTTTCAATTCTCTAGCAAGGTCGAGGTACTTATGTTTCTTTTCACTTTCCTTCAGATTTATTCTGTGGTCCGCCAGGACAGCAAAGTCGACAATTTTACAAATTCTCTTTTTTTTGTTGATTATTAGGAGATCTGGTCTTCTGGCCGGGATTAGGTGATCCGTTTATTATTATTACCTCAAAAACTACCCAAAACATACCTTTTTTTATTACCTGCCCATAAATACTTTATTACATAACCTATAAGTGCCACCACTTACCGTTGATAATACAAACATTATCATCATTTAAAAAAAAGAAAAATGATAAATAAAAGATAAAATATTTAAACAAAACGTTTTTTCAATATGATGATTTTAATTCTAATCATCATCATCAATCAAAAAATTCACCACTGAAAAAGACATTTCATATTCACATCTGATAAAACCTTAGCTATCAGAAAGAGATGTAGGATCAAAATAAAAAAGAAATCATTAGGATTGAAAAAGATTCTTTTTGTCATACCCTCCTCATCCACTCTCTCCTTTTCGCTCTCTCTTTCTTTGCCTCGAGTCTTTCGGCTTACAGAAAGTGGAAATATGTGTATATATGTAAAGATGCTCGCCAACATATGCATTCCTCTTTAAAGTTTACTGTGGAAAAGGAGTTCAACCATCAACTTGCCTTTTCAGATATATTTGTGCATAAAACTTCCACAGCTTTTCTTACTTCTGTACACAGGAAGCCAACCTTTTCCGGCCTGTATACGAGATGGGATTCATTTTGCCCTCAGCAGCGCAAAATTAATTTAATTAAGACTCTTGTCCATCGTGCCCTTTTGATTTCGTCCAAGTGCTTTCTTGATGATGAAATCGAGTTCATCAGGTCAACCTTGTCTAAAAATGGATAAAAATTGTTTGTTTTGGATAATGTTCTCCTGTTTGATAGGGCTAAAAGGTGCACCGTTAACAAGTACCCTGTTTATTTGCGTTTGTCGTATATAGGTTCTAGGGGTGAGAAATTTGTCAAATGCCCGGTAGGTGGTAAGTGTCATTTTTCAGCTGCTGTGCGACTCAATGCGTAAAGATGTCCTACCTCCCCACCATATCAAATCGGTTATATATAAATATACATGTAATTGTGGCAGTGACTACATATGCAGGACGTCTAACCGATTGGACCTGTGCATAAAGCAACATTTGCCAGCTCGTATTTTGAATCTGGAGCTTAAAAGAGGCCAGCTTGTTAAAACACCCGGATCTTCTATAGCAGACCACATGATTAATAGCAGGGAATGCGTGGCAGATTTTAATGTTAACCGATTCAGTATCCTGAGTCGGTCACATTCGCAATACCATCTTAAAGTGTTGGAGACCCTTTACGTTCGATCCCTTCAACCATCCCTCTGTAAACAGAGGGACTGTTTGTTAGGGTTGAATGTGATCGGTCTCTAACCATCTGCTCATCACTCCTACTAACCCCTCTTTTTTTAATTCTCGTCTCTCCTCCACTTTTCTTCAGTACATTCCCCCTTTTAAATTTTCTGGTGTTAACAGCTTGAGAAGAGTCAGACAAAACTGGTCGTTTCCCCACTTTTTTAACAATAAACATGCCCACAATTTTCCAAAACTATTATGTCTTCTTGGCTATTAATAAGTTTTTAACCATCAATAATTTGTTCAAACACACTAATATAAATATATATATATGCGGTGTGTGTGAGTGTGTGTGTGTGTGTGTGTGTGTGTGTGTGTGTGTGTGTGTGTGTGTGTGTGTGTGTGTGGCAGCACCTACTCAAACACAGTAGCATTCAAACGCACACAAACTTTTGCACGCATGCGCACAAAGAAAATCCTTCCAAAACCACAACACGACAAAATTAACCAAATTGATCGTTTTTAAACCTTTCTCTCTTGGGTTGGTTTATTTTGGTTTTATGGCGTATCAACCATTGTTGGTTATTTAATGCCAAATCAATTTTTATACTTATAAACAGTTCTATTTCGTTTAACATAAGCACTGTTTCAATGTTAAACACTTCTTTTTGAACCATAGATAGGACCCAATCAGATGCTACTTCTCTGGGTTAGAATGGACCTGGGAGCTTTCCTCAAGGCTCCTATATTACTGAAGCTTACCTATCAGATTGTTTAGTGTCATATCTATGACACTCGTTCAAGGTATCTTACCCCTCTACAGAGATGCAGTCGGTGTATTTTGTTGCACCAACCGACTGTGTCACCTTTCACTCTCTCTGATAAATGCATAAAGCATAAAACCCAGTGTTACAGACACTAACGTGTAATATATATATATATATATATATATATATATATACGTGTGTGTGTGTGTGTGTGTAATATATGCATATATAAGTGGAAAATACATTTCTTTAATCCTTTAAAACACTTTTCTTCCATGGAAATATCAATCTATTGTATACCTTCTGCAGAGAAATTCTTGGATTGATTTTTAGCTGTGGTCTATTTCATCATTGCTGGAAAACTTTGCTCAACGATTAAATGTTTTTGAGGGGACCAAACAAGTGAAAATCAGTGGCGTTCAAATGTGGACAGTAAGAAAGACGCGGCGGCTGTTTTTAGCCAAACTGATAAATAGTTTTCAGTTTTCTTTCTGCACACCGTGGCTTTGTATTATTTTGGTGAAATTCAACGAAAACTGACCTTAGAAAAATTAACTTCAACATACACAATTTTCTGTGCTGTACGCAGAGATTTCTTGTTGTTTAGAAATATCCTCTATTTTAACTCTGCCAAAATGAGTGCATTAAGTCAATCTACCATTTCCGGTATGCTTACAACTGTGGGTCTAACTGGCTTTTCCCTAGTTTGAATATTATGTCGACCTTTCATTAAATACTTTTATCCATTTGTCAACATTTCTTTTTACGAAAGCATGCTTCTCTCTAAATCTGACATTCTTTTATAAATTTCTCATAGTTGGTACTTCTCAGCCAGAGAGAACTTGAAGTCAGATCTCTTCTCTAGCCTGCAGCATTCTGTTTGATCCTCAACCATTTCGAATAGCCTCAAAACAAATAAATTTGGTTGATCAAAATAATGTTGGTATAAACCAATTTTAGAAAATTTCTGAAAAAAAAAAATGTTGCTTTTTCAAAAACTATTCACAAAATCTCTTGAATGACCTTCATATATATAGACACTACCTCCCACTTCAAACCCCCTCTAATATTTTGATTTCATGGGGTTCGTTACAGTACAAATCAACCAATCTGACTCAGTGCGTACAAAACTGATTACATGTTTTAAATATAACAATGCTTTGACCCAGTGGATTACTTCACAGTTCAACAGAGATGGGACATTATCAAGTTCCACAAAATTCTGAACAGATTCAAATGTTCCTTGACGTTGTTAGCCTCCTCTCCGTAGTACAGTGAGACCTCGACTTACGAAAACCTCATCACACGAAAAATTCAGAATACGAAACGAGCTTCAAAGAAATTTCGTCCCATTTAACGAAAAAATATTCAAGATACGAATACGAAAATCGAAAATGCCGCCCGACAATGATCCTCTTAGAATTAATTTCATTACCGGACATTGGCCTAGCGGTTAGAGTGTTCGCCAATCGCCCGGGAGACCTCGGTTCGATCCCAGGTCGAGTCATACCAAAGACTCAAAAAATGGTACTTGATGCCTCCTTGCTTAACACTCAGCATTATAAGGTACGGATCAAGGGTAAAGTGGAGCAATCCAGGGAAAGGAGTAGCGCCCTCCCCTACACCTTGGTGTAGTAAGCTATCGAAAAGGGAGCCTTCGGGTCACCCTCGACCATGGTCGCCTACTTTACTTTTATCACGAGAACACTTTGTTGTGCAATGAACATATTCCTTCGGGTGTGTATAATATTTACACTTTATATGACTGCTTTTGGGGGCTGGAGCGAATTACACCACATATAGAGTAAATCTTGTCCCATAATACGAAAATTCCCAGATACGAATTCCCCTCCGGAATGGATTTATTTCGTATCTCGAGATGTCACTCTATTTTAATTCCAATTGGTGTTAGCTTTCGAACAAATATAATCGTTTCTGTTTAATCTTTCTTTTAATTCGTGAGAGGAAAGATTACGTCTCGGTACTTTTTGGATATACTTTGTATGTTTTGCAATTTATTTCTATATCCAACAAGAGAGATTATCTAAGTGGATAATTTCTTCTTTTTTTTCTTTTCAAATTCCTATTCCTAATTTAATGATAACAGTAAATAATTACTCGAGTCAAAGAAATCTACGAGAACGTATATGTTTACTTAATCTCTTAAAAAGCTCTCTATACGAAATAAGTCTCTGACAACGTGAAGCTATAGACAAACATCCAACATTAAAATATCTTTAACGAGGAATGTATGTAGAAAATAGGTTAAAGAATGAGTCCAACCACTTTACAAAATAAATATTCCGATAATCTTAAAAGAGCATACAGATTCTAAAGATTACAAGTGGACTTAATAACCACATTACTTGTAATCAATCCGAGTCTTTTTCTCGGACTAGAACATTGAAGGAGATACATGATAAATCAATGCACAGATTAGCAATATTTTTCATTCATTCGTTCATATATATATATATATATATATATATATATATCGCTAACTAAATGGCTGAAGAAGAAACTAGACGGCCATTACACAAGAATGCTGAGAGCAATATTGAAGAAGTCCTGGCGACAACACCTCTTAAGACACCGACTATACGGCCACTTGCCTCCTATCACGAAAACTATACAAGTTAGACGAACCAGACACGCAGGACACTCCTGGAGAAGCAAGGACAAACTCATCAGTGATGTACTCCTATCGACCCCCGCATATGGCCAAGCAAAAGCAGAACGACCAGCCCTAACATACATACAGCAGCTATGTGAGGACACGGGATGTAACCCTGAAGACCTGCCAAAAGCGATGAATGATAGGGAGAAGTGGCGAGACAGGGTCAGGGATATCCGTGCTGGTGGCATGACATGATGATGATTATATATATATATATATATATATATATATATATCGTAAGTTCGTACTGGTAGCATGGTCTCTCTCTTTCTTGCTCTCTCTCTCTCTCTCAATTCCTATCGGCCATCACTCTGAGCAGTTCCACTAGAGTGAAATCGATGTCCTTGCCGAGCTGATTGATATAATTGTTGTTGTATACTCATAATACATATGCATAATACATGCGGGACATAATCAAACATAGTGACGAACTTCAATGAACGAACGATTACACTTCTTTATAAAAATATACCTCCCACACTTTATTCTCGAAAGGTTGATGTTTCTTGTGTGTTAGAGGTGAGTTGGAGACGGTGACAGACTGCTACATATTGACCCATAGTTCCTCTGAGCATAGCAGCACTTCTTTCGCATTCTGGTTGGGCTGCTCAACCGTGGGTCTGTCTGGAGTTGGTTCTCACTCCGCGGGCATCCTATCTCCGACTGACTCAAGCTGTCTGTGTCCTGGTTATATTTTTGTTTGACATCCACTTGCTTCCACTTATTTACACATGTGCATCTCTTGATTGACGGCTCGGTCGAGGGTCAATATGTAATATTGTGTTGGTGTAGCCATGGGTAGAAGTAAAAGGAAAAGCATCATTTATGAGTTTGTTTCTGCTTCTCAACAGTGCCCAGTATATCCAGCATATATATATATATATATATATATATATATATATATATAATTGAAATAAAACGTTAAAAGCGCACCAATTTCATAAAACCGTTAGTGTGCCTAATACACACAAATAGAGAGTAATATCACAATATAACCCCGATATATTTCAATTACAAAAAAATAATATATGGTGTATATATATATATATATATATATATAGTTATGCTATTAACTGATAAATTGCAAGTCTAATAGATTTAACAATAGATGTAGCCTCTTAATAAAAATATGAGAGTAACAGTAATCTACTTCATGGCTTTTAAGTAAGAATTATACCGCATATAGTCGTAATATATGAACTTAAAAACATATTTGGTTAAATTGTAATGGTTTTAACCGATAAAGGAGAAAGCAAATGAAAATCTAAAAATCAAATTATTATAAAATAGGAGGTTTCGAGAGATAAAAATTTGGTGATGAATTAAGACTTAACAACGAAGACTAAATTTTATAAGTTTTTTTTTAATATATCACTGGCAATTATAATAGGATTACGACTGGATCATTATTTAATTGCATTAAATTGGTTTTATGAAGAAAAATATTTTTTCAGTATAAATCTTTAAATGCTTGATTAATAATAAAGTTTCTTTATCCAGAATAGCAATGTTTATCATCTCCATTGGAATTATATGCCATCTGATGAGGCAGTTCGTACTGAACAAATTGTCAAAATTAATTTATTATGGCATGATATCTGCTGATATTTTTTTTATATTACCGATGTATTTGCTCCGTATGTGAGTTTTTCGATATATTTGTATATATTAATAAGCATACACTGAGAAATCTGTTAGAATTATTTGAAACTTCTCATATATTCCACGATTGAATTATTCCATATAAGTCAATTTTGGACTTTATATATATATATATATATATATATATATATATATATATATATATCAGTTCGTATAGTATAGACATAGTCATACGTTTGGCGAGAAATCAAAAGTTACTAATCTCTCTCTACTGTATGAGTACGTTATCCTAACTTGGATATGCAAAAGTAGCTTGAAAATTACTATACCTCGCCCAGAAAGAGTCGGAAATTCATAAGTGTCCAGAAAATGCCAAAATTCTTCAGCTTCTGCTCTAACGTCAGTATTCTTGGGATCCACCTTGCAGACAGTTGGTTCCTCCTCAAGATCTCGGTTAAAATTTTCGCTAATGGCTTTTCTTTTTGTGTGAGGCTTAGAACTTTTTGAACGACACTTGTATATACTCTACGACTGATATTTCACATTAGTTATTGCTAAATACAGCAAACTACATAATCAATATGTAAGAGGTGAAAAATTATCATAGACTCTTGAAAATTCAGTATGTTATTATTGCTATACATCTTATGAGATGACTGACCAATTTTTATGATTTCAGGTTCAAATAAACTGCTACAGAAGGAATTGGAATACACCCTACTGAAGCCTGATTGTCACTGCTGGTGAATTTCAAAAACGCAATCTGGTCGTGAGGACACTTTAGAAGAACGATATGCAATAAAATTCTGTTTTAAACTTGGAAAAAAAGCCACAGAAACGTATGGAATGCTTCAGACTGCTTTTGGAGAAACTTGCATAAATTGAACATCAGTTTTTGAGTGGCATAAGAGATTCAAGGAAGGCAGGGAGTCTGTGAGGGATAATGAGAGGTGTGGGAGAAGTAAGGAAGTCAATACACCTGAGTTGATTGGCCAAAGGGTAAGGGTTATGGTTACTATGTTGAGATTGTAAGGGAATTCAGGAAGAGATTCCGTCGGAAGAGGCCAGCACTCTTCAAATCGGGTCAGTGGCATTTCCACCAGGACAATACACCAGTCCACAACTCCATCTTTGTCACAGACTATTTGACCAAGATGAGCATCAAGACAGTTCCTCACCGTCCCTATAGTTCAGACCTTGCTCCCTGTGACCTTTGCTTATTCCCTAAGCTCAGAGGCTGTCGTTATGAGACAAATGAGATGAAAGAGGCTGTGATGAAGGTCATAGACACTCTCACACAAGAGGACTTCCATGGGACCTTCGAGAAGTTGTTGGAACGGTAGAACAAGTGCATTGCAGCCGGAGGAGATTACTTCGAAGGGGACTAGAGTTTCACGTGTGAACTATCAATAAAGGTGCCCATACGAAACTTATCGTATGCACCTCGTACATCATTAGGGATCAGGTCTAATGAAAAAAAAGCTATTCACCCTGAAGGATGGAAAGCGAGTTGCCTCATGTGGACTGTGCATAGTGGGATTCTAGGGACCGAAAGAACCATTACCCAAGAGGAACAATAAAGACTTGAAATTGGTCGTGTAACACAGGGACGTACATTTGGCTGGTGCACACAAAGTTAAAATAGCCTCCTTTCCTGCTCAATAGACACATGTCTGCTTGTGGTTAAATAAACCTAATTATTCTGTTATACTCCACAAGTATGTCTCTTTTCGATTTTTTAACATATTTCCTTTGTTCATATATGTATATATTTATATGTAATGGATTTAATGATCAGTGAACATTTCCAACGATGAAAGTGTTCACTGTTTGAATATCTATATAGATGAGGAGTTTGTTGATTTACAGTAGTGAAGACTAGCATAACCAACCTCACATTTTTGACCAGTTGATTGCAGAAGAAGGGTATTTTCTTTTTACCTGTGACTCACAGAACAACAGAAAAGGTTTCATTCTTTTAGATTGGTTGCCTTATTAAGTTTAACCGAATATTTCACCCATAGCTTCAGTGAAAGAAATGAGTTATATTTTCGTGAGATTTGAATTGACGTATTGTGGGCACAATCTCTTAGATACAACTCAAACCAGTAGAACGTCATTTCTGTCCGATCAACGAAAGAAGCGGAAAAATATCTTATTTGTACATTTTATAACATCTCCTTTTCCTTCAGATGTTTTTTGATAATTGTTATCTCTTTTGAGAGTTTTTAGCTCCAGCGTTTGCTGATGGTTTTTCACTGGTGTCTGAATGACAGCAAGTCTCCTTAAGTCTCCAAGACTCTTCTTAGTACTCTGACCGATCTCTATAATGCTGTAGTTTGGATGGTCTCCGCTTGTCCTCTTATTTCCAAGTCCTCAAGTCTCTGTTATAATTATTATTATTATTGATGTTGGTATTTAATGGGATTAACGTTTTCATTCTGCCATCAGGAAGAGAAGGAAAATTTCCCAGTCGTCAACAGGGCTATTGACCGAACGGGCGAAGAAAAGTTTAAAATTCCAAGCCTCTAAAATACTCCTATTCCTTTCCATATTCCCATTTCAAATTGAGACGCCCTGAAAGCCATGCCTTCATCTAGCATTACAGAGCAGCACTAAACAAACAAATAGCAGCTCCTAATTTGAATCCATTGTTTTCAAGTAGTGGAGGAACACTGACTCTCAGATAAAGAAAAGTTCAGGGTACAGCGATTTGTAAAGGAGGGCATGCTGACTGACACTTGAAAGGATCTATGACAACTGATTTCCTTAAAAAAGGTGAAACTGAAAACAGTGATTCCTACTGGTAACTTTTTCGGAAAAGTTCCACTTATTTATTGAATGATCACCACACAACACACATGGATATACGTTATCAGAAATAATATTAATAAAAAAAGGGACATGTAAACAGCCTCGTCCAAAAATTGAACTTAGCGGTCTAAATCTATTTTTCTAATAAAACTATCAAGTTGCAGTATATATATATATACATATATATATATATATATATTAAGAGAGAGAAAGTGTGTGTGTGTGAGAGAGAGAGAGAGAGAGAGAGAGTAAGAGAGAGAGAGAGAGAGAGAGAGAGAGAGAGAGAGTGAGAGAGTTAACAGCTAAACAAACAAAATTCGAAAGTCTCACAATTGCAAAAATATATGACGGTATACTCAGTCACTGAAAATAATGATTATATCAATTAAAACGAATTACATATGTCCTACACTTATTGTGGAAATATTATTTACCATTATTAGTTCTATATGTACAAACGGATCAGACACAAAAGCACCTTGGAATAAACGATCAAAAACAAACACTCACACACACACCTTATATATATATATATATATATATATATATATATACTTTTATGTAGATACTTACGTATACATAAACACATACATATATAAATACATATATTTGTATGTATGTAGATACATAGGTATATGTTTACATACATATTTATACGTATATTTGCATATATATTTTCTATCCGAATATGTACGCACATATACAAATATGTATTTAATATTTGTATATGATTATATACACACGCAGACGTACA
>OY757906.1:38848658-38971158 GCA_963585895.1 Sepioteuthis lessoniana | reverse complement strand
TTATAAATATATATTTATTAATCATACATGTAATACATTTATATATTCATATGTGCGTGTATGCTTTTTTTTAAATAAATATATATTACACATAAAAACATGCACACCCACATATATTGCGTACACACACACACACACACACACACACACACACACACACACACACACACACACTCACACACACACACACACAAACACACACACACACACATATATATATATATATATATATATATATATATATATCTGCATGTGTGTGAGCAATATATATGCGTATATTTATTAAAATATATATGCCAATGTGCGTTATATATTTGTATATTTATTAAAATATACATGCCAATGTGCGTTTGTGCTTTTGTAAATAATATATAAAGGACCTTCGCAGTTTTATTTTTAGAATTGTTTTTCCCCCTCTCTACAGATGATTCCGTTAATAGTTATATATATATATATATATATATATATATATATATATATATATACATGTGTGTGTGTGTGTGTGTGTTTGTATGTGTGTGTGTAATAAATATATTTATCATATATATGTGTAAGTGGGAGTATGTGGATACGTATGTGTGTTTATTCGTGTCCTTGTGTTTCAGATTGTGTATATATGTGTGTTTGTATGTAATCGTACCTGTTTGTGTCTTCGTTTATACAGAAAAGCAGAGACGATGTTATGAAGAAATAAACTTATATACACACTTAGAATGTATTCCATATTTTTACTGGTTCCTTTTATTATCTGCTTACATCTAACTTGTTATCAAATATTCTTATGTGTGGTTCTAAACTCAGATAAATAAAGATGTATATGTTGATGTATACTTTTGTATACTAATACGTATGAATATCTGCGCGTGCGCGCACACACACACACACACACACACACACACACACACACATATATATATATATATATATATATATATATATATATATATATATATATAGGCAGACCTATTCATTTCAGTCGTTTATATAGACAGATTCATATATACATATTTGTGAGGCGCATGCAGTTTGAGAGTAACCGGTCATCGTACATTGATTCAAGCACTGGTCCGGCCTTGATCAAGCAAGCCATCCTGAATATTCGGCCATCGTTTACATATCTATGGTATCGTGGAATTCACTTGGCTGCCATCTCTGTGTCCATCGCGGATTCGTTTAGAATTAAATCAGCGTTTCTGAAAAATTCCATTTGCTTCCTAATCTCATTCTGATTAAGTTATAATGCGCTCTCGGAATGGTGCCAAGCCATTTTAGGGATTTCACTCACAGACTGAAAGGAAGGGAACAGACGGTTAGGGAGAATTGAAGGAAGATTCTATGAGAGCAGAGAGGAGATCAGAGAGGGTGTTTGAATGAGAGTGCACGCCAGTAGAGAAGGAAGGAGAGAACTATTAAAAAGAAAGAAAGAACGATAATATTTGAGAATCAGAGGAAATTTTGATTGGAGAAAGAGAAGGGTAGGGGTGGGACAAATAAACGAAGAAAAAAAAAAGAAAGAAAAGAGAATTAAAAAGCAGAATTATATTGAAAGTTTACCAGGCAGAAAACACGGTACAGCAAATATTTTGAAGATGGCAGAAAATGAAGGAAAGAACGACGTTATGAAAAAATAAAGTAAAGCAAAACCAAAAGAAAAAAATAAAAAGATAAAAAAATAAAAAAGGATTTTAAAAAAGCAAAAAGCAGAAGAAATATACGAATTTTTACTTGGAACTGGAACGCAGTTATATAAGGAATCAAAAATATCTGCAAAGCAAGGAAAATCATGTAGCAATAATATATATATATATATATATATATATATATATATATATATATATATATATCTTCATCATCTCATTATCTTGTGCCACCTGCACGGATATCCCTGACCCTCTCTCGCCACTCCTCCCAATCGTTTATCGCTTCTGGCTGGTCCTCAGGGCTACATCGCGTATCCTCACTGAGCTGCTGTATGTAAGTTCGAGCTGGTCGCCCTGCTTTTGCTCGGCCATGTGCGGAGGTCCATTGAAGAACATCACTTATGAGCTCGTCCTTGCTTCTCCAGCAGTGTCCTGCATGTCTGGTTCGTCTAACTTTGATAGTTTTCATGATGGAAGATAGGTGGGCGTACAGCTGTCGCTTTGTGGGGTTTTTCCTCCAGGACTTGTTCGATATTGCTCGCAGTATTCTTGTGTAGTTGCCGTCAAGCTTTTTCTCCATCCGTTTAATTAGCGTCCATGTAATGCATGGTATAGATGGAATATTTGTTAGTGTCTTGGAAATTCATTTAAAGTGATAGAATCAGAATCCTCCAATCTACAGGTTATACAATCAGCTAAAATTCTGCAGAGATTGTGAGCACATTCATAAGTCTTGGTGTCACTTGTTTTCTTTTGAAAAACATCAATGTCTTAAAGAAAAGAGCGAAAAAATCCATGAATACATATTTTAGAAGTATGATTTTCGTTAACTGCTTGAATTGTACAAGCTTCTACCTAAGTTTTAAAAAAAAGATGCAGTATTCTGCTCTAACCCAACAAAGGTTGGTTTGGCTAAATTCTTATATTATCGAAGCTAATTAGATATTGTTTATTAACTTACATATTTTAATCGAATTTGAAGGATCTGTAATAATACAATAACAGAAATATTCTATTATGATTAGTTTACTCTGTCATAAATTCTGAAATATAAACCACACAGTGAGAATGGAATTCATCAACAATGTCCAGCTAGCCTATCTTGTTAATCATCACAAAATGTGAGGTGTCTAAAAGCCATTTAACAAGTTTAACATAGTTTCGAAAAAAAACAGAAAGTGCGGACACTCCCTAAGAATCGATCTCACTAATATATATATATATATAGGAGTGTGTGTGTGTGTGTGTGTGTGTGTGTGTGTGTGAATCAGTGGTGTAAGGGTTACCGTCGTTATAAATTGACATGGTTATCTGAGTTCGAATCCTGGACGAAGCTAGTTGCATTTCACTTAGCGCTAATAACATTGGGAAAAGTCTAAATCCAGAAGTTTTCACCACAAGTATGGGTAAGCAAGAGAGTTGACTGGACCTTTTAACCTTGGTGAGGAAACCAGTCAAGAAGAAGGCAATTGACCTTGTTTCGCATCTGCACGTGCGAAGGGCTTATCTATATATCTGTCTATCGTTTACTACCCACTCTAATGTACATATAATGTTTGCACGCCTAGATTGCCAAAAAGAACGTAAAGTGCCCAAAAGAATCTCAGCATAGTTTCTTAAAAGGCTAATTTATCATTATGCTAGACGTATCGAACATCTACTACGAATCGATTTCTGCTTGCATGGCTTGTTGACCAGTCCACTGTGGAAGCACCCAGAGAAATAATAATAACAATAAAATAGCACAGACAATTTTAGTAGACATTAGAGGAAATATTAAAAATACTGATAATATTTGGTACTTTAAAAACAGCAGCAATAATAATAATAATAATAATAAACAAAAAAAAAACAACATATCAGAAATGAACTGCCAACTCTTGAAAATGAATACGCAACAGTACCAAGTAACCCTACAGAAACACTATTACAAGAACAACAGATAAATTTAAAAAACATAGAAAGAATTATGACCACTAGAAACAGAATAGAGAACACTTAAAACTGAAACAAACAAAATAAATCAAATAATACTTTACATATCAACAAATAATATAACTGAATTAAATGATCTAATCTATTCAGGGGCAAAATAAGTATGTGAGAAAATTAGGGTTCCCCCAAAAAGCACGAAAAAACAATCTGGAAACCCAGATAAAAAAATCTATGAAAACAGGCCAAAATGGTGAAACAGAAAGATCCTGGAATATGCGGGAAGAGAATGGAAAAGACAACACGGGAAAAAATAGCTGTACAACTTGAGGAAATAAACCAGAAGGTTCTGGTGAAAGAAGGGAGACTAAAGAGATATCGACAAAGAATAAAACAATACAGACAAAACAGGACATTCCAAAACAATGAAAGAAAATTCTATCAACAATTGGGAGGGCATGGCACAAAAACATATCAACAACCAGACGCCAAAGAAACCGAGCAATTTGGGACGAAAATATGACAACCGAGAAAGCATAAGGAAAAGGCTGAATGGATTGACAATATGACTGGAGAGCTAGAAGGAATCGATGAAGGCCCCAAAGCTGAAATACACATTGAATTACTCAAAAAGACACTAAATGATATCAAACTGGAAAACGCCAGGACATGATGGAATGCATGGATTCTGGTTCAAGAAATTCACCTCCATTCACGACAGACTAGCACTAGAAATGAACAGATGCCTACAAGATGCACAAGTACCTGACTGGATGACCAAAGGAAAGAGCACATTGATCCAACAGAACCCAAGTAAAGGAACTGCTCCAAACAATTATAGACCCATAACTTGTTTACCGATGATGTGGAAAATATTAACAGCGCAAATGAAGAAAGAGATATACTACTAGCTAACAAGCCGCGGATTGTTCCCAGACGAACATAAAGGATGCCGCAAAGGATCCAGAGGCACAGCATAGTTACTCTCAATGATAATTTTTATCCAAAGGTTTCTACTTCTTGTGTGGTTCCACAGAGCTGGATAATAAAAGGTCTCAAAATGTACAAAATATCACACGAAACCATAAACTTCATCGAAAAAAAAACCATGAAAAACTGGAGAGTTGAATTAACAGCTGAAGGAAAAAGCTTGGCTGAAACAAAGATCCAAAGAGGGATTTTCCAAAGAGATGCAATGTCACCACTACTATTCATAATTGCCATGATGCCACTTAACGGCCGGATACAAACTCAGCCGAGCGCAAGAAAATATCAATTACCTAATGTACAAGGATGACATTAAACTATTTGCAAAAAATGAAAAAGAACTGGAAACCCTAATACACACAGTTAAAATATACAGACATAGGGATGGAATTTGGCATTGAAAAATGCGCTCTGCTCGTCATGAAAAGTCGCAAACGACATATAACTGACGGAATAGAACTACCAAATCAAGTCAAGATCAGAACGCGAACGTACAAATACTAAGGAATCTTGGAGGCTGACACAATCAAACAAGTCGAAATGAAAAACAAAATTCAAAAAGAATATCTCAGGAGAACTAGAACACTACTCGAAACAAAGCTCTCCAGCAGAAACCTTATCGAAGGAATAAATACTTGGGCTGTACCCCTCGTTAGATACTCGGGACCCTTTCTCAAGTGGACCAGAGATGAACTTAGACAAATGGACCCAAGAACTAGAAAACTAATGACCATGCACAAGGCATTACATTCCAAAGACGACGTTGACAGATTATATGTATAAAAAAAAGAGAGGAAGAGTTTACACATCGAAATAACGACTCAAAGACTACATAGAAAAACACGAAAGAGGATTGATTACGGCCATCAGAAAAAAAACTGACCACACGATAGATAACAGAATGACAAAAACTAAAAACAAAAATGGTAAGAAAAACAACTCCATTGGCGTTTTAAACGACTAATAAACAACATCTCACATGACAAAACCTGGACATAGCTAAGAAAAGGAAACTTTAAGAGAGAAACAGAATCTCTCCTAATGGCAGCACAAAATAGCGCCATAAGAACCAATCATATCAATACGAGGATAGATAAGACGCAACAAAATAGCAAATGTAGACTCTGTGGTGACAGAGATGAAACCATCAATCACATAATAAGCGAATGCAGCAAATTAGCACATAAGGAGTACAAGGCTAGACACGACTGGGTGGGCAAGGGGATCCACTGGGAAATGTTCAAGAAATTTAAGTTTGACCATGCCAACAAATGGTATATGCACAAGCCATCACCTGTGCTAGAAAATGACAAACACAAACTCCTACGGGACTTTAATATACAAACGGATCACCAAATCTCGGCTAGAAGACCAGACCTTATAATAAGCAACAAAAAAAAATCTACAAAATTGTCGACTTTTCTGTCCTGGCTGACCACAGAATAAAACTGAAAGAATGTGAAAATAGAGATAAGTACCTCGACCTTGCTAGAGAACTGAAAAAACTTTGGAACATGAAGGTGACAATAATACCAATTGTGATTGGTGCTTTTGGCACGGTAACTAAAGGATTATTAAAGGGTCTGGAGGATTTGGAAGTTGGCGGCCGAGTGGAGACCATCAAAACAACAGCATTATTGAAAACGGCCAGAATACTGAGAAGAGTCCTGGAGACTTAAGGAGACTTGCTGTCACTCAATCTCCAGTGAAAGACCATCAGCTTACGCTGATGTGAAAAACTCTAATGTGTAAATAATTATGATAATAATAATAATAATAATAATAATAATAATAATAATAATAATAATAATAAGAAGAAGAAGAAGAAGAAGAAGAACAACAACAACAACAACAACAACAACAACAACAAGATCAATAAGCAGAAAAACTTTATTGAAACCAAGTTCTGCAGGAGAAATCTCATCAAAGAGATTAAGATCTTGGCAGTTTTTCTTGAAATATACTCGAGACCATTCTAAAAAAAACGAACAAAGATTGAACTCAAACAAATGGACCTTAGGACAAGTAAATTGATGACGATGCCCAAGCCTTGACATTTGAGTGAAGACATCGACTGACTCGATGTATTAAAATGAAAAAGGAGGATGAGCTTGTTTATATAGTTCAATGATATACACAGATTGTATATTCCGACACGATTGATTAATGTTTTACTTACGGTATTAGATAGATTTTGATTGGATAACAGTATCTTTGAAAATAAAAACAAGTGTTTTTATGAATATCACCGAAAGTTGAAAAAAATATTTTTGTAGGCTAACATTGCGAAAAGTTTAATGTCGTTACTTGCAATACATGATAAAAACACCTTTTTGTAGCTTTGAATTAGGGGCCCAATCGTGAGACGAAGTCGTTCATAATTCGAGTCAATACTGGCCCAGTCGGCTGGGGCTGCAGACTACACCAACTGAATCTCTGCAGACAGGTACGCCCCACCTCCCACCAACGAGTGTCCTGGATATGATACTAAACAATCTGATGGTGAGGCTTAGATAATGTTGGAGCTTTGGGGAATGCAGAGTACCCCTTTATTGCCATCGCTCCCAGGTCCACTCTGGAATGGGGTGGTAACACCTAATAAGGTCCTATCTATCTAAGTGATTGACACTAAAACAGCGTACTTTCTAATTTGAATTGTTTGAAATAGAACTGTTGTGACAATAAATCTGCGTACTCATGCTAAACTGAATTGTTTGAAATAAAAAAAATTTGACATATACCTGTGGGTAAACAAAAAACTGTTCTCATGCTAAAGTAAATTGTTTGAAATAGAACTGTTTATACGTATAAAATGGATTTGGAATTAAATAACCTACAAAATGCCATAAAACCAAACCCAACCAAATCAAGTCGATACGGTATTAATAGTATGAAAACAGTTTTAAGTGCATGGTTAATAGACATAGATAGAATTTTTGAAATGGGACAAAGCATTCGCATTCAGCCATGTGTCTTCTTCTTCACGTCATGTAAATTGCAAATTTCATCTACGTTTGGCACTTATTTTGACCCCCTGTAAAAACGTAACTTTCAATATGACTTTTATTTAAGTAAAATCTAGTCGTTCAAATTATTTTACTTTTCGTCGTTTTATCATCATCATCATGTCGTGCGGCCAGCATGGATATCCCTGACCCTCTCTCTCTCCACGTCTCCCTATCATTCATCGCCTCTGGCAGGTCTTCAGGGTTACATCCCGTATCATCACATAGCTGCTGTATGTATGTTCGAGCTGGTCGTCCTGCTTTTGATTTGCCATATGCAGGTGTCCACAGGAGTACATAACTTACGAGCTCGTCCTTGCTTCTCCAGCAATGTCCGGCATGCCTGGTTCTTCTTTTCTGAAGATCCCTGATACACTCGCTTTCAAAAACTAGATAAGATAGATAGATAGATAGATAGATAGATAGATACTTATTTGTGCATGCCATGAGCAGGATGAGACACAAAATCAATTTTGATCGGAAAACGAGTGCTTTTAATTCAGTTTTCCTTCTTTTCGACCAATTGCCTCACCCAGACTAAAGAGCTCAAGCTGCTTGTATATTTTATCAAGTTTAGGGATACATGGTTTCATGCTTTTCCCCAGGGCATCAGCACCAAACGAAACGTAAACAGCTACGTTCAGGATTTGAACTGGAGTCACTCATTCTATTTCCTATGACTGTAAGCGCTCCACATTGCTGTAGAAGCAAGGACGAACTCATCAGTGATGTACTCCTATGGCCCCCCGCATATGGCCAAGCAAAAGCAGGACGACAAGCTCGAACATACATACAGCAGCTATGTGAGGATACAGGATGTAACCCTGAAGACCTGCCAAAAGCAATGAATAATAGAGAGAAGTGGCGAGTGAGGGTCAGGGATATCCGTGCTGGCCGCATGACATGATGATGATGAGTATAAACAGAAATGCCTTTTTTTGACCCAAGATTGTTAACTAGGAGTTTGCGATCCGTGATTTAGTTACATTTGAACTGGAGTCACTCATTCTATTTCCTATGACTGTAAGCGCTCCACCATATGCTTTTCCTGAACTTGATTACAGCCATGAATATGTGTGGATGTTTGAGTCACCTAATGTATACTGATGGATAATAACATTGCAAGAGTCAGAAAAAAACACTTCGATTTTCCGCTTGATACAGCATGTCACACTGCTAGAGTAGTAGTCATATGCATCTCATTTTAAAATCTAAGAATGAATTGATCTGTATTTACTTTCATCTAATGTAATTCAGCTATTTTACCCGTAAGTTTACCCTTGCGTAAATTGAAATACATATTTTTGGTTGGTTTTAATTTTATTTTACGCAAGGGGGATAACTGATAATATTTTATAGATTGGGAGATAGATCTCATTATTAAACTTAGCTATTTGGCCTAAAGTCAGAAGCAGGATACGCCTAGTGGGACTTGAACTCACTAGCAATATTCTGCTTGAATAGCTTGCGAACCATTACAACATGGGATGTGGATAGATAGATAGATAGATCAAATCGACTGGTGCTGTAGAATACACCGACTGCATCTCTGCAGAGGAATAAATTCCACTCTTATTATTTTCCTGAATATGAAACTAAATTTCATTTGATACTGAGGCTCTATTCCTTGAGGTAAGAGAAATATGGAGTACTTCTTCAGGGCAGATCAATCGTTTCCAACAAAAGGTTCAGTGGAAGATCTAAAGTTTTGGTTCGTTGGAATTTCAAGTTTAGACAGGCGTAGCTGGTTTGCATGCCGTAAATCATCTTCTGCACAGTTGGTGCTCTTACAATTGGTGTAAGTTCTGAACGAATTTCTGGTCCCACGGATACTGCAGCAACGGAGACTTTTGGTAAATTCTGGAGAGTAAACATAAGCCTGGAAAAAGCATCACCCTGTCCAGTTGAATTTGTTGGTTGCTACTTTAGTGAAAAGCCAGAATCCAATAACATTGTGGCCCATCTTTGTAACCGATTTCTAGTATAAACAGGACTTGTTCAATATTGCTCTCATCCTGGCGACAACATCCCACAAGACACCGACTATACGGCCACTTGCCTCCCATCACGAAAACTATACAAGTTAGATGAAACAGACACGCAGGACACTGCTGTAGAAGCAAGGACGAACTCATCAGTGATGTACTCCTATGGTCCCCCGCATATGGCCAAGCAAAAGCAGGACGACAAGCTCGAACATACATACAGCAGCTATGTGAGGATACAGGATGTAACCCTGAAGACCTGCCAAAAGCAATGAATAATAGAGAGAAGTGGCGAGTGAGGGTCAGGGATATCCGTGCTGGCCGCATGACATGATGATGATGAGTATAAACAGAAATGCCTTTTTTTGACCCAAGATTGTTAACTAGGAGTTTGCGATCCGTGATTTAGTTACATTTCCGTCCATAAATCATTTTGTGAAATTTCTGAAAAGCAAATTTGATTTTACGTTGCTGTGTCTGAGCTGTTATTAAATTCAGTTAAGATTGCTCAAACTGTTCTTGCTGCTGAATCAAAATCTGTTTTAACTCGTTTCATGAAACAGCCAAGGTTTTTTTTTAAGTGAAATAAGTGAAAGAATTTTAGATTTAAATTTCCCTTACCAGAACATGTCAAATAAAAACGAAATCTTCATCGCCTTATCTGCTGAAAATCGCCTGTTCTATTGATTTGTTTTTAACACTGTACCTTGGAATAAGAAACAAGGATTGACAATGATAAAATAAAATACGCGTAGGAAAAGAATAATGCTACTTTCTGATGCCACGTCCCTCCGACCGACAACTGAATTTTTTCTCCTTGAGATTGTTAATTCCTTTTTGTTCCTAACAGGTTGATATGCAATTAAACCAAATAACCTAGATAAACTATAAGGAGAAATACAAAGTGGATGAGATTGATAAATGTAAGAGCAATATGGAGGAGGTACGTAAAGCATTCTGTTAAAGTTGAAATCCTAAATATTGTAGAACCACTTCTACTAAGATATCTGTGTTATATGGTCATCTACAGCATCACAACGACACCATAATTAAGACGCATGAAGGAAGGACGCATGATAAAGACGCAGGAAGGAAGACGCATGAAGACTTCTTTAGAAAAATATTCACCTCTCACTTTATTGCAAGGGTTTGAAAGGGTTGTTTAAGGGTTTGCATGTGAGGGGATGCTGGAGACCGAACGTAAACTTCATATTTTGACCCCACTGTTATGACCGTCACGTTGTGTCTTTATTGTTCTCCTGATGTTGGGGTCTACTCCATCGGGGCTTTCCGAGGGCCCCCTCGGTCTGGTGTGGCCTTCCCTACCACATCTCGTCTCTAACCCTCTGGGAGTCTGCTGGCAACTGCATCGGGGGTTTCCGAGGTCCCCCTCGGTCGGGTGTGGCCTTCCCTACCACATCTCGTCTCTAACCCTCCGGGAGTCTGCTGGCAACTGAATCGGGGGTTTCTGATGTCCCCCTCGGTCTGGTGTGGCCTTCCCTACCACATCTCGTCTCTAACCCTCTGGGAGTCTGCTGGCAACTGCATCGGGGGTTTCCGAGGTCCCCCTCGGTCGGGTGTGGCCTTCCCTACCACATCTCGTCTCTAACCCTCTGGGAGTCTGCTGGCAACTGCATCGGGGGTTTCTGATGTCCCCCTCGGTCGGGTGTGGCCTTCCTTACCACATCTTGTCTCTAACCCTCTGGGAGTCTGCTGGCAACTGCTCTGGGACCCAAACTCAACTGAGTTAAATAATAACTCAACGCCCACACGATCGCCTACTGGATCTTTGAAATCGAATGTTTAATCGTCATCAAGCGGAAATAACTGTCATGCAGTTAAGAAGTTACTCTCTTCCGGTGCATGACTGTAATGGCACAATGGGACCTTCACCTTGTCCCATATCATAAGCCTTAATCAACCCACGCGATCTCTTACGATTACTGGCCGTTGGAATGTGTCACTTCCTTCCGGTGTATTACCTTGGAATAGTATTTTTGGGCCGGGTCGAAGGTCAAAATATAACATCTGTTGATATACATATATATATATATATATATATATATATATATATATATTGAGAGAGAGAAAGAGAGAAGTAAAATCGACACTATAGCGTTTCGGTTCTAATGAACCATCATCAGCACTATGAGGGATGACATTAGTGAGGTTAAAAAACCTGTCTGTTTATGACAACTTTTTCTTGTCATAAACGGCCAGCTTTTTTCTTGTTATACAAATTTCCCTCGGTTCTTATATTCTACACTTTTTACACATCCATCGTTGATTTAATATCACTAATGTCATCCCTCATGATGTTGGTTCATTAGAGCCGAAACGCTATAGTGTCGACTTTACTTCTCAATAAATCGCGCTTTATCCATGGATTATCAATTTTTCTTCACAAATTGTCGGATTACAATCAATTATTTGTGGAGGTGCCCGTGGTGTAATTGTTATCGTCGTAGGAAATGAACACGGCGACACGAGTTCAAATCCTGGACGAGACTGATTGCATTTCACATAGCACTAATACCCTTGGGAAAGGTATGAATCCAATTATTCTCCCTCCAGCTATGGGTAAATAGTAGGACAGACTAGGTTCTTTAGCCTTGGTGAGGCAACTAGTCTAGGAGAAGGAAAACTCTGAATTAAAACCTGTTAAACTCCGCTTAAAAATTGACCTTGTGTCATATCCTGCCCGAGCGGAGGGGTTGGTAAATAGGATACAATCAATTATTTACTTCCATGTATATATATATATTTGCTATAGGAGAATGGGGTTCAATCACAGGTCGACTCATACAAAAGACTCAAAACATGGTACTTGATGCCGCCTTCCTTAACATACAACATTATAAAGTACAGATCAAGAGCAAAGTGGAGTAAAGTAGGGAATGGAGTAGCGCCCCCCTACACCTCAGTCTAGTAGCTATTGAAAAGGTAGCCTTCCGATTGCCCTCGATTAGGATATACATATATCGTGTACATTTTGGCATGTCATTATTCATACAAGTTCAGCTAAAGACCACGGAAGTTAACTTTTGTAAGATCATATCTTTTTTCTCTTTTTTTTCTTTTTAGTTTCTTTGTATCTGGGTCCAGTTGATAGAGAAATTCCTCAAAGTTTTTTTTTTTTTTACCAAGCGCTTTTGATCAGATCGATTAATCGTCTTCGCGGGAAAAAAATCAAACAATACATGCAAAACAATTCCTCCGAAGATGATCAATCAATATCATCAAAAATGTTGAGGAGGAAAACATCCCTATTAATAGAAGCACGATGCAAAGAAAAAAGCATGAAATTAAAAGAAAACATTAGAATATAAAAAAATAAAACTTGCACTTTATATATATAGTCATCCACAGACGGATCTGTTTCGTTCTATAAGAACTCATCACCGTGGAAAGACATACTAGCTTCCCGTAGCTGGGATAGAAACCCTGTTGACTCAAACGCCAATCCAAACTTCTACCCGACAGCCACGAGGAACCAGTAGCAGCGAAGTACATTTTAAACGGTTATGAATCACAATTACTATTGTTTACATACATCTGCTTAATGGCTACCGACACCTCAATTCATATATGAAGAGATTTGCAATAAACGCTAATGGCAACACTATTGCTTCATTCGCTAGAGAACTCAACCCTACGGGGGTAGGGGAGTATATATCTATATATACATTACAGGGATATATATATATATATATATATATATATATATATATATATTCGCTACTCTGCGACAGGAGGGAAGCATGTAAAGAGTCATCTGACGAGACGGAGAGTATAGCAATAATATTCTGCGCCTAAATAAATTTATAATGACGACTTAACCGAGTTTGAGTATCCTTTAAATTGTACTATATATATATATATATATATATCCCTGTCATTGTAGGAGGTGGAATGATTTCCCTTCAGAGGACAAATGCTCAACAAAAAACAATAATCTGTCTGACTGCATTGAAACTGGACGTGACTTTTTCATAATATATTTTGGAGTAATTAAGACCCACTGGAAACCGATTTCATAATCTGAAATGAACTGTCCAATGCAAACGTTACGCACATGGCACCATGCTCTCTTAGTCTCTACGAAAGTTCATATACGCGAATGGCACAGAACATTAAGTCGAGGGGAAAATACTAAAATATATGACGCATGAAATGTGGATCAAATATTGTGTAGACTGCATTGAGATTGAAAAATAAGTATCATCAGATTCACTGAACCTAACAGCTTGCTAAATAAGCTCTCTGAAGTGATACTAAAGGGCCGACATGCGAATAAATATTTCCTTTTACCGCTCTTTGGCTTAGATGACAGAACTTTGTTTCTGTAAAGAATAGTTTTAGATATATTTTTATGTCTTTATTTTATTTTATGACTTTATTTGGATTGCTTACAGACCAATCACATAACTTGAAAGTTGGAGTAGTGAAATAAAGTGTAAGAATTTATGATTAGGATTATTTTTGCTTTAACACCTGGGTATTGAACCTTTTTTACTTACTACTAAACAGGTTCTTTTTTACTGCTCTTTAATTTCTAGTTAAATTACAATGGTTATAACCGGGACATTGGCCTAATGAGTAGAGTGTTCAATCCCAGGTCGAGTCATATTAAAAACTCAATAATTGGTACTTGATGCCACCTTGCTTAAGACCCAGCATTATTGTTATATAATAGCCGAGGAATTTCGCTTCATGCCTTTTGGTTTGGTTGGGCTGAGAACCTTTCGGCTCAGCGCGTGGGTTAGTTGGGTGCAACATTGAGGCAGGTGTTAACGCGGGCGCGCTCGGGCGGATGGAGCTGTCACTCAGATGTCATAATAGTCCGAGACGAAACGGGATGACGAGGTGCGGGTGACGTCATGCACCGAAAGCGCACGGAGGTTTGTGTGAGAATCTGAAGAAAGTTTCAGAGTCGAGTACTAGACGCCAAACGAGGAGGTTCGACTTTTTGTGGGGGCCGTACGAGATGGGGGCAACTGAATAAGACAGCATAGAAGATTGTGTCTCTCCTCCTTACGTCGAAACCTTTAACTCAAAGTTAATAAAAAGGTTTCCTACCTGAACAAGAAGTCGTTACGTGTTTTCGAATTCCGAGATTCTTGTGTTCTATCCTTATGAACATTATATGTCCATTTCGCACATGGCCATATTCGTATAAATGGCTATGTAACATTATAAGGTAAGGATCAAGAATAAAGTGGAGCAACCCAGAGAACTGAGTTGCACCCTCCCCTACACCTCGATGTGGTAGCTATTGAAAAGAGAGCCTCCGGGTCACCCTCGATAAAGGTCGCCGACTTTACTTTCATATATATGGAGATGGAGAGAGAGAAAGAGAGGGAGTTGCTGGGCTTACTTCTAAGTATGTTTCGTTATGACGCTAAGAAAAAATAAGAAAAAAAACAGACTCATTTCATTTAAACAATGTTTATTGATTTCTTGTCGTCATACTTTTTTTCTTAAACTTAAGTAAATTTTGAAAACAAGAAAAATTATTAAAAATAAAAAAAATCTCATATATATATATATATTGTTATCCAAAAACAGACTGTTTCGTTCAATCAGAACTCTTCAGTGTGGCAAGACACGTAGGACGCTCGAAGCTGGGATCGAAACACATCCAATTTTACGTTAGAATAAGTCTCAGACCTCTCGGCCAACAAGCGTACCACGTTCGGCTAAGGGAATTTTTAAGGTATTATGTAGCAACAGCAGCAGCAGCAGCAGCCGTTTGTTTACATTTTTATACACTATCGGCTACCAGAGTGCTCAATTCTTTCAAAGAGCTTTGCATTATGCCAGTAGCGGCCGAAAATTCCTTCACCAGAGTGCTCAACCCCCATGGGGGAGCGTATATATATATATATATAAAATCAAAAACTATGACTCTCGGTATGTGGACGTTTCTTTATGTGTGCGTGTCTCTTTATCATATTTACCAACCCCGCCGCTCGGGCAGGATATGACACAAGGTCAATTCTTAAGCGGAGTTTAACAGGTTTGAGTTCAGAGTTTTCCTTCTCCAAGACTCGTTGCCTCACCAAGGCTGAAGAACCTAATCTTTTCTACTATTTACCCATAGCTGGAGGGAGAATAATTGGATTCATACCTTTCCCAAGGGTATTAGTGCTATGTGAGATGCAATCAGTCTCGTCCAGGATTTGAACTCGTATCATCGTGTCCAATTCCTACCACGATAACCATTACACCACGGGCACCTCCCTTTATACCTGCACAAGAGTTCGAGTAGGAAATGACAAAAGCAATGTATGTATACGTATCTATCTATCTATCGATCTGTGTATGAGTTTGTATACATGTATTTCTCACTATATATATATATATATATATATATATATAGAGAGAGAGAGAGAGAGAGAGAGTGAGAGTGGGGGGATTGGTGTGTGTGTTGCCCATATTTGCGTCTAAGAATATGCACATACATATCTACGTGTGAATGGGCATAGTATATTTTTCGTATATATGTCTTTACTTTAATCGCAATCTTTAAGTATGACTAAAAATGCATGAAATATTCCGATAGCGTATGCGTGTGTGTATGTGTATGTGTGTGTGTGTGTGTGTGTTTGCTTGTGTGTGAAAAGAGGATTGAGAAAAAGAGAGAGCGAGAGCAAGAGAGAGAAGTCTCACCAAAGTTTTTTGTGTGTAAATGATTCAACTTTCTTGAAAAGATGTATGCAGACACACAATTAACTGCATCTATATGTCTATGCTTCCCACCATTTGTCTTCCGTATCTGGTCTTTGATCAATATTAATAAATGTGCCCAAACAGCGACCTGATGAACTAGATACAATATTCGCCCAATATTTTGTGTTCTTTATCAAACTTAGCCGTTTTTCTCTAACTTCTATTTCCAATTGTCTTCGTTTTGTTCTTGTTTTATTATTTGCATCCTCCTTTTCCTTTAAATCTTTCCTTAACATTTCTTTTCTCTTTCTTTCTCTCTCTCTCTCTTTCACTCTCTCTCTCTCTCTCTCTCTTTCTCTCTTTCTCTCTCCAGTATTTTAAAAAGATGGGGTTATTTCTGGTTACTTTTTGATTTTTAAGCATGATTTAACATTTTTTCTTTCTCTTTGGTATCATCGTATGAATTTTTCCTTGTCCCCTGCCTCTTATTTCTCTTCATCCATTCCTCATTCTCTCTCTCTCTCAATCTATCTATCAATCTCTCTCTCTCTCTCTCTCTCTCTTATTTGCCCTCTATTTCATTTTCCTCCTCTTCTTCTTCATCTCTTTCAGTGTCAACCTCTGCCGTTTTCTATTTCTTTTTCTCTTCCCTATTCTCTTTCGTCATTTTCCCTTCATTCACATTTCTTATTTTCTTCTTTCCGTCCTCCTCCTCCTTCTCCTCCTTCTTCTTCTTCTTCACGTTATCCTCCTCTTCCTCGCTTTAATCATTTTATTTCACATTCTTCTTCGTCGTTTTTCCTTCCTTAATATTCTATTTTTCTTCATAATCTCCTTCAGATTCCACTCTACCAGCTTTATGTCCCCTTTTTCCTCCTCCTTCTATACATTGTCTTTCTCGATCCTTATCCTCTCTTTCATGTTATTAATTTACTGTCTCTTTCCCTTCATATTCATATACTTCTACATTTGGTCTTTCGTATTTTTTTAAACACAACAAAGCAAAAATTTAGCAGAAAATATATGAGACAATGATATTGTATCTTTCAACCATTTCAGTCAGGAATTTATCAAAACTTTAAAAAAATCCAACCGTTTGCATTCATTTATTTTTGGGATACCTCATTTCTACCATTGGATAACTTCTTTGTCCAAGTTTTATTTTTTGACTGAAGTGATTGACATTAGATTTGCAATAAGTTCCTTCTTGACTTTTGCTTACGCTACTTACAAAAAAATTCTTCATACAAAATCAAACCCACGATAATAAAATTTTTTGCATATATTTAAAAAAAGAACAATGGAAAAATGATTACGAGGATAAAACGGACATTTATATGAAAAATGTGAATAATGGATGTGACATTCACTTTTTAAGCTAAAATAAATTTGACATACAACTTTATTATTATTATTATTATTATTATTATTATTTACTCCTTTAGAGTTTTTCACATCAGCATTAGCTGATGGTCTTTCAGTGGAGCTTGAGAGACAGCAAGTCTCCTCAAGTCTCCAGGCCTCTTCTCCGTATTCTGCCCGTTCTCAATAATGTAGTAGGTTGGATGGTCTCCACTCCTCCGCCAACTTTCGAGTCCTCCAGTCCCTTTAGTAATCCATTAGTTACTGTTCCAAACGCACCAATTACTATTGGTATAATTATCTCCTTTATGTTCCATAGTTTTTTCAATTTCCTAGCAAGGTCCAGGTACTTATCCTTCTTTTCACATTCTTTCAGTTTTATTCTGTGGTCAGCCGGGACAGCAAAGCTGACAATTTTGCAAGTTCTTCTTTTTTTTTTCTTTTTTTTTTTTTGCTTATTATAAGGTCTGGTCTTCTAGCCGCAATTAGGTGATCCGTGTGTATGTCAATGTCCCATTGGAGTTTATATGTGTTATTTTTAGGACAGGTAATGGGTTGTGCATATACCATTTGTTCGTATGGTCAAATTTCTTTTTTTTTTTTGTTGTTGTTGTTGATTATTACAAGATCTGGTCGTCTGGCCGAGATTATATGATCCGTTTGAATCTCAAAATTTCATGGAAAGTTTGTGCGTCTCCTTTTCCAGGACAGATTCAAGGTTGTGCATATACTATTTGTTCGCATGGTCAAACTTCAGTTTCTTGCACAACTCCCAATGGGACACCTAGCCCACCTAGTTGTGTCTAGTCTTATACGCTTTCAGTGCTAATTTGCAGCATTCGCTTTATATGTGATTGATGGTTTCATCTCTAACACCACATAACCTACATCTGCTGTTTTATTGCATCTCATCTATTGTTGCTTTGATATGAATACTCTTTATGGGAATGTTTTGTGTTGCTATTTGAGCAGATTCAGTTAATTTTTTAAGGATTCCCATTCTTATCCACGTCCACATTTTTCTCGTGTGAGATGAAACGTTCAGAGTTTATTATTATTATTATTATTATTATTATTATTATTATTATTATTATTATTATTAATAATAATAATAATAATAATAATACTTGTAGTAGACGAAATCTGATTACGAGATAAAAACGGATTGCCCAATTCAGACTAGAAGACCTGATCCAGTTTTTATAAACTACTCTTGCAAATAATTTAAGCCCAGTGGGATATACAATACACCGGCTGCATCTCTGCAGAGGGGTAAGACCCCCTATTCCAAAGAGTGTCCTGAATAGGAAACTCACCAATTTGATGGTGAAACTCCAGAAATACTGGAGCTTCGGGGAATCCAGAGTACTCCTTCATTGCTATCGCTCCCAATTTCTCTCAGGGCCTTGAGTGATGGCACCTAATTGGGTCCCATATATTGGTCAAATAGAACTGTTTGACATTTGAACTGTATGCAAACGTATGACTCATGCTGAATTGAATTGTTTGAAAGAGAACTGTGTAAAAACAAATGACTAATGTTTAATTGAATTGTTCGCTATATATAGCATTAATTGGAACCACTTAACTTTGTTGATTTATATTTAGTTGAATTGTTAGAGATAGGAATGTTTGTTCATTTAATTGTGAGTAAACAAATGACTGATGTTTAATTGAATTATTAGAGACACATGACAATACTTGAAATCATTTAACTGTGCAAACGAATAAGCAATGTTGAATAGAATAAATAGTGCTAAATAGTAATACAACCACTTCGCTGTATGCAAACAAACGATTAATATTGAATGGTTAGTGTTAAATAGCAATAGTGTTGGAACTATGGAAAAACTAGTGTGAAAACAAATTAGTTCAACCTCATTTAAACATGAAATTATCGATCAACTAATCTCCCACGTATAATTTATATCTATTTACATGTGAGCAAACAAGAGACTGGTGTTAAATTGTGGTTGGTATATAGCAATACTTTAACTGTGTAAAAAAAATAGCTCAGGCTCATTAAAAGTGTTATCAGGAAAATATGTTTATAAATTATATACATTTGATATATATGTCTAAAATGACTTGGCATAAATAAATTATAATGGTTAATATGCCATAAAACTCAGCCAAACCAAATCATATATATTTTATATACATGTCTAAAGATTTGGCATTAAATAACCTAAAATAGTTGATACACAATAAAACCCAACCAAACCAATTCATATATATTTAATACATATGAATAAACAGGGCCTGACATTAAATAACCTACAATGACTGATATGCCATGAATCCCTACCAAACTAACTAATATATATATAATATATATCTATAAAGAGAATTTGGCATTAAATTACCTACAATGGTTAATACGCCATAAAAACAAACCAAAGCAAAATCCCAAATAATTAGCAGTTATATGGCGTCAAGTCTTCCTATCAAACACGAATAACAGGGCAGCTTTTCTAAAAGATTGTTAGAGGTTTACTTATTTAGAGACGATACTGTACTAAAAAATGCTGATCATTATTATCTACAATGGTTGTTCAAAAAGTTATGAGCCTCACCGAGAAAGAAGAGGCATAACTGAATATTTTTGTCTTAGCAAAGCTCTACCACATCATATGAAACTTGAAAAAGTAGTACAGATTTTTTGAGTGGTAATATATTGCCATGCTCTTCTAGACACACACACACACACACACACACACACACACACACACGCGCACATAAATATATATACATATATACATATATGTGTGTGTGTATGTGGGTGTGTATATATATATATATATATTCAAAAAGTTCTAAGTGTCACCAAAAAAGAAGAGCATAGCAGAACATTTTAAAACTAATTCAGGTTTTTGTCGTCATTTCTGTGCAGGTGAGATCCATACGAATGTGAACTTTGGTTTCTTTAATGGCATATCAACCTTCTTCGGTTATTTAATGCCATATCTATTCTTCTAGAAGAACAGTAGTGTTATTAGTCAACTCATAGCAAGGAGGATAAGGGTGTTCAAACCTTTTCCAAGGGTATTTGTCCGAACGTGAACGTAATACAGCGATAGGAGTTCGAACTCGCCTACTACGATTGCACAATCCAGCGCTTTAACCATTAACACCACGAGGACACCCCTCTATGTGAAGGGTTCAACAAAACTAATATGTGGGTCTTGCATTTTTATCTAACCTCTTAGATTATAGAAATCATCATCATCATCATGTCGTGGTGGTAGCACGGGTATCCCTGACCCTCTCTCACCACTTTTCCCTATCGTTCATCGCCTCCGGCAAGTCTTCTGAACAACATCCCGTATCCTCACATAGTTGCTGAATGTATGTTCGTGCTGCTCGTCCTACTTTTGCTAGGCCATGTGTGGGGGTCCATAAGAGTACATCACTTATGAGCTCGTCCCTGCTTCTCCAGCAGTGACCTGCATGTCTGGTTCGTCTAACTTGAATAGTTTTCGTGATAGGAGGCAGGTGGCCGTACAGTTGGTGTCTTGTGGGGTGTTGCCGCCAGGACATGTTCAAGATTGCTCGCAGCATTCTTGTGTAATTGCCGTCTAGCTTCTTCTCCAGCTGTTTAGTTAGAGTCAATGTAGTGCATCCATATAGCAGTATCGATGCGACCGCTGCCTGGAAGAAACTGCGTTTCATTTTATCGGTTAGGTCGGATTTTGATATAATCGATAGCCGATTGATAGCTGTCCATGCCTTCGTTAACCTCGTGTCGATGTCTTTTTCGGGTGATGCGACGCTGCTTCCTAGATAAGTGAATTTGTCTACTAGTTTAAGAGGGTTTTTTTTCCGTCTAGAGTGGAGATGTCACCCGTTTGATTATAGCATATATATTCCGTTTTGTGTGCATTGACATAGAGGCCTATGTCTGTGGCTGCTCGTTCCAAACTATGCAGTAGTGTTTCGAAGATAATAGAAATACACTTTCATTTTACTGTTAACGAACATTATCAACGGTAATTATCCACTAGATTTACATCTGCAGCACGCATCTTACTATTAATTGAAATTACTAAACTGTTTTTAGCAGTGAAAGTTTGACGGAGTTTGAATTTGTTTTATTTATTTTTTTTATTTTCATTCGTTTATTTATTTTTTCATTCCCTCGTTGCTATGTTTTATGTTCCGTATGAAGTGAACCTTCTCTTCACAATGGTCGCAGAAAACGGCTGTACATATTCTCGGAATCGTGCCAGGGCCATTCGCAGATATGTCTTTCAGATTGCCACAGATTCAATACCCATGTCAGGAAAGAAAACCATTCATCAAGAGGAAATATTCCAAGACTGACCTTAGCAGGACTGAGGTGTGAGGTGGGGCGCGGCGCTTAAAGGTTGCCTTTGCGATTGGAAGGGCTATAGATTTCAAGGTAGTTACGATTGATTGATCAAACGTTCAGGTCGGGGAATTATGTATCGGCATCTCGACAAGAGAGACGCGCACCGCTTTACTCTATCTACGAAATAATAAAAGAACAGTATCTATCATTCAATCTATCCTCCACTTCTCTCTCTCTCTCTCTATATATATATATATATATATATATATATATATGTATATATATGTTCAAAGGCCACAGTTTTAGAAACCCTAGTGTATATGAAACGTACAAGTAATTGTCTGCTTGCCTTGCTCACTAAACATTGTACCATGCGACGCGTCTATATATATATATATAGAGAGAGAGAGAGAGATTATGATTGAGACTAAGATTGGTCGGCTGTGTTTCATAGCATATCAACCCTCGTAGGTTATTAAATGCCAAATCTTTTATATATATATATATATATATATTAATTGTAAGCGAATAATTTGTCGGCAGTGTTTTAAAATAACTTCATTTTTTTGCACACAGTTTGATAATTTCAAGTCATCATCATCATCATGTCACGCTGGTAGCACGGATATCCCTGACCCTCTCTCGCCACTCCTCCCTATCGTTCATCGCCCTTGGTAGGTCTTCAGGACAACATTCTGTATCCTCACATTGCTGCTGAATGTATGTTCGTGATGGTCGTCCTGCTTTTGCACGGCCATGTATGGGGGTCCATAAGAGTACATCTCTTATGAGTTCGTCCCTGCTTCTCCAGCAGTGTCCTGCATGTTTGGTTCGTCTAACTAATTTCAAGTACTTAACACAAATTATTCTGTTAAGTTTTCTCATTTATTTACTTGCTGTTAACTTATTTTGGCTATTTCTACCTAACGCAAAATGTTTTATTTGTACACAATTAAATAATTCCAATCATTATTATGTAATGGTAACAATTCATTTTAATATTTGTTTGAACACAATTAAATAGTTAAACAGTTAAATTTAACCCATAGATGACACCCCACCCCAAAAAATACTGCAACTCAAGATCAATGGAGGGTTATTCCACAATCGCCAAAGCTCCAAGAGTGGAGCCTCAACATGAAATGCAGCAATTATTATATAGAGAACCCTCATCAGAGAAGCCGCCGATTGGATTGTTTTGATATATATATATATATATTTATATATAAGGTACGGAAGCAAAATATGGAATAATTTTTTAAAGGTTTTTTGTCTGATTAGTCCAATTTTAAAAAAACGTGATAAATATTAATTTTCATGATTAATTCTATTATTCAAACACTTTTTTAAAAATTGATATTCAGCCCAATATGAGTGAGCAACAAAAAAAATCAACAAAGAATATAAGATTTGCTTAACGCAGAAACCAAGCCAAATATCCGAAATAATTGGTTTCTATAGAGCCTCCATTAAGCATAGATATTAACCCCCTTGATTACACTACATAGGCCGTTTCAGAAAACAAAACGAATACAACTTCCCACCCAAATATTGGTTCTCTTAAGACTGATATTGAGAAGAAATGGAATGAAAAAGAATTTATTTCGAAGGCATGCAGATCGTTTCTCGGGCGTTTTCAAAACAATAATTGAAAAAATGGTGGCCATATTGAGTAAAATTATTTTTTCGTGTCTATCTTCTTATTTTGTTGCTTATTTTCTCGAATTAGAATTAATCTTGTTTTACAGTTTTACAATAGAGTTGTTTATTATTATGCTAGAATATTCCTAATTTTGCTTCCGTACCCAGAGTATATATATATATATTATCGCACATTTACGACTGGGTGAACAGAATTATTCGATTTGTATTTTAGCGCAGAAAACAAACGCTTTGAGCTCACATCAGAAGCTGGTATTAAAGAAGCGATTTTAAAGTTTAAATTATCGTATCCCATCAACCACTTATTATTGGTGAATTAAATTCTCACTGAGTGATTCTTATGAATGCCCATTCACAAGACCCATCTAAGCTTAGTGAATGTTCATTATACATACTAAGGTTTCCGTAAAAGAGAGAGTTATATATTGAAGAATTAACATTTCCTTCGCAAGAAAAACTCGTAATATTTTAGATAAAGAAAGAACGGGAGCAGAGCTGCGAAAATGTCTAACAGAAGGACCTTTGCATCAACGATGCTCACACGCAGATACACACACACACACACACACACACACACATATATATATATATATATATATATATTACATGGTAGTGTCTGTGACCCAAGGTTTCATGCTTTACCCATTTGTCAAAGTGAAAAGTTTTCAAAAAAGAAAAAATGATTGATATGGTTAATATTTTGTTTGAAGTGGGGTTTTGTTTGTTTATATGTGTGCCAAAGTTAGAGTGCATTTGAATGTTTGTATGTGCTTGTGCTGTCGCTTGCGCATGCATATATATGTATATTTGTGCATGTAGTGGCATGGATCTTTACGTATATGCACATATTTCCGCTGTCTGTTATTGGAAATGAGAACGGAAGAGTGGGTGAGGGTGGAAAAGAATGGTTACAAACAGAATGATTTCTTTTTCTCTTGATCCTACCTCAACAATATATATATATATATATATATATATATATATATAACCCCACCGAATGAGTACAATATGTCATTCGGTCCAAGCGGAGTTTTACAGGTTCGAATTCAGTGTTTGCCGACTTAAAGAGCTCAATCTGCCCAACTATTTATTTGCTTGAAGAGAATAATTGAATGCATATTTTCCCCATAAATCCTGGAAGCAGCACTTCACAAAACAGCTGCTATTCAGCCACTTGCCTTCCCTCTCACAAACTGTTATGTCGAAGAATGTGCCGATAGCGACCCGTGTGATTGGAACACGGATCTCTTGCCAAAAAACGCAACTGTTGAAATGGAATGTGCTCCTGGAGCTCACGTGAATTGAAACAATAGATATATAAATGGGTCAGTCAGCGGTCTGACGTGCGATGAGAAGACAGTAGAAGGCTGATTTCAATCAGCAGAATCCAGTTGATGGGACACATTTCGGCCGGCCGTCGTGTCAGCGGCACGAATCTGGTCGGATGTGTCTCTTCACTGGACATACCTCGATCCTCGGGGCGGGGCGTCCCCCCAGGTTTTAACCCTCCTCGGGGGGGGGGGGGTTCATCGCCTGGCGCCTGATGCACCATTTTTTAGGAAAATGCCTACGGTGCCTAAGGCATTTTTGGGAATGGCCCAGACCCACCTTAAAAATTCCTTGTGCCACACTCGTGCGTATGGGGTGACGGCTGACAAATACCGATAAGTAAACAGTAGAGAGACATGTGCGTATGCAAAATAGATGTGAAATGTAACATTGCGATTGAGTATTGTTTAGCATTTCATTCTCAGTATTCGGTAGCAGATGAGAGTGAATAGATTTTAAGTACCGGAGAAAATTACCCAACTCCCGGAACATTAGAAAAGTGGCAAATAATAATTAGTTTTGAACATTATAAAACAAACTATCAAAGTAAAACGATCAAGATATGATGGACACTGCTGAAAAAGCAAGGACGAATTCTTAAGGAATATTCTCCAATGGACTATTACACATGGACACACCATGTTTAGCCGACTATCAAAGACTTTCATCAGCTCTTGGTTGACACTGGGTGCAGTCTATTGGATCTGCCAGGAGTGATGAACGATAAGGGATCGATTGAGAGAGAGAAAGAGAGGGAACTCCGTGTTAACCGCATGATATGATAATCATGAATACACAATCATCATCATCATCATGTCGTGCCGCTAGCACGGATATCCCTGACCCACTCTCGCCACTTCTCCCTATCATTCATCGCTTTTGGCAGGTCTTCAGGGTTACATCAAATATCCTCACATAGCTGCTGTGTGTATGTTCGAGCTGATCGTCCTGCTTTTACTTGGCCATATGCGGGGGTCCATAGGAGTACATCACAGATGAGTTCGTCCTTGCTTCTCCAGCAGTGTCCTGCGTGTCTGGTTCGTCTAACTTGTATAGTTTTCGTGATGGGAGGCAAGTGACCGTATAGTTTGTGCCTTGTGGGATGTTGCCACCAGGACTTGTTCAATATTGCTCTCAACATTCTTGTGTAATTGCCGTCTAGCTTCTTCTTCAGCCGTTTAGTTAGCGTCCATGTAGTGCATCCATATAGCAGTATCGATACGACCGCTGCCTCCCATTTAATATTTTCAAATACTGTTTGAAAACACTTCGAATAAAAGTAGTTGATGTCTTTATTTCTCTTGCTTTTTGGTTGGTTGTTTGGGTTTTATGGCATATCAACCTTTGTAGGTTATTTAACGCCAAATCAATTTTCATGCAAATAGTTCGATTCCCTAACCACTTGGCATTGTGTAATCCTAGACTGGTTAGTATATCGCTCAGATTAATCAATTAATTAATCTTGTTTGTCTACTCCTCCTCCTCCTCCTCCTTCTTCTTCTTCTTCTTCTTCTCACCTTTTTTTGTCAGAATTTTCGTCATCTAACTCGCACTCTGCGTATTAAGTTTCGTATTCCATGTATTTAGAATCACCTTCCATTCCCCCAATTTCTTTCTTTTCTTATTTTCTGTTTATCTTCTTATCTTTCTTTTTCTTTCCCTCGATTCCTGATCCAGTTCTTCATGCAAAAGTCTTTCCTTTATTTTCATTATCTTTATTTTTCATCGGTTGGAAAATTAATCTCTCACATAAATCAGAACTGCGTCTAAAATGTCTCATTCTGTCTGCCAAAATTACACCGAAAGATCCGAGAGAAACTCGAGTCACTTTTATTCTTGAAACAGATACTTTTTTCGAGACCAGCCTTTTTTTTTCTTTTTTTTTTTTTTTTGCAGTAAGCTCAAGAGGGACAACTATTTCCCCGCTGGCCTCTTTAAATCCATAAATTTTATGAACCTATGTTCGTATTCATTTTTTACAAATGAAGTCGAGTCTACAAATATGTAGATATATTTACAATAAGGATTTATAGAAAGATTAGGTAGCTTAAGTTATTCTCTGAGTTGTTATGATATTTCCCTAATAAACCAAGCATCTTTTTGACCGTCTGTCTGCCTCTACATCAGTATGATATCAATAATTATGTTTATCGTTGTAGGAAATTGAGCTGACGATCCGAGTTCAAATCCCGAATGAGGCTAGTTGCGTAAGGATCAAGGGTAAAGTGAAACAAGTCAAGGAATGGATTAGCGCCCTTCCCAGCACTTTGGTGTAGTAGCTATTGAAAGGGGAGCCTTCGGGTCGCCCTCGACAAAGCTCGCCAACTTTACTTACTTCGTGCTGATGCCATGGATAAATAGTTGGGCAGATTGGCTTCTTTAGCTTTTGTTAGTTAAAGAGTCAAGAAGAAGGAAAATTTGGAATTCAAACCAGGTTTGCTCTGCTTAAATACTGAAGTTGTGTTACCTTTTGTCTGTTTCAGAGGGGTTGGGTAAATGCATTCTCTGTCTTGTTTTTGTGTTCATAAAACTACGCATGAGGAATTATTTATTTGCATATTTTGGATTCCTTTTCGGTGAAAGTATCTTGAAGTAGCTAAAACAATTACTGTTTTGATCCAGTTTTCCATTTCTTACTTATACGAGTTAGAACTGATTCTGTGAATACTAGAGGGGTTAATTAAATTCATAAATCAAGATGAAATAAAGCTTCAGTTTTGCCCTAATGCTGGTTATGGATACATTTTTTCTCACTACGCATGGATCCATTATTGCCGGGCACTGATATACCACAGCGTATAGTTTGGAAACCTATGAGGATAAAAAGAAAAAGTTGCCACAAGCGCTATGAAAACTTCTAACAGGCTTAGGTATCGTCTTTAGAATTTATTACATCAGAAGGAAGTAACCAAGTTTACATCACCCTGTCGACAAAGGGTGTACGATACGCCCCAGCCAACACCCTGAAGTAGGGCATTATCACTCTTCCAAAAGGAGTCCTGGATATAATTCTAAAATGAATCTGATTGAGAAGCTCCAATCCTGGAGCTTTGAGGAGTGTGGAATACCTATTCATTGGCATTACTCCTAGGTCGACTATACCTTGATTGGCTGTACCAGATAGGATTTTATCCATAGGTCAAATAGAAGTACTCAACCAATTATTAAGGATTATTATTTTTATTATTTGAAACTTTACAACTGTGTGCATATCGTTTATATTACATAAGAATACTTAATAAATAGAATTTTTAATGTTATATAGCAATATTGTGTGCTCTCAATTGATATTAAATAATATTATTTTTGTTGGACAGAAATATTTGTAACCTTACAACTGTGTACAAACAAATGATTTAGATTAAATTGAATCATGAGTGTTTGGAATATTGAAACCATTTCACAGTGTGGAAAAATGAGCTCTACAAACTCGTTTCAAAACAAAGGTATGTACAAACTATTCGCTTACAACCATACACACCCACACATACACTAACACACACAGACACAGACACACACATATATATATATATATATATATATATATATATATATATATATATATATATAAGATTTGGCATCAAATTGGCCACGAGGGTTAATATGCCGTAAAAAAACACAATCCAACCAATTCAATTTACATGATTTTGAACACCAAGCAATGGTTATTATGAGCTTCGATACAAAAAAGAAAAGAAATCGACAGAGTCAAACCACTCATACATACAATAAAAAAACAACCCAGAAAGACAGATGATGAATCTAACCGAGGGATTTCAGAAGAAAGATTTTGTAGACAAGTTAAAATTGCCAAGTTAGTGATAACCCGAAAAGAACTTTTCTTTTATAACTGGAATATTATTTCATTCGTAAATCCTCTTTTCAAATTTATTTTCTTTATTTATAGAGGTATGTTCTTTTGAAAAGCATCTGACGTGCTCAATTGAGACTTTGAAATTAGTGAGTTTGAAATCTATCTGCAATATTGCATTCATTTTCAGACAAATACCCTTGAGAAAAGTATAACTCTCTTTCTTTTCTTGCTATGTGGAAAATAGTGCCACGACTTTTCTTCTCCAACGATGACTTTGGGGTTAGGTTGATTGAGTTTTATGACATATCAACTCTTCCAGGTTATTCAATGCCAAATCCTATTTATAAGTCTATTGAATATCTGATTTGAGAACTAACAGTCTGGAGGGAACAATTTTTAAACAGGATATAGCCCATTTGTTTGCTCACAGTTAAATGTTTGTACAATTTTATCTGACTTCAATTAGTTTTTAGCACACTGTTATAATGATTTTTATCATTACGGGTGTTCGGATTATTGTCTTCATTTTTAGTGTTATTTCCACAACGTTTCGGCCGATATATCCTCCGGCCTTCTTCAGGTGTTTCTCGAACTCGGGAACCTTCACGGAACTTCGAACTACATCCTTTATTGAATCCACGGGGGTCACCTGTTCTGATTCCCTTAGCCATAAACGGGTACAAGTGTTAAGTATTCCTGCATTGTTGCTCGCCTGCAGTTAGGATTGAACCTGCAACCCCCAGATGATTGTCTCCTTAAAAGTTTTGGTAACTAACGCCTATAACCCTTACGCTATGTGTCCTGCTGGGTAATTCAGAAATTTAGACAACAGTTTTAATGATAGACATATTTAATTTGTAAATGAATAGTTTCGAGGTAATTTCATATTTTAAGTTAGGGTAATATCTTTGGCATAATGATTTGAATGTTCGCCAATGGCCCGGAAAACCTGGGTTCTGATCCCAAAGACTCAAAAAATGATCCTTGATGCTACCTTGCCTAACACTCAACATTATAAGGTAAGGATCAAGAGTAAAGTGGAGCAATCTAGGGAAAGGAGTTACACCCTCCCTACATCTCGGTGTAGTAGCAATCGAAAAGGGAGCCATCGGGTTACCCTTGATTACGGTTTCCAACTTTACATTTATTCGCGCTGATGTCACGACAAGATGATGATGAATATCTTGGCCCACAAATAGTATTGCTATTGTTTGCATGCAGGTAAATGGTTTAAGGTAATGCTAACAAACAGTATCCATTATATTAAATATTACTAATTTTTTGTATACAATTAAGTGGTGTCAAGTATTGCTATTTAACAGTAATAATTCAACTCTTTTGATTTATTTGCATACAGTCAAAGAATTCCAGGTTTTACTATGTAATACTAATAATTCAATTTTTTTACAGCTATTGGGCCTTGAGTAAAGCTATCTAACACTGCTGATTCTATTTAGCATTACTCATTCGTTTGCTAACCACTAGATTGTTCCAAATATTACAGACAATTCAATTCAACATCAGTCATTTGTTTGCACACAGTTTAATGGTCAAACAGTTCTATTTGACGCATAAATGGGATCCTATCAGGTGCATCCTCTCAGGTTCAGAGTAGATCTTCGAGTAATGGCAGTAAAATGGTACTCCACATGCCCTAAAGCCCCAGGACTGGAGCCTCACCATCAGATGATTTAGTTTGGTTTTATGGCATTTAAACCATTGAAGGTTATTCAATACCAAATTCACTTTTATACTTAAAACAATTCTATTTCAAACAATTCAGTTTAGCATAATACACAGTTTAAATCTCAAAAACAGTTCTATTTCCAAGAATTTAGTTTAGTATAAGAACACAGTTTAGTTCTATTTGACCCATAGGTAGGACCCTATCAGGTGCTACCACTCCGGGCCAAAGATGACGTTGGAGCGATGGCACTGAAGGTTACTCTGCATTCTCCAAAGTTCCGGCATTACTGAAGCCTCACTTTAAGATTGTTTAGTGTCATATCCAGGAAACTTATTGAGGGAGTCTCACCCCTCCGCAGTGATGCAATTGGTGTATTCTGCATCCCGAACCGACTGGGCTAAGACGATTTAGTCTCATTTCCAGGACACTCGTTGGAGGAGTCCTATTCCTCTGCAGAGATATAGTCGGTGTATTCTGCAGCCCCAGCTGACTGGACTGACATTTCCGGCATTAAATAACCTACGAAGAAGGATACATTAAACAAAGAAACCGAACCAAAACCAAAAAAAAACATCTGTATTTTGTCTTTTGTTTTCTGGCATATTTTCTCCAAATGATCAAGAATGCACAAGAGGTCATCGATCTACTCAGTGGCCATCAGTTTGATATAACATTTCCTCAACCATTCACTCCACACAACCCATCAGCACCTCAAGAGACATTCACGCCGAAGACCTGACATTCTATGTATCCGGTAGCGGACTAGATGTCAATGTACAGCATGGAAGACGATAGCAATTCAATTATTAGAAAGAAAAATCGTTGTGATTAATGAATAAGTGGAGCTGAGAACGAGAGAGACAGAGACAGAGTCAGAGAGAGATAGAGAGACGATGGACGATAGGCACTAATCCACAACAGGATAAGAAAAACTGACAAATGTTGCATAATAAATATTCAAGCCTAAATCAAACAAAATGGAAATTATGAAGGGCATAACTGACCGACCCTTGTTTTAATCTTGCTACCCGTCAAAATCTTGACGCAAAAGAGAACACAACTTCCTGTGAAGCATGGTGTTTACCAGACTAGATTTCTACGTTCTTCTCTTCATACTAAAAGAATGAATGAATACAGAACATTGACTGGCCAACGTCACTGCACATGGAAATATAAATTTCCATGGAATATTCCCATGTATTTAATAATTGAAATACTCCACACACACTCCAAAAAATTAAAGGCCAACTACCTTAAAAAAAGCAGTTGCACAGTTTTCCTTAATAACAGCGACTACATGACATGACATAGAATATACGAAGTGGTAGCTTCTTTGTGTGAGTATGTATCTCGTAGTTTGTTAAAGTACTATGCATATACAAAGGGATTTGAATTGTGTGATTCTTTGGAAGCCATCATTCATCAAAAGAAAATGTGACATTTAGAAGTCGCCAAATGTGTAGAGAGTTGGCAGTGATCTGGGAGTTCAATCCCAGGTTGAGTCATACCAAAGACTTAAAAAATAGTACTTGATGCCACTATACTTGATAATCAGCAATATAAGGTAAGGATCTAGGGTAAAGTGGAGCAATCCAGAAAATGGAGAAGCGCCCTCCTCAACTCTTCATTTGTTATTGAAAAGGGAGCCTACATATCACCCTCGACTAAGGTCGCCAACTTTACTCACTTACGAGTCAGTTATGAGTGTCTAGATTATGAGTGTCTAGATTATTATAAAGATTGCCCAGTCGGTTGGGACTGTAGAATACACCGACTGCTTTTCTGTAGAGGAGTAAACCCCCCGCCAACGAGTGTCCTGGTTATGATACTAAACCATTTGATGGTGAGGTTCAATTAATGCATGAGCTTTGAGGAATGCGGAGTATTCCTTCATTGGCATCACTCCCACATCCACTCTGACCCAGAGTGTTAGCACCTATTAGGGTCCAACCTATGGGTTAAATAGAACTAACTAAACAGTGAACTTGTGCTAAACTGCATTATTGTAAATTGGACTGTTTTGAAAATTAAATTCTGTACTTTTGCTAAACTGATTTGTTTGAAATAAAACTGTTTTGACATTGAAACTCTACTTACGCTAAACTGAATTGTTTGAAATAGAATTATTTTGACATTCATCTGTGTGTAAACAAAAACTATACTTATACTAAACTGAATTGTTTTAATAAAAACTGTTGGACTAAACTGAATAGCTGGAAATTGAAATGTTTTTGACAATTAAACTGTGTACTTATGCTAAACTGAATTATTTGAAAAAAAAACTGTTTATTTGAATAAAAATGGACAAGGCATTAAATAATCTACAAATTTTGCTATGCCATTAAAATCAAACAAACAAATAAACAAACAAAATATAAAAAAGGGCGTGTATGTTCAAATATATATGAGCATTACCCATTTGAAAGTGCCGGTTATAAGTACTTGAGCAAGCAGAAAGTGTTACTTTTTTTTGTTGTTTT
The DNA here is from genome assembly GCA_963585895.1 of Sepioteuthis lessoniana. Taxonomy (NCBI): domain Eukaryota; kingdom Metazoa; phylum Mollusca; class Cephalopoda; order Myopsida; family Loliginidae; genus Sepioteuthis; species Sepioteuthis lessoniana. The sequence continues at coordinate 38,938,291 of OY757906.1, read as the reverse complement.
ACTTTTTTTCTTATAGATTTCATTGAGAATTCTTATGAGTAATTATAAAGTGATTTCAAATTAACTTAATGATTTGGAAAATCTTTGAAATAACAAAATGAGTTGTCCACTTCCATCGCTCCGATCGTTGTTTTAATAAAGTTTGAAGAAATGATTTATTTATTTAAATGCATGTTTACACGTATGAAAGTGAGATCAGGTCATCGAAGATTAACTCGTCATTGCCATCACTCAAAGGTCCACTCTAACTTAAGATGGTGTTACCCGTTGAGATCTCATTTAACTCTCAAATAGATTTATTAAGAAACAATATCAAATAATGTGCGTGCGATAGTGAGATTTAGTCGGTGTAGATTACCTCTTTGTTGCCATTACTCACAGTTCCACTCCAACTAAGGACTGTGTTACCCTTGAGGATCCCATCTATAGCTCAAACATATTTATAAAGAAACAACATCACATAATTTCCGTACGATAGTAAAATCTGGTTGTTATGTATTGACCCTCGACCGAGACATCAATCAAGCGATGCACCTGTGTAAATAAGTGGAAGAACAGCGGAAGCAAGTGGACGTAAAACAATAATATAACCAGGTGCACAGACGGTTCGAGTCAGTGGGAGTAAAGATGCCGAAGTTAGAGCCACCGGCAGACAGAGGGCTTTGGACCCTCAGTGACCCACGGTTGAGCAACCCCAGTTAAGATGAGGAAGAAGTGCCGCTATGGTCAGAAGAACTTGGGTCAATATAGTAATCTGTCCCCGTCTCCAGCTCATCTCTAACACACAACAAGCATAAAGTGTGAGAGATTATATTTTTATAAAGAAGTGTATTCGTTAGTTTATTGGAGTCGTTCATTACCGGTTAATGATATTTCCGCATGTAAGTGTATATTGTAAACGTGTATTATGAATGAGAGTATACAACACTGGTGAGTGTAGATTATTTCTTTATTGCCATTACTCACAGATTTACTCGAACCCACGATGGAGTTACCTTTGAGGATCTCATCTATGTCTCAAATAGATTTATTAAAAAACAATATAGCAAAAAATGCAAATGAAAAAAACAATGAACGCCATTCCTTATCTTCTATGCATGAATAACCTTCAGGTGCCCGTGGTTATCGTCGTAGGAAATGGACACGACGACACGAGTTCAAATCCTGGACGAGATTGATTGCATTTCACATAGCACAAATACCCTTAGGAAAGGTATGAATCCAATTATTCTCCCTCCAGTTATGGGTAAATAGTAGCGCGGACTGGGTTCTTCAGCCTTGATGAGACAACTAGTCTAGGAGAAGGAAAGCTCTGAATTAAAACCTGTTAAAGTCCGCTTAAAAACTGACCTTGTGTCATATCCTGCCCGAGCGAAGCGGTTGAAAAATATGACCAATAATGATTTATATATATATATATATATATATATTGTCATCCACAGACAGACAATTTCGTTGTATCACAACTCTTCGGTGTGGCTAGACACGCCAGACGCTTGGATAGAAACCCACCCAACTCGACGTTAGACTTAGTATCACACCACTCAAACAACAAGCGTACCACGTCATGTCGGGAATTATAAGGCATTATGTAGTCGCTTTCGTTTGTGTACATTTTTGCCTTACCAGATACTAGATACCAGACTGGAGACGGGAAAACCAATTTATTGGAATTTTTATAGATTTTTATGATGTTTTGGTCAGTATGAAATTACTCAGACATGTACAAATCGAACTACTTACTGCCCATCAAGAAAAAGAAAAGGATCCTAAATTGTCCCCTAAGGATCACTATAAGTAATTGGTTTATAACAGAATTCGTTATTATCCATTTGTACAAACTGGTTCCTGTTACTTTACTAACTTTTAAACCACAAGTGTTTTCTCCAAGTACCTTCTTTATTTTCAAGTTTCTTCTTGTACCATATTCGCAATTAACGGTATGTGCGAAATGGACATGTAATGTTCATAACGATAGAATATATAAAGAACAGGAATCTCAAAAACACGTAACTACTTCTTGTTCAGGTACAAAACCTTTTTATTAACTTTGAGTTAAAGGTTTCGACGTAAGGAGGAGAGACACAATTTTCTATGCTGTCTTATTCATTTGGCCCCCCAACTCGAGCGGCCCCCATCGGGCGCACGTTCGCCTCGCGCCTACGAGCTCCAAAACCGATCCTTCTCGTTCGGCGTCCAAAACCCGACTCTTATTTTCTTCAAATTCTCACACAAACTTTCGCGTGCTTCCGGTGCGTGACGTCACCCGCACCTTGTCACCCAGTATCGTCTCGGACTGTTATGACATCTGAGTGACACCTCCATCCGCTCGCGCGCACCCGCGTTAACACCTGCTTCAATCTTACACCCAACCAACCCATGTGCTGAGCCGAAAGGTTCTCAGCCTAACTAAACTCAAAGGCATGAACCGAAATCCCTCGGCTATTTCATAACATTCTTCTCCCGTGATTAACTATGTCGAAAGTGTTACTGAGGGAAATGAAGACCCTAAGTGTTATATGTTTATTTGCCGTAGCAGTCGAAATGTCATTAATAATATACCAGTCAGATATGTTACTCACATCATAAAGTAAAGACATTTTGTTAGATTTTTAATCTATTTTTTAATGAAATTCCCTGCATTGCTACTACTTAATAACCTTCAACTTTTAAGGGTTTTACTCTCCTCCGTTATCTGTATGACATTTTATCAAATACTGCATTCATCGCTCTCTTTTCTGAGTGATATCTCTTGGATTAAATACATTATTATGTTAGTGATATTTGTGAAATATCATATTTTTTTTGCAGGCTGAGGCTTCGACATATTGCAAGTACAAGTTATCTAACTTTGATAAGAAAAGGCACGTGCTTTTTACATCTGATTTTATTGCATTATAATGCTCTCGCTAATAACCTGTTGGCTTCTGCTAATCCTATTGTTCAGTAAATTGACACGTATCGGAATAAACCATAATACCTTTAAATAGATAGATGCTGATTTTTTTTTTCATTATATAAGACATTTAAAGATAAAGAATAAGTTATGTTAAAAATTCATGACTCATGATCACTGCAGATTCTGGTGGTGAGAGAAAATACGCCTTATAGGGTAAAACGTTTAGACTCAACTCAACAACCATCGTTGGTAGGGCTTTGAATGCTTTATCCAGGAAGAATGGTAACACTTGCCCTTTAAAGAGGTTCCTGGATATTTGCCCTAAAAAGAGGTTTCTAGATATTTGACATCTATTGGTAGGGCTCTACTTCTCTGGGTGTGTAGAGTGTGCAGTGCACATTAATCGCTATTATTTCTAGCACTGACTGAGGATGGTGCTGAATAGCCGACAAAGACAACAACACTGATGTATTAATATATATTCAGCTTCATTTCTTTTCCTTTTATTACTCGAAATGCACGGGCTGGTAAAGTAAGAAATAGTCAAAGATGGCTGAGCTGCGCACGCGCACACACACACACACACATACACGCACACAAAGGAACTGAGGTACGAATCTTCAGTGAACCGGTATTTTTTTCTTCTGCTCTGGTCGAAATCTTCGCTGGTAATATCAATATCTCGGACGCCCACTCAATTCTCCTGGTCACTTCTCCTCCAGTCTAGCGCTCACACAACGAGCGTGATCACTTTTCCTTCTAGCAAGCTACCCACTCAATATATGCAACATTTCCGCTGGGAACACCTGCGTCCTGTTTACTTTAGGTTACAGGTACATCTCCAGTTATTTTCATTCCCAGTGTCTAACTTTTAGTATGCCACCCACGCAATCTATGTGATGAGTCCACCCGGAACACCTGTGTTTTGTTTACTTTATATACCTGGTGCATTTTCTGTTATTTTCTTTCCCAATATCTGGCTTCCTTCAACCATGCCATACACACAATGTGAAAGGAGCCTTCAAGTCAACATCCAACAATGGTAGTACCTGTTAGAATCCCATCAATGGAAGAAATAGATCTGCTTTAAAATAATTTGATTGAACTGAGTGCAAAAAACAAAATATTCTTTAGAAATAACACATAATATGTTAATATGAACATACAATAAATGTGATTCTCTAACCTATTGGCATAAAATAAGGCTAGAGGAGTTGAAATCCCTTTAAAATCAACCAATCACAGTGCTAAAAATTTATTTTACACGTAACAACACTCCCAAATACGACCCTTCAGAAATCGGGTAATTTTGCACAAATCACTGGAAAGCTAACGAAAACTTGAGCGGACTTTCAAAATAACATTTGCAAAGAAAAAGGGAAGGATAATTAAGGATTTGTTCTTGAGGGAGATGACCCTGGGCAACCATTCTTCTATAACAGTGAATGATGCATGATAACGTTGATTGCACAATTAAATTATCTATAAGTTTCAAGCTAAAAAGTAACTCTATCAAAATGAAATTGTTATATATCTGCTACTACGATCATAAAAAATGATATCAAGCACAATTGTCAATTGGGAACACTGGGGAACAATAGAGCAATGAGGCTGCTCAGAAACCTCATCCATGTCGTTAGATGCAGTTTTGGGAAGTGTAAGTACCATCGAATTCACCACTAAGAATTTGAGTTGAAAATAATATTTCCTGTATGAGCTCAAGCATTGATACGGGTCTCGCTTGTAGAAGATTAAGTATCATTGTTCTGCAGAGAAGTTAACTAAAACATACCTCTATGAGGGAAAAATAGACAAATTAAAGATTCGTAACAAAGGAAATTCTACACCAGGTAAGAATTAGCAGTTAATTGAGATTACCTATATCCTCAACCGGTCCCTGAAAAACAGAAAAAAAAGTTTCTGCAATTATTTACAATGCTTTTATGACAGTGATTCTTCTGAAGAGAATATGATTCCTGGTCAACAGACAACGTAACCCGAGGGCGACGTAAATTTAAATAGAGGACACTGGTTATTATGAGTGTTGTCATCGTGTTATAGCTTTCCTACAGTCGAGAAAAACACGAGCGTTCTTTTTCTGATGATTTGGTGAGCGTTCGTATCGACAACACAAAACTCTTCTTAAACAGAACGATTATTTATTTCTTAGTTTCTTCTTCAGACAATCAGAAAGGTGGAATCTGAGACACTTAATTTAAAGTTTTTAAGTTATAGAGTCAAGATGTATGTTTGAATATTCGTCATCTCTGTCTAGACATGGAAATTGGAGAGTAATATTGGAAATTGAGGGCATACAAAGAACAGTTAAAAAATTTAAAAAAATAGAAATAGTAAAATATTATTGTTGCAGGGAAAAAACTGAATTCCGGCTATATAGTCTGGATCAGTTAGCAGGTATCATTGGTCTCCATCTGAATTCAGACAAAACTGTGTGCATGTGCTTCAATCAAGACACCCCCACGCTGAATGGTGGTTCTCTAAAATCGGTGGCCAAGTTTCATCTTCTGAAAATGATATCAATATGTGAAGGCATGGGCTGATAGGTTATCGATCTTATGGAAGTCATACTTATCCGATAAAATAAAACGTGCTTTCTTCAAAACAGTGGTTATGTCAATTCTACTATGTGAATGCACAACATGAATACTAAGTGTATAGAGAAAAGGCTTGACGGGAATTGCGCAAGAATTGTACGAGCTATATTGAACAAATCCTGGAATATCAACATCCCACAAAACAGCAGCTATACGACCACCAACCTCTGATCTCTAAAACCATCCAAATAAGACAAAGATGCGCGGGGCACTACTGGAGAGGTAAGGACGAACTCATAAACGACGTTCTCCTAAGGACCCTGTCACACAGACGTGCCAGTGTTGACCGACAAACTTATCAACAACAGCTCTGTGCGGAATCAGGATGTTGGCTAGAAGATCTGCCAGAAGCGATGGATGATAAAGACGAATAGCGTGAGTGTCAGGGAAATCTGTGCTTGCAGCGCAATATGATGATGATGACTGAACTAGAAAGAATAATGAGAGGTGATCTAACTGAAAATTTACAAAATGATTAATCATATTTACCAAACCCTCCGCTCGGGCAGGATATGATACAAGGTCAATTTTTAAGCGGACTTTAACAGGTTGAATTCAGAGTTTTCCTTCTCCTAGACTAGTCGCCTCACCAAGCCTGAAGAACCCAGTCCGCCCTACTATTTACCCATAGCTGGAGGGAGAATAATTGGAGTCATACCTTTCCCAAGGGTATTAGTGCTATGTGAAATGTAATCAGCCACGTCCAGGATTTGAACTCGTGTCGAGGTGTCCTTTTCCTCCGACGATAACCATTACACAACGGGCACCTCAAAATAATTAATGGAATTTTAAATCATTGTAGACATTTTTTTTCAATATTTCTCCTCGTACTGGAAAATATTTCAAAGACATGTTTCAAAATATTATAATAATCATTATGATTATTATAATAATCTCTTTGATCTTTAAAATACCCTGATCTTTTTTCGAAGTTCATTTAGCGCACCCCACTTCACAATTCTCACTGTTGGACTCCTAGACTTTGTTTTCTTGAGTTTGCTGCTACTCTTCTCTTTAACTCACTTGTCAGGTCAATATTTATACATGACTCGTGAGTTTGACATTTATATTTCTGTATTCTTTTCCAATATAGACTATATTATCAGTTGTTCCTTATGTAACATTTACGCGCTTTTCTTTCATAAACTAAACAATTGCGTTATTATAAAAGAATAACTACACCAGGTAAAAATTACGGAATCACCACAATTGCTTTAAAACAGAAATCAAAACTCGAATGAATTAAAACCCTAATACAAGATAAAGTAAAAATGCTATTTTTATTTTCAATGAATACCTTTTCTTTATTGACATTGGGTTATATCTCTGCAAGACTTACACCACAATTGGAGAATGTTCACTTTAGTTTTTATTTTCATTTTTTCAAGCAGTAAATAAAATACTAACAGAGAAAACGCAAAACATTTTTATTCAATAGCTGGACATAACATAAATGAAATATAGCTTAATCTAACTTGACCCTATCGACTGCATCTTTGCATAAGAAGGATATTCTCCAATGAGTGACCTGGATATGACACTAAACAATCTGATGGTGAGGCTCTAGTAATGATGGAGCATTGGGGAATGCAGAGTATCTCTTTATTGCCATCTCTCCCAGGTTCATCCTGACCAGGAGTGGTAGTACCTGATAGGGTCCTATCTATGGGTTAAATAGAACTAAACTGCGTACTTATGCTAAATTGAGTTGTTTGAAATAGAAATGCTTATATGTATAAAACCGGGCCATTTGCCTAATGAGTAGAGTGTTTTCCAATCGTCCGGGAGATCGAGGTTCAATCCCAGGTCGAGTCATACCAAAGACTCAAAAAATGGTACTTGATGCCGCCTTTATTAACACTCAACATTATAAGGTAAGGATCAAGGGTAAAGTGGAGCAATCCAAGGAATGGATTAACGCCCTCCCCTACACCTTTGTGTGGTAGTTATTGAAAAGGGAGCCATTGGGTCTCCCTCGACTAGGTTCGCCAACTTTACTCAATTTTTTATATGAATAAAAATAGATTTGGTATTAAATAACCTACAATGGTTCATATACCATAGAGCCAAATCAAGCAAAACCAAAATTAAACAAAGTAGATTAGATTATTTAAATTAATGCTATAATTTTTCTGTAAGTCTTGCAGAGATATAACCCAATGTCAATAAAGAAAAGGTATTCATTGAAAATAAAAATAGCATTTTTACTTTATCTTGTATTAGGGTTTTAATTCATTCGAGTTTTGATTTCTGTTTTAAAGCAATTTCCTTTAGCAAAGAAGTTTTAAGCGTGTACAAGGTTGTCGAAGTTAGGTTTGTGTGAATTATTCATTTTTTTTTTGTGTGTGTGTGTATTCTTTATTAGGTTTGTGTGTATTATTTATCAGGTTTGCATATATCATTTATCAGGTTTGTGTATATTATTTATACAGTTTGTGCATATCATTTATTATGTTTGTATATATTATTTATTCAGTTTGTGCACATTATTTATTATGTTTGTATATATTATCTATTAGGTTTGTGTTTATTATTTATCCAAAATAATGCAAGTGTTTGATATTAAGTACATTTTTCTACACAAAATAAATAATTATAATTTCATCTGTTTCAGTAGTTGCATAGTTTCTTTGTTTTAGATTTGTATCTTTTGTGCAAATACTATGGTTTATGTTACTTTTGATCGGAGTAAAAACAAGAAATTTCTATTTTCCTACTTTGAAAATTCTTCTTTGCATGCCAAAAAGATGAAGGCATAGTATGAGCGGACGTAAAAATATTTAAGGCATTTTTCATGCCTATATATATATATATATATATATATATATATGTGTGTGTGTGTGTGTGTGTTTAACTAAAGCCCTTGGTCGTATTATGACACATGGTTCTTTTCACAGTGAGTAAGCTAAAAAGCCCTGGTTCCTGTGAGCAGTGTCACGAAGGCAACGGACTACTTCGGCCATTCCTACCCTCTATTTCATTCTCTGTGAGATGCTGCCTGAAGCTTAGAATCTCCAAGACCAGACTAGTCTTCTCTTATTTTTGCCACGTCCTTTCCAAAGACGAGAATATTGCTAAGGGACATCAATGCAACCCAATACCGACTCTTTCAAGTGTGTTCGTACTTATCTAACACCTCCGTCACAGGCAGGATGTTACACAAGGTAATTTTTGGGCAAGGCAAAGCTTTCAGAGCTTTCTTTCTCTTTGATTGGTTGCCTCACCAAATCTGAAAAAAAAAACATGGATTCATGCCTTTTCCATGAAAATTAGCTCAAAGTGAAAGGTAAAAAAAACTCGCCCAGGACTTGAACCAGAGTCGGTGATTCAAGTTCCAACGATAACAACATTGCCCAGTCAGCATGGGCAGTAGAATACACCGACTACATCTTTTCAGCTGGGGAACCTTCCCAACGAATGTCCTGATATGACACTAAACAATCTGATGGTGAAGTTCCAGTAATGCTGAATCTTTAGGGAATGTAGATTATCCCTTTATTGCCATCGCTCCTAGGCCCAATCTGGCCCGGAATAGTAGCACCGGATAGGGTCCTATCTATGAGTCGAAGAGAACTACATAGAGTTGGCTGAGATGTGACTATTTTTGGCTTTCAACAGTGTATTTTTGCTAAACTGAATTGTTTAAATTAGAATTGTTTGACATTTAAACTGCGTAAACTGAATTGCTGGAAATGCCACTCATTTGATATAAATACTGAAAACTCATGCTCAACTGGTTGGTTTGGTTTGGTTTGGTTGGTGGGGTTTTATGGCATATCAACATTTGTAGGTTATTTAACGCCAAATCCATTTTTATGTAAATAATCAGTTCTCTTTAAAACAATTCAGTTTAGCATGTGTACACAGTTGAAATGTCGAAAACATTTCTATTTCAAACTTTTCAAGCAGTTATATATAACACTTCAGTTTAGCGTAAGTACAGTTTCAATGTCAAAAATAGTTCAATTTAAAACAATTCAGTTTATCAAAAGCACGCAGTTTAAAAGTAAGTACAGTGTAATTGTAAAAAAACATTTCTATTTCGAGCTATTTAGTTTAGTGAAGCAATTCTACTTCAGCTAATTCAGTTTAGTAAAAGTACAGATTTTGCTTACACGCAGTTATATGTCAGAACAGTTCTATGTTAAACAATTTGGTTTAGTGTAAATACAGTTCCAATGTCAAAAAACAGTTCTATTTGAAATAATTCAGTTTAGCCCAAGCACGCAGTTCAAATGTAAGCATGGTTCAATTGTCAAAAAACATTTCTATTTCAAGATATTCAGTTTAGCATAAGTATGCCGTTAGTTCTATTTAACCCATAGATAGGGCCCTATCAGGTGCTACCACGCCGGGCCAGAGTGGACCTGGGAGCAATGGCAATGAAGGGTTGCTCCGTATTCCCCAAGGCCCCAGCATTACTGGGACCTCACCATCAGACCGTTTAGTGTCATATCCAGGACACTCGTTGGTGGGGGGTCTTACCTCGCTGCAGAGGTGCAGTCAGTGTATTCTACAGCCCCAGCCGACTGGGCAACGTACTCAACTGAATTATTTGAAATAAAAGAGTTTTTACATTTAACACGCTGTATTTCCTAGTCGGCTGGGGCTGTAGAATGTAGCGACTGAGGGGTAAGACTCCTCCAACGAGAGTCCTAGGTATGACATTAAACAATCTGATGGTGAGGCTCAAGTAATGCTGGAGCTTTAGGGAATACGGAGTACTCCTTCATCACCCTCACTCTCAGGTCTACTTTGGTCGGGAGTGGTAGTACCTAAAATGGTTTTATCTCTGTGGCAAATAGAACTAACCAGTCTGCTTATACTAAACTGAATTGCTTGAAATTGAACTATTTCGACATTTAATCTACGTACTTCAATTAAACTTATGCGAAACTAAACTATTTCAAATGGAGCTATATTTGTATGCTAAACTGAATTATTTAAATAGAGCTGTTTTTGACATTGAAACTGTACTTACGCTAAAATGTATTGTTTCAAATAGAACAGTTTTGACACTTAACAGTGTGTAAACAAGAAAAAGACTATACTTATACTAAGCAGCATTGTTTAAAATGAAACTGTTTGACTAAACAGAATAACTTGAAATAGAAATGTTTTCAAAAATTAACTTGTGTACTTATGCTAAACTGAATTGTTTGAAATAAAATTGTTTATTTGTATAAAAATCGATTTGGCATTAAGTAACCTGCAAAGGCTGATATGCCATAAACCCAAACAAACAAATAAAAATCGATGTCAACCTTTATGCTAAAAACAACCCCTTTCAAGTGTGTGTGTGTGTGTGTGTGTGTGTGCGCGCGCGTGCACGAACGTGTGTGTGTGATTTTTTAGCATATATACAAACATCCTATAAATGTTGTTGTTTTTGGGAGTTTCAAAGCGACAACAGGGTTTGCGGTTTTCTGTTGGCGTTACTTAAACTCGCAACTTCTTTGGTGATTGAATGTGAAAGCCTAAATATTCTTGGTACGTTATTAAGGCAAATACATTAATATTGCATATTTTGCGCAGCTATAAGGGTAAAAAAAATATCGAATTTATTTAGCCTCAAAAAGGGTTTGTACTCTATTTAACTTTTAGAAAGATTATACAAAATGTTTATTAATAAATATTTCTAACAAGACATCCGCTTAATAAGACTTCAAAGAAGGCAAAAAAAAAAATCTTGAGAGCATTAGCAACAATGAAGCGTACATATGAAAAAAAAACCGATAGAAATTCACACATACAGATGAGATTCGGTGCCCTTCATCTTTCTGACTGTTTCGAATGACACTGTGAAAGAGCAACGATTTTTCATCCGAAGTTGAAGTTGAAGTTTTCTGTACGAAACTGGATTCCAAATTATCTCTCAATCCGATCCCTCCTCTCCTGGCAAGGTATGACACCAGGGCAATATTCAAACTATGTAAAACTAGTTTGAATTCAGGGTTTTCCTGCTTCTAGACTGTTTGCCTAAGCTTGGCTGAAGAACAGAGTCTACCGTACTATTTAACTGAAGCTAGTGTAAGAAGAGATGGGTTCATATCTTTCCTAAGGGCATTAGCATGAAGTAAACACAAATAGCATTGTGATGGAATCTGCTCGGTTGGTTCTTTTGTTTTACGGCGTATCAACCTTTTCGGGGCATTTAACGCCGAATTAAGTAATTTTAATACAATTTCCAAACAATTCGGTTTTGTATAAGTACAGTTTTTTTTGTTTACACGCAGTTAAATGTCAAAACATTACTATTTCAAACGATTCAGATTATCTCAAGTATGCAGTTTAAATATCAAAACAGTTCTATTTCAAACAATTCCGTTCAGTATAAGTACACAGCTTAAATATCCCAAAAAGTTCTATTTCAAACAATTCACTTTCGCATTAGTACAGTTTTGTTTACACAGAATTAAGTGTAAAAATAAGTTAGTTTCAAACAATTCAGTTACGCATAAAAACACAGTTTAAATGTCAAGACAGTTCTATTTCAAACAATTCAGTTTAACATAAGTGCACAGTTTAAACACAAAATAAAATGTAAAAGCAGTTAATTTCAAATAATTCAATTTAGCGCAATTACACAGTTTAGTTCTATTTGTCCCATAGATAGGACCCAATCAGGTACTACCACTATGGTTCAGAGTGGACCTGAGAGCAATGGCAATGAAGGTGTACTCCACATTCCCCAAAGCTCCACCATTACTGGAGTCTAACCATCTGAATGTTTAGAGTCATATCAGGACATCTGTTAGGGAAGTCTAACCCCTCTGGAGAGAAACAGCCTGTATATTCTCAGTCCCAGCTGACGGGATCATGTGAAGCAATTGGATTTAAACGGCAGATTCTGACGATGGTTACTGTTGCACTAAGCGTATTTCCTTGAATCAAAGATGTGGTATAAAATTTCTTGAGGGAATTTGTTTAAAAAAAAAAAAATGAATATAAACTCTGCAAGAAGTGCACCGGTAAAATTTGGCCATTTTCATTTAGTGAGAATGTCAGGCACCCTGTGAGAATCAAACTCACGAACAATGGAGCATTAATCTCGCTTTCTAATATGTAACCACTCAATACGCTGATTTGACCTATTTTGAAAAATAAACTGGTGATTCTTAATAGAAACCAAACTAAATTGATAAAGAATACAAGAGGGCAAGTCTGGAAAGAAAGAAAGAAAGAAAGAAAGAAAGAAAAAAAAAGAAAGAAAAAGAAAGAAAGAAAACTTAAGTAAGAATGAAATAAGAGATGGAAAATGATTATAAATTTAGAGAGAGGAAACAAAACTAAAAGAAAGAAAGAAAGAAAGAAAGAAAGAAAGAAAGAAAACTTAAGTAAGAATGAAAAAAGAGATGGAAAAAATGATAATAAATTTAGAGAGAGGAAAAAAACTAAAAGAAAGAAAGAAAAAAAGAAAGAAAGAAAGAAAGAATCCAGTGTAAAACTATCTTTATAGAACTGTCGCTATTATTAAAGCATTCAATCACCGTACCTTAGCTTTTTTCATGGTGAATTTTTTTTATAAGAATTACTTTTTCTTGTCGGAATTTGAGGCAAATGACCAGATTACCAGATTGTTTATAGTAAAAAAATATCAGGGCATATTTTCAGAGAAAAAACAAAACAAAACCAGACGAAGTATGCCAAAACTATTAACTGAAATATGCAAAAAGAGCAAATGAATATAGACAAGTTGTGAAATGCGCTAAATACACATCTTGATGATCGCCTACGATGACAAGCCTTTTGAGATTTACAAGGAAATTTAATATGGTAATTATACAGAAATAGGGGGGTCTTTTGTACAGATTTGAATTAATTATCGTTGTATAGATTATACCTATTAAATTTGAATCAGGACATCAGTAGCTGTCTCCTTATCAGATGATCTCTGTTGCACGAGGTCTTATCTATATTTTACAAGCTTGGTCATCAAATTGGATATTTATTATTATTTTTGCTAAGCAAGCTCCGTAAATTGTCCCTTGCCAAACTCTCTCTCTCTCTCTCTCTCTCTCTCTCTCTCTCTCTTTATCTGATGGATGTCTACGAAGATCGAATCGAATCAAATTGCTTTAGAAGGATTTTTCTCCTTTGAGCCGCTCATAAAACAAGGTTAGCTGCACTTCCTCCTTTTTCTTTTTTTTTTCATCAAAGTGCCGACCCATTTCGCTTCATCGAACTTTTCATATTGATTTATAAATCATGAAACCAGAAACGAAATGTCTGGTGGTTGTTGTGACATTGCATAAAATTATCGATAAGCAACTCAGAAATGATAAGCAAAAAAAAAAAAACTTTTTCTTTCACTGTTCACTTATCTGCAAATTTTATTTGATAGAGCAAAACATTTTAAAAAATACGAAATCTGTAGAACGTGTATACCAAACACAAATATGACGTTCGTCCTGTCGGTAGAGCTTACATTACCCTGAATGTATCGCCTGCTGAGGGGTAAAGACCCCTTCACGCATAAAAGGAGTTAACTGGTTATGACATTAAACTACATCTGATGGTGAGGTTCCAGTTATGGAGCACTGAAGATGATATTTGTGTTCGGTAACATACTTTTCCAATGTTGGTCTCGTAAACTTACTTCGACTGAATCATGAATTCACGAAAATCGTATCTATTTGCACGCGCATGCACACACACACGCGCACGCGTGCGCGTTTATCCATTAAGTTCCATCATTATCATTATCATCAAAGTAGTCCAAAATTGGAGTAGATAAATTGTCAAAGCAGGCGCTACATAATAGATCAAAGAATGGTATGGATTTCGCAGATTTCATCAGTAGGGAAGTTTAACTTAAGTCTGATACAAAGACCACTCTATCAGCGGAACTTTGAATATACTGACTGCATCCCAAGCATCCTGAAAAATGGTGTTATTGGTATCAAGCTAAATAACAGTTGATGGTGAAGCTCCTGTTCTGGAGATCTGAGTAGTGTGGAGTACCCCGTTATTGTCATAACTCACAGATCCACTCTAGATCGATTGACATACTGTTAAAATCAATCAATTAATCAATCAATCATTCAATCTGATACGAACTGTAGCAAATGAAAGTTTCATATGGAAAAAGAAATTCTTCAGTTTAAAGTTTTGATGGAACTGATGCCGAGGTGTGATTTTATTTTTCCTTCACCAAGAATTATTGCCCACCAAATAATATTGTAAAATAATTCCATCTTACGTCTGTATTTTCTATTTTAAAGAAAGGGAGGTGTTTGACTTGTTTTTGTTTTTATATCACTGCACCATTATATATATATATATATATATATATATATATATATATATATATATATATATATATATAGATATATATAGATATATATATATATATATATATATATATATAGATAGATAGATAGATAGATAGATGTGTGTGTGTGGGCTAGACTACTGAAAAACTATCACTTCTACATATTGATTTAACGATACAATTTTTAAACATGTACCATTTTTTGTTTCTAGAAAAAATTCCCGTCAGATGAATGTTTTTCTTTTCTTTTTAGTGTTTTTATAATTTTTTTTTTTTAGTTTGGTTGTTCTTGTTTTCGATTTTTTTTTTGTACTGAAATTTTCAGTAACAGATGAGATTGTAACAAGCAATTTTGTAAAAAAAAGCTTCCATCTTTATCGAATGAATTTCCTATTTTTAAGAAAACATGAAACTATTAAGTATGCAATAAACCGAAGAAGGTAAAGTTTAAATTGTTTTTAGTTTTTATACTACTCCGCTGGCCATTATATATATATATATAGATATAAATATATGTGTGTGTATGCGTGTGTGTATATATATATATATATATATATATATATATATATATATATATATATATATATGGGGGGGGTTGGTCGTACGAGTGTGTGTGAGTGTGTGTATATATATATATATATATGTGTGTGTGTTTGTGTGTATGCGTGTGTGTGTGAGTATATATATATATATATATATATATATATATATATATATATATATATATGTGTGTGTGTGGTGTGGGTGGATTGGTCATACGAGTGTGTGTGAGTGTATATATATATATATATATATATATATGTGTGTGTGTGTGTGTGTGTGTGTGTGTATATATATATATATATATATATATATGTGTGTGTGGGGGGTGGATTGGTCGTACGGGTGTGTGTGAGTATATATATATATATATATATATATATATATATATATATGGGGGGTGAGTATATATATATATATATATATATATATATATATATATATATATATGTATGTGTGTGTGTGTGTGTGTGTGTGTGTGTGTGTGTGTGTGTGTGTGTGTGTGTGTGTGTGTGTGTGTGTGAACAAGACTACTGAACAAAATATAGCGGACTTTTACTTCTGTATATTGATTAAAACAAGCAATTTTTAATCATGTTCCATGTTTTAGAAAAAATTGCTTTAAAATTCCTTTCTGGGGATTCTTTTTTTTCTTTTCTTTTCTTTTCTTTTCTTTTCTATACTTTATCTTTTTTACTTGTTTTGGTGGGTGTTTCTTTTTAGCAGTTTTTTTTTCTTGTGTTGAAACTTATTTTATCAAATAAGCAAAGAGGAGATAATTAGTTTAGTTTATATAAATATAAGGTAAGGCTCTTAAATGAATTGAGCTTTCGGTAGCCGTTAAGTAGATATATGTAATACAAAACAAAGTGATACATAAGCGTTTAAAATTCCTTCGCTTACGTTAGGTTCCTCGCGGCTGTGTGGGAGAATCTTCGTTTGGCATATGAGTCAGCTGGGTTTCGGTCCCAACTAGTCTCATGGAAGACTTGTGATACAACAAAACAGTGTGTATGTGGATAATTATATATATATCAATTAATGAAAAGCTTGTGACTATTATATTAGAGCTTTCAAGATGTTCAGAAATATTTTCTCTAATTGCAGTCTAAAGGATAGTTGTTTGACGGTCGTTAACCTAAAGAGAGATTCATCCGCCCTTTAAAAAGCCTGGTGTTTAATCCTACTACCTATCTACACTAGTTGATTCTTATTAAACAGTGTATTTTTCACAGATTCATCAAATTCTGAAATCTCTTAACTGTACGAATATCCAGCTTATACCAGGGAGCTCAGATCAAGATATACGTTTTAATTATATGCCGGGTGTTTAAATATCGCTTTGCTTTAAACTAGTATTCTTTTTATTATTCTTGACCGAAGTATTTGAATAGAGTGTTCGCCAATGGTCCGGAAGACCGAGGTTCAATCCAAGGTCGAGTCATACCAAAGACTCAAAAAATGGTACTTGATGCCACCTTGCTTAACACTCGGTATTATAAGGTAAGAATCAAGGGCAAAGTGAAGCAATCCAGGGAATGGAGTAGCGCCCTCCCCTACATCTCAGTGTAGTAGCTATTGAAAAGGGAGCCTTCGAGTCACCCTAAGGTCGCCAACTTTACTTTACTATTTCTCTTTATTTGATAAGTTTAATAAAGCACAGGGCCAATCGATTAATAAGTAAAGTAAAGTTAGCGACCATAGTCGAGGGTGACCCGAAGGCTCCCTTTTCGATAGCTACTACACCAAGGTGTAGGGGAGGGCGCTACTCCATTCCCAGGATTGCTCCACTTTACCCTTGAACCGTACCTTATAATGCTGAGTGTTAAGCAAGGTGGTATCAAGTTCCATTTTTAAAGTCTTTGGTATGACTCGACCTGGGATTGAACCCAGGTCTCCCGGGCCATTGGCGAACACTCTAACCGCTGGGCCATGAGCATTTATCAAAAGAATAAAAGAAAAACTGCACCTGATAGAAAGACAAGTAAACGGAGTTCAACATCCTAGTAAACTAACTTAAGCAATACGCTTGATCTAGTTCTTAGGACTGGTCTTATCGAGATCATCCGATGTGTGAAGATGGGGCTGGTAGATGAATTTTCAACACAACTTATTCTTTATCTTTAGATGTCTTATATAATGAAAAAAAAAATCAGCATCTATCTATTTAAAGGTATTACGGTTTATTCTGATACGTGTCAATTTACTGAACAATAGGATTAGCAGAAGCCAACAGGTTATTAGCGAGAGCATTTTAATGCAATAAAATCAGATGTAAAAAGCACGTGCCTTTTCTTATCAAAGTTAGATAACTTGTACTTGCAATATATCGATGCGTCAGTCTGGTAAAAAAAAAAAAAAAAACGAAAACATTATTCGTTTTGAACGGAGAACAAAGGCTGAATCAAAGATACGAGAAGAGACTTGTTTTGAGACAAACGGAGAAGCTAACCACGTGGTATTGGTTTTTAGTTTCTTCCCGATTCTCAGACACAGAAGTGAGAGAAGAAAACTCTGAAAGATCGAAACACTGTGACACGTGTTTTTGTGCTTTTCCCATACCATCTGTCAGCGACATACCAGTTACTGCTGGCTATGCTACTGTGAACAGGAAGTTTAGTTGAATCCATTACCAATTTGGGGAGATTCTTTTTTTCTTCTTCTTTTTTTTCTTAAATCATCATTCAAAATTATGGTCCCGAACGCTATGTCCTTGCTCAGGATTGATAGAAATATTCTGTAGTCTGATGTGGAGCTTTTAGCTAATTTTTGACCTGAAATTTATAGCCGGATATTCATTAAATCTTATCTATTGATCTTAATATTCTGATTTAATATTAATTACTATTGCTAGCAAGATTAGATTAGAAATTACTTATTGTCTATAAAAGAGAAATATCAAATCTAATCTAAAAATTCATTTATGTAATTATGTCAAAATTTCATTGGTGAACTCTATCATCATTTTTTTTTTCTTTTTTACCCTTTGAGTTATGAACTTTTAAGATCCTGAACAAAATATTTCCCACAATCGTTTGACCATGACTTTTGCGCCGGTAAACCGGTTGCTGCGGTTTTCGAGGAAATAGAAAGTTGGTTGGTTGGTTGGTTGGTTGGATTTTTACGTCATATTAACGCTTGTGGGTTACTTAATGCTAAATCCTGTTTTTACAGGAATTAAATATATGATTTTTAAATATAGTTTGTAGCTAATATTTTTAAACGAGCCAAAGCTTGCACACAGTTAAAACTTATCAAGTATTACTATGTGAGATCAACAATTTAATTTAATACCACTCATTTGTTCAGAAACAGCCAAAAGGTTATAAATTTATAAGAGAAAGGTATGATGGTAATCTTATTTCGGATTTGTTTGCACACAGTTATCGCCATTGTTTATTCCCAGTTAAATGGTTTCAAGTTTTATTTTCAATCAATAATAATTCTATTTAATATTTGTTTACTTACAGTGAAGTGGTTATAAGTATTGCTTTTTAACGCTAATAATTCTATTGAACAATATTCATTCTTTTGCACACTGTCAAAAGATTCCAAGTATTGCTATGTTCTACCAATAAGGCAATTTTTGCAATCAGCTAAACAGCTTCAAATATTTCACTCTCATAGTAAATTTACATACAGTTTAATGGTTCCAAGTATTACAACGTAATACAAATCATTCAGTTTCATCACGCAGTTTTATACATTGCTGCTCAACGCTAATGATTCATATCAACATTACTTAATCGTTTGTACTCAGTTGAATTCTTGCCCAGTCGGCTAGGGCTGTAGAATACACAGACTGCTTCTTTGCAGAGGGATAAGCCCCCCCCCCCCACGAGTATGCTGGATATGACACTAAACAATCTGATGGTGAGGTTGATGCTGGAGTTTTGTAGAATACAGAGAACCCCTTCATTGTCATTTCTCCTAGGTCCACTCTGGCCAGGAATGGTAGCACCTGATATGGGTTAAATAGAACTAAACTGCATACTTATGCTAAACTGAATTGTTTGAATTAGACCTGCATGACTAAACTGAATGGCTTGAAATAGAAATGTTTTTGACAATTAAACTGTGCACTTACATTTACACTGCTTACTTATCCTAAACTGAATTGTTTGAAATGGAACTGTTTTTTATATTGAAACTGCGCTTACCCTTAACTGAATTGTTTAATATAGAACTGTTTTAATATTTAACTGTGTGTAAACCAAATCCATACTGATGCTAAACTTAATTAGCTTAATTAGAACTGTTTGACTAAACTGAATATCTTGAAATAGAAATGTTTTTGACAAACTGTGTACTCATGCTAAACTGACTTATTTGAAATAGAACTTATTATTTGCTTAAAAATGGATTTGGCAATAAATAAACTACAAAGGTTGATATGACATAAAACCCAAATAATCAACCAATCAGTTGAATTCAAGTATTGCTATATAACACTAACAATTAAATTAAACATCATTCATTTGTCTGCACATATCTAAATGGTTAAACAGTTCTATTTGACCTTTAGATGGGACACTGACAGTTACTACCACTTCTGGTTAGAGTGGATATGGGAGTAATGGCAGTGAAGGGGTACTCCATATTCCCCAAAGATCCATGTTTGGAACCTCACCGTCAGATGGTTAAGTGTCATACCTGGGTCATTCGTTGATTGGGGTCTCACCCCTCCGCAGAGATGCAATCGGAGTATTCTACCGCCCCAGCCCAACAGGGTGGTATGCCAGTATAATTGGATCAAACCTTAATAATTATGTTTTTCGTCATAATTATATTTCTTTTATCCTCAGGCTTGGGTATTTTTTTTTAATTCTATATTGAGTAAAACCCATAAATAAATGCATCATTAACGGTTTTTAGATTAAAATTTAATTTTCATTTAAACCAAATCACCAGAATTTTATCATTTCATTTATATAATAAAAACGAATATTATTATGTATTAATTATTAACAAACTCAACAGCACTGACAACCAAAATAGAATATTCATTATTTCTGTAACGAACTTTTTTTTTTTTTACTTGTCCTATTTCCTGGGTTTAGTCGGGTGGGGGTCGCTCATCGTGTAACGTGTCTGAGGCACGACTCGGCAAGCGGAGCTCATCTCTCGCCAGGCTTTCAAATGATTTGAATTCAGTGTTTTCCTTCTACTAGCTCGGTTACAATATTAAGTTTAAATAACTCAGTCTATTCTAATATTTAGCCATAGCTAGAGGGAGTATAGTTGAATTCATGCCTTTTCCAGATATGTGAAATACAAAAAAGTATCGTTTAGGATTTGTACTGAATTAGCCGAGTTCCCTTTCTTCCACGATAATCCTTTCCAAACAAGCATCTTTGTGAATATTCTTTTAATATTCTTTTAAATCCATGACTATATGTACGGGATTTCATCATCATCATGTCATGCGGCTAGCCCGGATATCCCTGACCCTCTCTCTCCACGTCTCCCTATCATTCATCGCCTCTGGCAGGTCTTCAGGGTTACATCCCGTATCATCACATAGCTGCTGTATGAATGTTCGAGCTGGTCGTCCTGCTTTTGATTGACCATATGCGGGGGTCCACTGGAGTACATCACTTACGATCTCGTCCTTGCTTCTCCAGCAGTGTCCGGCATGTCTGGTTCGTCTAGCTTGTATAGTTTTCGTGATAGGTGGTAGGTGACCGTACAGTTGGTGCCTTGTGGGGTGTTGCCGCCAGGACTTGTTCAATATTGCTCTTAACATTCTTGTATAATTGCCGTCTAGCTTCTTCTCCAACCGTTTAGTCAGCGTCCAAGTAGTGCATCCATATAGCAGTATCAACACGACCGCAGCCTGGAAGAAACTGCGTTTCATTTTATCGGTCAGGTTTGATTTCCATATAATCGAAAGCCTATCGATAGCTGTCCATGCTATCACGTTAGCCGTGTGTCGATGTCTTTTTCGGTTGATGAGACGCTGCTTCCTAGGTAGGTGAATTTGTCAACCAGTTTCAGGGAGGTTCCGTCTAACATTTATTTTTTGCAAAAGAATTACAATTCTGTAAAGCTGGACAATTGATGATGCCTGATAATATCTATTTTAATTGTATAATTCTCTATAAGAAATCATACAATCCTGAATTATTTGGCTTCATCATCATCATCATCATCATGCCATGCCGCTAGCACGGTTATCCCTGACCCTCTCTCGCCACTTCTCCCTATCATTCATCGCTACTGGCAGGTCTTCGGGGCTACATCCCGTATCCTCATGTAGCTGCTGTATGTATGTTTGAGCTGGTCGTCCAGCTTTTGCTTGGCCATGTGCGGGGGTCTATAGGAGTACATCACTGATGAATTCGATGAGTGTCCTGTGTGTCTGGTTCGTCTAACTTGTATAGTATTCGTGACGGGAGGCAGGTGGCCTTGTGGGGTGTAGCCGCCAGGACTAGTTCAATATTGCTCGCAACATTCTTGTGTAATTGCCGTCTAGCTTCTTCAGCTATTTAGTAA
The DNA here is from genome assembly GCA_963585895.1 of Sepioteuthis lessoniana. NCBI lineage: Eukaryota > Metazoa > Mollusca > Cephalopoda > Myopsida > Loliginidae > Sepioteuthis > Sepioteuthis lessoniana. The sequence goes on along the minus strand of OY757906.1, from coordinate 38,916,468 downwards.
GCGTCCAAGTAGTGCATCCATATGTCATTTTGGTTTAGTGAATTTTTTTCTTTAAAAATAACTAATAAACATTGAATAAATAAAAAAGTGACCTGAATATACAAAGAAGACTGCATCGGTATTTGTCTTCAAGCCTACTAACCGGATATGTATGGCATAAGGCCTTGTTAAGGTGGGTCCGAGCGCAGAGCCGTTGCCCACACGCGCCCGGCATTTTCAAAAATACTTCAGGCCCCGTCGACATTCTCCCAAAGAGGGTGCCTCAGGCGCCAGACAATTAAGCTAACCCCTCTGAAGAGTTTTGAAGTCTGGGAGAACGACCTCCTGAGACTCGAGGCAAAAAATACCCGACGAGACACACCCAGTCAGATCCGTGCCGCTGCTGCCATGGCCGACCGAAGTGTGTCCCATCAAGGATTAAGGAAAAGATTTAATAATTTCTAGATTTTACTATAAATACATTAGGTTATTTTTATTCTATTTTTATTTCTTATTTTTTATTTTTTGTTGAACGGTATATCAGACTTCGTGGTAACTTTAATACCAAAGCCATCCTTGTTGAAGAACATTTACGGTACTATATAATCCATAGCTTGGAAGATAGGGAATTTGATTCCTTTCCCAAAGATATTAGTCCGAAAGTGAACGCAACTGTGTAAAAACGAAAATTATTATGCATTAATCAACACCCAATTCTCCTGCATTAAAACAATGTAGCGAAAACAAAAATTCAGTAACAGTAATAAAATTAAATTGTCATTGCTATATACAAAGGGTTTACTTAATTTTGGGTTGTCAGATTTTTGATGCTGGAAATTCAAATGTATTGAGTTAAGCAATGAATAATATCTACTTATAACCATTTTAACTGTACATTTTTTCTACTAGCAATAAAAAAAAATCCTGCTGTCTTTGGTTTCGTTAAATTTTATGTTAGGAAAGAAATTAAGAGAGTCACTAGTGAATAAATGAAAAATAAAAGTAACCTGCGCCTACAAAATCGACTGCATAATGAAGTGATGTATTTACTAGATGAACCAGACAAGGCCTTCACGTGGATCACAAAAAATAAAGATTGTAGACATGGGTAGGAATCGTCATATAATACGCGTATGGATTTATATTAGGGCTAGTGATACGAGGAATGAAAAAGTTGAGTGGATTCCTTAATAGCTATTCTTCGCCCTATTGAATCTCGAACGAAATTTACTGCCACACCGTTTGTGTGTTCTTGCGACCCGCTCATTTCGCCAGTAAAGCAACTCTTATCAAATAACCATCTTTATTGCTATGTCAGGTCAATCAAGTCCACATCACAAACAATTCTTTCTTTCCTTTCCTTTCTATCTCGTTCTATATCTTCCAAATCTTTTCTTTCATTTTGCGAAAGTCTCTATGAAAAGGCAAATTTTATTGTTTGTTCATTGGTTTGTTTTGTGTTTTTGTTTTATGTTTTGCTTGGTTTTATTTTCGATTTTTTTTTCTTTTTATCTATTTTTTTTTTTTTTTTTTTTTTTGTTCTCACCTTTTGTTCTCTCGTCTTCTTTTTTTTCCCTGTTTCCTTCATTTCTTTCTTTTAGATGTTTTGCTTTTTTCGTTTTTGGTTATTTCCGTTCGGCAATTTAAATCTTTTTTTTTTTTTTTTTTCCTGCTTTTCCCGACCTGTAATAAACTAGTTTCCAAATGCCTTGCCTGGTTATTTTCTTTGAAGCGTCTTCCATTTTGCTTTATTTCCGTCTTTTCTCAATTTTTCTCTTTTTTTCTTCTTCTTTTTTCAACCTGTTATTATATTCTTTAACTTCCAGATGAATACGAGGAACTTCCTCAGTTTAATTAATATGTACAAATAATTCTGCGGCAAGTCAAAAGTTTTGCAATATTTTTGTAGTACATGATAGTTTGCAGTATATATATATATGTCACATGACCAAAGAGTTTCAGCAGTTGGCCTAGTCGGCAGGGGTTGCAGAATACATTGACTGCATTTCGGCAGAGGTGTAAGACTCCTCGGAAGAGTGTCCGGAATATGACACTAAACAATCTGATCTAAGGCTTCAGTAATGCTGGAGCTTTAGGAAATGCCGAGTACCCTTTTATTGCCATTACTCTCAGGTCCACTCTGACCTGTCATGGTAGCAACCGATTGGGTCTTATCTATGGCTCAAATAGAACTAAAGTGTGTGCTTATGCTAAACTGAATTTATTTGAAATAGAACTGTTTCTGACATTTAAACTGTACTTATGTTGAATTGAATTGTTTGAAATAGAACTGTTTATATATATATATATATATATATATATATATATATATATATATGGATTTGACATTAAAAAAAGCCTACAATGCTTGTTATGCCATAAAACCAAACCAAACCAAACCAAACCAAAATTGGAGCAGTGAGTGGTACCCACAGTGGTTAATAGCATCATGGTAGCTGGTGCGCTTTCACGTTCAGCATAACTTCACTCTGTGTGCGATCTAAAAGCTACACAGATGAATAGCCAATGTAGTCTTATTCTAGAACTTATGCTTTGCGAATTCAAACTGAGCCATAACGTTGCCGAAGCAACCGAAAATATTTGCTGTGTGGAAGTTGAAAGTACAGTTGATCAAAATAAAGTAAATAGATAGTTAAAGAAATTTCACACGAGTTGTACAGACTTTAACGATCATGCAAGGTCAGTTAAGCCTAAAACCGTGAATGCCGAGGCAGTGTTTCAAGCCATTGGAACAAATCCTGCGAGTAGCACGTGGAGAGTATCAGGCGACCTCGTCATTTCTCACTCTAGTAGGGTCCATCACGTTCAAGATCTCGGCAAAAAAGCATTCGGAGTTGAGGAATTGTGTCTCACGTTGTCAAAATATTACAAAACATTTGACCCACTCTAGTATTACTTAATATTTAGCTATGGTAGCTATTTTGGATATTGATATCCTACAATATGCTTAGGACTTGGTAACTCTTCCAAAGAGAAATCTGTGTTCATATTTTCAATCCACTTGGTTATTTCTTATTGGTTTGTTTTGGTTTAGTTCTATGGCACATTGCAGGTTACTTAATGCCGAATCCATTTTTATACATATAAAAGTTCTATTTCGAATAATTCAATTTAGCATAAGTACACAGTTTAAAAGTCAAAAACAGTCCTATTTCAAACAATTCAGTTTAACAAAAGTACTCAATTTCAATCTCAAAAAACAATTCAATTTCAAACAATTCAGTTTAGCATGAGTCCTTATTTTCAATGCCAAAGCAATTCTATTTCAAACAATTCAGTTTAGCATGAGTCCTTATTTTCAATGCCAAAGCAATTCTATTTCAAATAATTCAGTTTAACATAAGTACACGGTTTAGCTCTATTTGACCCATGAATAGGACCCGATCAGGTGCTCCCACTCCGGGCCTAAGTGAACCTGGGAGAGATAGCAATGAAGGGGTAGTCCACATTCCCCAAAGCTCCAGGATTACAGGAACCTTACCATCAGATTGTTTAGTGTCATATCCAGGACTCTTTTTGGAGGAGTCTTAACCCTCTGCAGAGAAGCAGTCAAGGTATTCTACAGCCCCAGCCAAATGGGCAAGATTTTATCTGAATAAAATTTTAGAATAGTATAAGATAAAGGACTTTTTAAAAATATAAATTCAATGATTTAGTTCAATAAAAATGCGTGTTTCATAAATTCCATGTGTTATGATGGTAATAAGATTTGGTTCTTCTTGATTCAATCAACTCTCAACAAGAAATTAGTTACAAATTACGAGTTTGTTCAAATACTTCTGATACGTACGATATATATTTTTCGTTTCGTTTCGACATTTCTTAGTTTTGATGATACATCAAACTTCGTGGGTTATTAAATGCCAAAGTCATCCTTGTAGAAGAGCAGTAGTGGTACTACTTAGCCCATAGCAAGGGGATAATGGGGTTCATGCCTTTCCTAAGGATAATTGTCCACAGGGAAGGTAATAACGAGACTGGTGTTTGAACTCGCTTTCTAGTATTTCGCCGGCCAGTGTTACCCAATGAGGACTACTGACCATACGTTTTTCACACCCCCATATATATATATATATATAGGTTGAGTTCAATTATTTGAAACTTTATGATTATTCTTACGTAAAAGTAATTCGCCTTCAGTGTACTGATGATTAAATCTGATTGTGCTGTGATTTCGGTTCTCACTAGGTGTCCCACTAAAGTATAATAGACCTAATAAATATTTATCAATCAATATATATATATATATATATATATATATATTCAGCAATGTAGCTTCAAACTGTGTAATGCCAGGTGGGATTTAAGATAAATCACTCATATTTGATAAAATTGTCTGTTTAAATGAAAACATAACAAACACCAATCCAATGACTGAGTAAACATTGTGTAATCACGTGACTAACAAAGTGTTCGTCATATTGAAGTGGCTTGGAAAATGGAATGCGTATAAACAGAGACCAATTCGTAATCTCAAGAGAAAATCTGCAGTTTAAGTAGAGCATTCGTGCAGGACCTATTCTTGTCTGCTTTTCAAATGTGCAGCTCTTCGGCTCAGGAACGCCGTGGTACTGCAACTCATACTACAGACGATAAAGAAAAGATAACCTTGTGTCATGTTTAACAGATAAAATGAAATTTCAAATTATCTCGTGTTTGAATTCTTTCGTTCCCTATTCTAATCCCGAATGAAACAACCAGTTCGCAAGAAGTTCAGTGGCCATTTCAACTACCGAACGGTAAGAAGGAAGCTAAAAACATTCATTTAATTAGAATCTATCTATCTATCTATCTATTTGTTTTTCACAGCACCAACTATTATTATTATTTACTCAGAGGTTTTCACATCAGCGTAAGCTGATGGTCTTTTACTGCAGATTGAGTGACAGCAAGTCTCCTCAAGTCTCCAGGACTCTTTTCAGTATTCTGGCCGTTTTCAATAAGGCTGTTTTTGAATGGTTTCCACTCGTCCGCCAACTTCTAAATCCTCCCAGCCCTTTAATAATTCTTTAGTTTCCGTACCAAAAGCACCAACCACAATTGGTATAATTATCACCTTCATGTTCCATAGTTTTATCAATTCTCTAGCAAGGTCGAGGTACTTACTTCTCTTTTCACATTCTTTCAGTTTTATTCTGTGGTCCGCCGGGACAGTAATGTCGATAATTTTGCAGGTTTTCTTTTTTTTTTTTTTTTTGTTGATTATTTTAAGGTCTGGTCTTCTGGTCGGGATTAGGTGATCCGTTTATATGTCAAAGTCCCATAGGAGTTTGTGTGTATCATTCTTTAGGACAGGTGCTGGGTTGTGCATATACCATTTGTTGGTATGGTCAAATTTAAATTTCTTGAACATTTCCCAGTGGATCACCTTGCCTACCCTGTCGTGTCTCGCCTTATACTCCTTATGTGCTAATTTGCTGCACTCGTTTATTATGTGATTGATCGTTTCGTCTCTGTTACCGCATAGCCTACATTTACTGTTTTGTTGCGTCTTAACTATTCTCGTTTTATATGATTGGTCCTCATGGCGTTGTCCTATGCTGCCACTAGAAGAGATTCCGTTTCTCTCTTAAGGTTTCCTTTCCTTAGCCCGGTCCAGGTTTTCTGGTGTAAGATGTATATTAATCATTTAAAGCGGCCATAGAGTTGTTTTTCCTCCAATTTTTGTTTCCTAGTTGTTGTCATTCTATCGTCTATCGTGTTGTCTGTATCGTTTCTGATGGCTGTTTTTCTATGTAGTCTTTGAGCCTTTGTATCGATGTGTCAACGCTGTTTTCGATGATGACGAGTCCTCTTCCTTCCTCTTTTCTCGGTACATATAGTCTGGCAACGCCGTCTCTTGGATGTAATGCCTTATGCATGGTCATTAATTTTCTTGTTCTTTGATCCATTTGTTTTAGTTCATCTCTGGTCCACTTGAGGAAGGGCCCCGAATATCTGATGAGGGGCACAGCCCAGGTATTTATTGCTTTGATGGAATAAATACCTGGGCTGTGCCCCATCGTCAGTTGATGGTCTTTGACTGGAGTTTGAGTGACAGCAAATCTCCTCAAGTCTCTAATATTGTTGTTTGAATGGCCTCTACCCCCCTGCCAACTTCCAAGTCCTCCAGTCCCTTTAGTAATCTTGTAGTTACTGTACCAAAAGCACCAATCACAATTGGTATAATTTTCACCTTCATGTTCCACAGTTTTTTCAATTCTCAAGCAATGTCGAGGTATTTATCCTTCTTTTCATATTCTTTCAGTTTTATTCTGTGGTCAGCCGGATTATTATTATTATTATTATTATTATTATTATTATTATTATTATTATTATTATTCACTCCGTGCGAATTCTTCACATTAGCGTTAGCAGAGGGTATTTATCTGGAGTTTGTATAACAGCAAGTCTCATCAGGTTTCCAGGACATTCCTGAGTATTCAAACCAATCCTAACAAGGCTGTGGTCTGGATGATTTTGATTTTTTCCTGATTTTCTGTTCATCAAGTCTTTTTTCTAAACTTTTGGCGAGTATTCCCAGCGCACCAATGAATATAAGTATCACTGTCTATCTCATATTCAACAGTTTTTTTTAAATTCTCCAGTAAAATCCAAGAATTGGTATATTTTTGCTCTGTGATCCCCCGAAACGGTAAAATCTATTAGACAACAAGTATTATTTTTATTATATATTTTTATTGCATTTTTTTTCTTATTAATCAACATCAAGTCTTGTCTTCTGGTAGAGATTAGGTGAAACATTTGTATATCAAAGTCCCTGAGATATCTATGCGCCTCATTATCAACGAAATATTCTGATTTGTGCACATAGGATTTGATAGTACGGTCAAGCTTCAATTTATTGCACAGTTCCCTGTGGATCACCTTTCCCACCCAGTTATGCCTTATTTCGCACTTAGTTTGCTGAATCCATGAATGTGATTTACTGTTTCATCCTATTCTCCACATAAAATACTCTTGATATTATTTTTTTCCTTGTGAGTTTTTCACATCAGCGTTTGCTGTTGGTCATTCACTGGAGTCTGAGTGACAGCAGGTCTCCTCTAAAACTCTTCTCAGTATTCTGGTCGATCTCAGTAATTTTGTAGTTTGGATTGTCTCCATTCATCCTCTTATTTCCATATATTCTAGTCCTTTTACCAATCCTTTGATGACTGTACCAAGAGTACTAATTCCAATTGGTACAACAGTTACTTGCTTGTTCCAGAGTTATATCATTCCCTTCCAGGGTCGAAGTTCGTATCCTTCTTTTAGCTTTCTTTTAATTTGAATCTGTAGTCAGCCGTGACTGAAAAGTCCACAATTCTGCAGATTCTCTGGGGTTTTGTTTTGTTTATTTTTATAACGTCTGGTCGTCAGGCCAAGGTTAGGTGATCCGTTTGTATGTTAAAATCCCTGAGAAGTTTGTGCGTCTTATTCTTCAGGGCGGATTCTGGGTTGTGCATATACCATTTGTTCGTCTGGTCAAACTTAAATTTCTTGCACAGTTCCCTGTGGATCACATTGCCCAAACAGTCGTGTCTAGTCTGATATTCTTTCTGTGCTAAATTTCTGCATTCGCTTATGATGTGATAGATCTTTTTATCTCTATCAACATATAACCTTCATCTGCTGTTTTGATGCGTCATATCTATTATTCCTTTGATATGATTGGTCCTTATGGCGTTGTTTTGTTCTGCTATTAGAAGAGATTGAATTTCTTACTTAAGGTTTCCTTTTCTTATCTATGTCCACGTTTTCTCGTGTGCGATGTCGCTTGTTAGTCGCTTAAAACGTCCACAGAGTTGTTTTTCTTTCCATTTTTGTTTTCTGATTTTTTCTCTTCTGCTGATCTCCGTGTCGTCAGTTGCGATATTTTCACACCAGCGTTGACTAGAGGTCTTTCACAAGAATCTGAGTGACAGCAAGTCTCTTCAGATTTCCGGCACTGTTCTCACTATTCTGGCCTCTAACAGCAATATGGATGGTTTCGATTCGCCCACAGATTTACACTTCATCCTTTCCCTTTTCCAGGCTCCTGGAGATCGTTCCGAGTGCCAACTACAATTGGTATTTCCTTTATCTTCATGTTCTATAGCTTTTTCAGTTCAGTCCTCTAAAAAGGTCTAATAATTTGTCTACCTTTTGCACTTTCTTTTATTTTCTCTCTGTGGTCCACCAGAACGGCAAATCTTCTAGACAGGAAATTATCTTTTTTTTCTTTATTAATTAACATAAGTTCTGGTCTTTTGGTCAGATTTGTGTGATCTGCCTATTTCTGAGGATTAAAAATAGATTTGGGGGATCTGTTTGTATATGAAAATTAACGCTAGTTTTTGGTGATCTGTGTGTGTCTCAAAATCAAGACTAGTTCTGGAAGATATGTCTCTATCTCAAAATCAACACTAGATCTGGGTGATACGTTTGTTTTTCAAAATTAACACTAGTTCAAGTTGATCTGTCTATCTGAAAATCAACACTAGATCAGGGTGATCCGTTTGTTTCTAAAAATTAACTCTAGTTCTAATAGATCTGTCTCAATCTCAAAATCAACACTAGAGCTGATTGATGTGTCTGTAGCTCAAAATCATTGAGAATTTTATATGACTCATTCTCTTGAAAACATTCAGGTTTGTGTATGGACCATTTGGTAGTATAGTCAAATTTCATTCTCTTGCACTGTTCTTAATTGATCACACGACATTAAATTATTATTATTATTATTATTATTATTGTTGTTGTTGTTGTTGTTGTTGTTGTTTCATGTGTCTAGACAAAAATTGTAACTAACTTCTTGAAAATTTATATTTCACGTATTGTAATTTCTTTGTAACCCGGAAACAGCTGTAATAGTCAGCTGAACTCTTACAGTTAGATTTCAAAGAATTTCTGTGAGGAGCAAGTCAAACAATCGGATATATCCTCAGAACTATGGCAGTCTGAGAGTTTTTCCGATCCTATATACCTCTGTTACTTATTTGTCTATACAACTATTTAGTATTTGCGCACACACACACATACACACATAAATAAATATATATATATATATATATATATATATATATATATATATATATATATATATCTCACTTAGAATATATATTTGTTTATATAATACGAGTATATACATCTATCCAGTGTTTAAATGATTTATTGATTATAAAGAGCTGTCAACCTGTCCAGGGTTAATTTATGACAAGTTAATTTATGATTCGATTATATAGTCGTTTCTATTTTGTTTTTTTCTATACAGTCTAAACAAATACGAATAATTTTTTAGTAGTTCTCTTTGACATATAGATGGGACCCTGGTACCAGCACTCCAGATCAAAGTGGACCTGGGAGTATTGGAAATTCGGCAGAACTTCACATTGCCCAGAGCTTCAGAACATGAGCCTCACTATTTGATGTATCTAGTATCAAACTCAGGAGACAGATTACCGTAGTATTCTAAATCCCACCACCCAACCAGGTTTAATTTTTTTGGAACCATACAAGAAAAACTCTTTAGAAAAAGTGTCCATATGAACATATTAAGGATAGGATTCCCTAACCTTCAGTCATAAAATGGCTCCGAATGAGTTGAATGGCCCTTAAAATAAACACATCCATCAATTCTAAATCATAATTATTGTCTTTAATTTTAAAGGCAAGCGTAATTATTGTGATTAATATTAAACATATTCTCAAAAATATGACGGAGTAAGGATTTTCTTTCTAGGCCTGTACATCTAGATTATCACAAGTTAATCAACTATAAATGCGGTTGTAATGGTTATCGTCGTAGGAAATGAACACGGTGACACGAGTTCAAATCCTGGACGAGACTGATTGCATTTCACATAGCACTAATACCCTTGGTAAAGGTATGAATCCAATTATTCTCCCTCCATCTATGGGTAAATAGTAGGACAGACTGGGTTCTTCAGCCTTGGTGAGGCAACTAGTCTAGGAGAAGGAAAAACTCTGAATTCAAACCTGTTAAACTCCGCTTAAAAATTGACCTTGTGTCATATCCTGCCCGAGCGGAAGGGTTGGGTAAATAGGATAAGTGCGGTTGTCAATATTTTGCATGGTGCAGGATGGGGAAATGTTGCATTTGTTCCCCTCACCCACGTTAGCAAGATTTATACTTTTACCCCCCCCGCCCCGCAAAAAAAACGCATATTGCAAACACAAAATGAGGTTAGTGTATGATACAAACTGTTAAATATACTTTTGATTCCGGCTTAATACTGTAGCTACAATCGTGTGTGTCAATTATAGCCTATCGTACTCAGGGTTCTAAATATTATAAAACATTCAGGAGAGATATATAGATGGATAGGTTAATACGATTGATTACTAGATAGATTGATTGATTGATTGATTGATTTTAACAGCATATCAACGCGTCATCGTGACTAGGAGTTAGGGAATGGCGTTCATGCGTTCATATTTCCATATTTTTTTGTTTCTTAAGTGGTTTCGTTATTTTTAGTTGTTTTTTTTTTTTTTTTCGCTTTTTGTCACACTTTCGTAGTGCATACGAATTATATTTATAACAGTTCTGTTTGAATCACCGAGCCATTGGCCTAATGAGTTGAAAGTTCGTCAATGGTCCGGGAGAACGGGATTCAATCCAGGTCGAGTCATACCAAAAACTCAGAAAATGGTACTTGATGCCGCCTTTCTTAGCACTCAATGCTATAAGGTGAAGATCAAGGGTAAAGTGAAGCAATCCTGGAAATGGAGTAGTACCCTCCTCTACACCTCGGTGTATTAGCTATTGAAAATGGAGCCTACGGGCCACCCTCGACTATGATCGCTAACTTTACTTACTCTATTTGAACCAATTGTGGGACCATATCAGGTATTCCTATTACAGCCATATCCGGTATTACCACAACTACTACTACCTCTGATTTGATTTGACCAGGGAATAATAGCAATTAAATGGTAATCTAGGCACTCTTGATCTACTGAACTGGATCCTTGCCATTAAATAATGATTTTATTATGCTCAGGACACCCATCTCTGTAAGGAGGTTTCCTCCGCTGTCAGCGTATTCTAAGCCCCACCGACAAGGCTGAAATAGATAGATAGATAGATAGATAGATAGATATTTTATGGAGAATAAAACATGAAAAATAGATTTATGATTGACGGATATTCTCACTGAGTTCAAACAAAAACCGGTGATGAGGAAAATTGTTAACATATTTTTACGCCATTAAACAAAGAAACACATTTTTATATCACCATTTCTTAAAATAAAAACGTCAAAAAACAAACAACAACAATGACGAAAATAAAGAAATCCTTGGATATGACAGACTGAAAATAGCCTTTTTTGCTAAATAAAGCAAAAATTTTCTTTTTCAGTTTTGGAATTTTGAAATTCTAGAGGGCAGACGAAAGCAAAAAAAAAAAAAAAAAAACTACCATGACTAATCCACGGTCTAAGTGTCGACACGTTGGTGTGACTCACAGTGTCAGACAAACTATGAAAACATCTCTCCGCTACAGTATTTAACGTCAGTATACGACGACTGTATCACACGTGTCCTTGTCACCGTTTACGTTATTCGTAGTCTCATGACAAAGCGATTTTTATTGACTGTGTGGCAAGCGCAAATGTACATAAACAGTGCCCATAAAATTTAAGCCTCAGTTGGTTTCCACAAAAGTCAACACCCACGGCAAATGTTGGCAGCCTTTATGAACAGCCATAAAGTATCCAATCTACCCAGTTAAAACTTTACACCACCTTCAGAATAATGATTACAAGTTTAAATAGTAATTCATCAAAAAGAAGAGAACATCACTTTGTCAGTGTTCGACTTTTACTATTTAAAAATACACCTATATTTATAATTTAGTAAATAAATCTACTAGTGAGTATATATATATATATATATATATATATATATATATATATACGTGTGTGTGTGTGTGTGTGTGTGTGTGTGTGTGTGTGTGTGAAAAGTAACCCGTCAGAGTGTGCTGTGTAAGCTATAGGTGAAAGAGGGATGAAAGCAACATGTAATTATCTAACATGACATCTTGGGAGTATAGGAATTTAATCTTAGCTTTCTGCACCCATTACATTTATGTTTTCTCGTGCTTATAGTGACACCTTCTCTTTTCCAAGTCGTTTAGCTACGAACACTAAAGAACAAACGATGAGCTGACTCTAGAATATTACCGGACATTACTGATCCTGTCGAAGAAAACTTCGTCACAAGCACTTGAAATATTTCAGCAAATGTATTCAGAAAATACCACTTGGCGTAAATGGGTTTTTACAGGCAAAAAATGTTTTTTGAAAAAAAAAAAGAAGTTGCTTCAGGAGGTGAAAATTGACTCCAGGAGGAAGAGGCCTTCATCAAGCAGGATTGAGATCATCGTCAAGCTGGTTAGGCAGGTGATGTGTGGCGATCGTTGGTTGACTATTTGAAGGATCGCAAGTCAACGGGACATGAAAAAGGATAGTCTTTGAAAGATTATCACCGAAGATTCAGGTATGCGGATAATCTGCGCCACAATGGCGTCAAGTCTGTCAACTTGAAATTATTATTCTGAAGATGGTGTAAAGTTTTAACTGGGTAGATTGGATACTTTATGGCTGTTCATAAAGGCTGCCAACATTTGTCGTGGTTGTTGACTTTTGTGGAAACTGAGGCTTAAATCTGATGATCCGAAACAACACCCACGACATCATGGAGCATTTTCAAACTTAAGTACACCTGCTTCGTGCTGTCCTCACTGGTAATGAGACATAGACTTTTGAGTTCGATCCCATATAGCGAGGTAAGACTCCTCCAACGAGTATCATGGATATGACAGTAAACAATCTGATGGTGAGGCTCTAGTAATGCTAGCGCTTAGGAAATGCGGAGTACCCCTTCATTGCTATCGATCCAAGGTCCACTTTGGCCCAGAATAGTAGCACCTGATAGTGTCCTATCTATGGGTCAAATAGAACAAAAATGTGTACTTGTTCTAAACTGAATTGCTTGAAATAGAACTGTTTTGACATTAAACTCTGTAATTTTGCTAAACTGAATTGTTTGAAATAACATTTTTTATATATTTAACTGCCGGTAAAAAAAAACTGTCCTCATCCCAAACTGAATTCTTTGAAATATAATTTTTCGTATATATATATATATATATATATATAGATTTGGCTTTAAATAATATGCCATAAAACCTAACCAAACCAAACAAAATCGACCAAGAAACCAAGCATCAGAACAGTAAATGGAAGTCTCCCACGTCGCAGAGACGGAAGAAAACAAGACAGTTAAAATCAAAAGTAAAATTTATGTTGCTCATGTTCTTCGATGTCCACAGCAAGTTCTTGCCACTAGCGCAGCCGATCAATCATCAAGTCTACGACGAGATCCAGCGGCGTATGTTTCGCTCAGTTCGCGAGGAGAGACGAGAGTTGTGGCAGAATTAATCGTGGCTACTTCACCACGACAATACACCAGTAAACAAAGATCTGTGTACCTGGCATTTTCTTTCAGAGTAAAACATCACCGTATTGGAACAAGGTCCCAATTCCCCTGATATTGCATTGTGTTTTTTTTTTATTTTCCTCAAAATCAAAGAGATAATCTCAGAGACTAATTTTGAAGACACTGAGGGCCATAAAGACCTTTCCAGCAGTTCATGAATGCGTGGCAAAAAGAATGGACAAGATTCGAAGGGTATTACTTTGAAGGGAAATCTTTTTAGTTAGTTGAAATGATTCGCTATAAACTATCTGCAAGTCCAGTCCCGTTACTTTTCAGACACATCTCGCAAATACAGAATTACGGATACTCTTGCGTTGTAGTGGGTATCATTTCAGAAAATCGTCTTGGGACCAGGCTGTTTGCATTTCACATAGCGAAAATAACCGAGAAAGAGGTGTGAAACGAAATATTCTCTGACTTGCAACGGGTAAAGAGTTGAGCTGTTTAATCTTGGAATGGAAACTCGTTTAAAAGACGAAATCTGAATTCAAACCAAATAAAATCGACTTAAAAAAAGTTGGGCTTGTACTGCTCGTGCGAAGAGGTCGGATAAAAGCAAATAATTATTGCTTAGAATATATATATATATATATATATATATATATATATATATATATATATATATATATATATTTGATAAGCTTTAATAAGCGAAATAAGTTTATTATGGAATCCAATTTCTAATTTTCTTGTTTTTAAACAACATACATATACATATATATATATATATATCTTTTTGATCTTCTCTGAGCACTCGTGGGACAAACTTCGCGCAAATCTCCCGCATTTTCAGTTCCTCGCAAATAATTGTGTGTACAGTTCCCACAATGACATCAAACTGTGCACTTATTATCTCTATAGATACACAACGGTCCTTATCCATAAAATTCTTTATTTGGCCAATCAACTCTGGTGTTCTGGCTTCCTTACTCCTACTACACCTCTCATCATCCCTCACAGACTCAATGCCTTCCTTGAATCTCTTATGCCACTCAAAAAATGATGCTTGATTCATGCAAGATGGTCCAAAAGCAGTCTAAAGCATCCCATACGTTTCTGTGACATTTTTTTCAGGTTTAAAACAGAATTTTATTGCATATCGTTCTTCAGAAGTGTCCTCACGTCCAGATTGCATTTTTGAAATACACCGTCTGTATCAATCAGGCTTTAATAGGGTGTATTCCAATTTCTGCTGTAGCTGTTGATTTGAAACTGAAATCATAAAGATTGGTCAGTCATCCCTTAAGATGTATAGTAATAAGATACTGAATTTTCAAGAGTCCACGACAATTTTAAATGCATGTAGAAAAAAGGCTGGAAACTAATTGAAGCCACCTCGTATATATATATATATATATATATATATAATTTAGTCTTGGTGTGGTTTCTTTGTTTAATGGCATGTCAACCTTTATCCTTTGAGAAGAACGGTAGTGGTAATATTTAACCATTAAACGTGGTGCGATTACCGCGGTTCCTGTCTTTCCCAATGGTTTTAGTCCGTTATAGAACTACTGGAGTTTGAACTAACTTACTATGATATCACACTCCAGCACTTCAACCAAGACACCTAAAGGACCCTTCTATTTCGTATTTCATATATATATATATATATATATATATATATATATATATATATATATATATATATATATATATATATATATATATATATTAGAATATACGTCTCTCTATATATATATATTGCGGGTATATACATCTAAATATGGTATTTATGATTTATTGATTATAACGGTCGCTCAATCTGTCTAGGGCTAATTTATGCCTTTAAGTAGTGGAATAGTGTTCATTGTATGTTCATATTTATAATTCTTTATATAGTTTTTTTTATTTTTTTGTAGGGTGGGGGGTTACACACAGTCTAACAGAATATGAATAATTTTTAAGCTGATCTCTTTTATCTATAGATGGAATCCAAGTACCCGCACTCCAGATCAAAGTGGAGCTGAGAGTAATGGAAACTTAGGAGAACTTCACACTCCCCAGAGCTTCGGAACATGAGAGTCACTATCAAATGTAGATAAAGTCAGACCCAGGACAGAGATTTCCGTGGAGATACAGTAAATCCCACCAGCAAGACAATATGAACATAAAAGGATATGATTACCTAACCTCCAGTCATAAAATAACCCTGAATTAGTTGACAGGCCCTTAAAATTAATCTATCAAGAAATTTTGAAACATTATTATTGTCTATAAATAAGAAAAATGTACAATTATTTTGATTAATAACAAACAATTAGAATATCTTATTATCTACCGAAGAATCATTTTAAACAGTCAAGCACGTAGCTCAAACGAAACTATTTGACCTTTTGGTGTGATTCTAATAAATGTAGTACACTTTTATCGAATTCATTATTACATCAAATCTCTAGGCTTTTGGACCATCTACTAAAAATGATTGTGGTGATGGATTATATTGTTATATACAATTAGTAGCCCAGTTAGTTTGTGCAGTAAAATACACCGATTGCATTTCTGCTGTGGGTTAGACACCTCCCACCAATGAGAGTTCTGAAAATGACACTAAATATTCTGATGATCATATTTACCAACCCCTCCGCTCGGGCAGGATATGACACAAGGTCAATTTTTAAGCGGAGTTTAACAGGTTTGAATTCAGAGTTTTCCTTCTCCTAGACTAGTTGCCTCACCAAGGCTGAAGAACCTAGTCTGCCCTACTATTTACCCATAGCTGGAGGGAGAATATTTTGGATTCATACCTTTCCCAAGGGTATTAGTGCTATGTGAAATGCAATCAGTCAGGTCCAGGATTTGAAATCGTGTCGCCGTATCCACATGCTGCGACGATAACCATTGCACCACGGGCACCTAAATATTCTGATGATGAGGCTCCAATCTTGAAACTTTGAAAAATACGAAGTACGCCTTCGTCGCTATTCCTCCCAGGTCGATTCTGACCCAGATTAGTTACATGATAGGGTCGTATGAGGATCATTAAATAGGTTCCCAAACTTTTTTCGTATGGGCACTTTTATTGATAGTACACTCACGAAAATCTAGTCCCCTTCGAAGTATTCTCCTCCGGCTGCAATGCATTTGTTGTACCGTTTCAACAACTTCTGGAAGGCCCCATGGAAGTCCTCTTGTGTGAGCATGTCAATGACCTTCGTCACGGCCTCTTTCATTTCCTCAATTATCTCATAACGACAGCCTCTGAGCTTAGGGAATAAGCAAAGGTCACAGGGATCAAGGTCTGGACTATAGGGACGGTGAGGAACTGTCTTGATGCCCATCTTGGTCAAATAGTCTGTGACAAGGATGGAGTTGTGGACTGGTGCATTATCCTGGTGAAAACCCCACGGACTCGATATGAAGAGTGCTGGTCTCTTCCGACGGAATGTCTTCCTGAACTCCCTTAAAACCCTAACATAGTAACCCTAATCCTAACCCTTTGGCCAATCAACACTGGTGTATTGACTTCTTTACTCCTACCACACCTCTCATCATTCCTCAAAGACTCCCTGCTTTCCTTGAATCTCGTATGCCACTCAAAATCTGATGCTCGATTTATGCAAGAGAGTCCAAAAGCAGTCTAAAGCATCCCATACGTTTCTGTGGCATTTTTTCCAAGTTTAAAACAGAATTTTATTGCATATCGTTCTTCTAATTGTCCTCATTGCATGTTTGAAACTTACAGTAACAATCAGGTTTTAGTAGGGTGTATTCCAATTCTTGCTGTAGCTGTTGATTTGAACCTGAAATCATAGAAATTGGTCAGTCATCTCATAAGATGTATAACAATAAGATACTGAGTTTTCAAGAGTCTACAACAATTTTAAATGCCTGTACAAAAAGTCTGGAAACTTATTGAAGGAACCACGTATATATGACACAAATATAATTTTTTTACTATTTAACTGGGCAAACAAATGACTGATGTTTAATTTTATTTTTAGTGTTACACAGCAATACATGAAGCTATTTAACTGTGTGCAAACAAATGAGGAATCTTCAATATAGTTTTTTGTATTGAAGAGCAATGCTTGAAACCATTATGTATGCAAAAAACTATTAGTATTGCATAGCAATAGTTGAAAACGTTTTTACTGAGTGCAAATGAATGAATAATGCTGAACAGATTCATTAGTGTTGAATAGCAATAGTTGAAATACATTTAATGAGTACAAAAAATTGAATTATGGGTATTTCATTTCTATATTCGAAACCATTGGCGGTTGTCCATCGGGTCCGATGATGACGTTTGCGTTCTGCATCTCATCTATGAACACGGAGGTGGCTCTGCAGCCCCAGCCTAGAGGCACATTGTCTTGAACAGTGAGAACACTGGAAGTCAGTTGTTGTGATCACTGCTGAGGCTGCTCTACGGTGTCTCTCTCTTTGGCAGCAGTGAGTTTCTGGCATCGAGCCTCTTCGAAGTTGGCAGCAGCTTTGTGAACCAAGCCTCGCCATTTTGGTCTGTCCGTGGTATATCCCTCCAAGTTTCTCGGTTTGATGTGGCACCTCTGGAGAGTGGCTTTGACCGTGTCTTTATACCGCAGTTTTGGTCAACCTTTGTTTCTTTTGCCGGAACCATTACATTTGTGCGAACAACAGTAATATTCAATTATGTGTTAACAAAACAGCGTAACCTAAAAATGAAATTAACTACAGATTATTCAATTACAAGTCATATGTATATCCACTCAACTGTGTCCAAACAAATGACTGATGTTGAATTGAATTGTTAATGTTAAATAGTGATTGTTGAAACCATTAAAACTGAGCGCCATGAAATGATGAATATTGAATGGAATTATTAGGGTTAGATAAAGATACTTGAAACCATTTAACTAGGTGCAAAGAAATGGGCTTGGTTCGTTTGAAAAATGTTACCTACGATGAGTTAAAAATAATAGCAAGATCCCACGAAACAACAGCTATGGGGGCTCTTACTACCTATCTCTAAAAATATCCAAATTAGACGAACAAGACATGTGGGACACTACTAGAAAAGTAAGGGGAAACTCATAAGTGACGTTCTTCCCTGGACCCCTTCACATGGACGTGTAAGTGTTGGCTGATCAAAACTTATCAACATCAGCTCTGTGAAGAAACAGGATGTAGTCTTGATAACCAACTGGGAGCGATGGATGATAGGGACGGATAGACAGAGAGAGAGAGAGAGAGAGTCAGGGACATCTCTGCTAGCAACGTGACATTATATATATATATATAGAGAGTGAGAGAGATACTCCCCTACCCCCGTGGGTTTGAGTTCTCTGGCGAAGAAGTAATCGTGTTGCCATTAGCGATTATTGCAAGCCTCTTCGTTTGAATTGAGGTCTCGGCTACCATTGAACGGATGTATGTAAACAATATTAATTGTGATTCATAACCGTTTGAAATTTACTTTGCAGCTAATATCTCCTCGTGGCTGAATGGTTAGAGGCCTGTGTTGACGTTTGAGTCAACCGGGTTTCGATCCCAGCTACGGGAAGATACTGTCTAGCTACACTGATGAGTTCTGATAGAACGAAACAGATCTGTCTGTGGATGACTATATATATACATATATATATATAAAGAGTATGTGGTATTATTTAACCTATAAGGGTTGATATAGCATAAAATATTACCAACCAAACAACCAGGTACAATTATATACCATCATTGTTAAACTGACTTCGGCATAAAATATAATAACCCTACAAATTCTGTAAAAATCAACCAAATAAAAATCAAATGTAACAATTGGTGGCATTATTCTCGGTTCAGTAAGATAATTGTAGCTGTGTAGTTAACTCAAGTATTAACTGGAAAATTTATTTCAATCTACAATCGTCATGACGTAACAATGAAAGCATATTTATACGAAATCCATTCATACATGTAGTTTCTTCCCCATAACTTTTCCAGTTCTTCAAACTGGTATATAAATGTAAATACTCTCAGAGGCTATATATATATATGTGTGTGTGTGTGTATTATTCGGTCCAGTTAAACCAGAGTTGGGAGTAATTCCTTCTGGACAAGAAAATCATTCAAAGGCTGAACATTTGAATTTTCATGGCAGAGAGCTCAATATAACTAATATTACAGAGCAATACATATATATCATCATCATCATCATCATGTCCTGCTGGTAGCACGGATATCCCTGACCCTCTCTCGCCACTTTTCCCTATCGTTCATCGCCTCAGGCAGGTCTTCTCGACAACATCCCGTATCCTCACATAGTTGCTGAATGTATGTTCGTGCTGGTCGTCCTGCTTTTGCACGGCCATGTGTGGGGGTCCACAAGAGTACATCACTTATGAGTTCGTCCCTGCTTCTCCAGCAGTTTCCTGCATGTCTGGTTCGTCTAACTTGAATAGTTTTCGTGATAGGAGGTAGGTGGCCGTACAGATGGTGTCTTGTGGGGTGTTGCCGCCAGGACTTATATATATAAACCTGTTTCAACCTGTTCTACATAATGGACACACGATGATCTAAATCAGATACTAGCGATTCTTTTCGCTTTAGATATAGCACATTATGCAGCAAGTCGCTCTTCGAACAAAAATCTAGACAGTTTTTTTTGTTGAAGATATCTCAACTATTTTCATTATCGAAGATCATACGCGTAAGCCTTTGTCTATGAAATAGGGGGAAGCGTATATTTTCCCTTCGATAAAATATCTTTTCTATAAAAATTCAATATGATTTGTGGCGCTGAATTATCACAGTTCTGAAATCGATCATTGAACCAACCATTTTCTTTCGTTAACACAGTGTTCTGTAGAGAGATACTAATTTAAGACCTGAAAATTTGGATTGTTGCTGATTGACTCTGAGACACATTGAAAATTAGACAGACGGAAGATGGGTAATATTTTCTTCTTTTGTTAGGGATACACACACTGCAACTGACATTGATAAAGTATGGTAGGTTAGTCGACTATGTAACATTCATTATCCTTTGATACCAGTTTTCGGAAACATTTTTGACTGAGAGAGGTTGGTTAGTTGTTCAGTTGGTGGGAGGCAGGTGGCCGTATAGTTGGTGCCTTGTGGGGTGTTACCGCCAAGACTTGTTCAATATTGCTCGCAACATTCTCGTGTAATTGCCGTCTAGCTTCTTCTCCAGCCGTTAATCCATAATTTGCTGTTTTTAAACCTAAAATTAAACATGTAAGGTCATCTGAGGAGAGGAAGAGTATAATGAAGATGAAGACAATTGTCTGAAAACATTAATGATGAAAATCACCAAGCTTCGTCGCAGAAATTCAGACAACTAATATCCTAAACATCTTAAATGATATATATTTTAAAACACACCATATATATATATACATATATATATATATACTTTAATAGGTTCGCAAGAAAATTTGTTTTTAGCTTATTTATTTTTCCCCGACACATGTTTTGGACGTTTTATTTCGTCTTCGGCAAGTAAATGATTTATTCTGGTGTTACCTTTGGTTTATATAATGGTGACTTTTTTTTATGAGTTTGTGGTTCTTTTTAACTCGAGGATTTGTGTCACTGAATGACCAATTAAAGTTAATTGTCTTTGGTAAATTTTCGTCTCTACCGATGTTGGTTCAATCTTTCTCTTTTTCGCTGCTTCTTTTTCTTTTTACAAGTACGTATTCTGTATGTCAGCGGGGATTGCTCGTGTCCACGTATGTGTATTTACTTTCGAGTTTTTTTTCTCCTTTATTACTCTTTTCCTCCCTAAACAACCTATGATAGTTGATATGTTAGAAAGTATAACTGACTACTAATATATCATCATCATCATCATGTCACACCGCCAGCCCGGATTCCCCTGACTCCCTCCTGCCACCCAACTCGATCGTCCATCGCTCCCGGTAAGTCTTCAAAGCTACATCCTATATTGGCACAGAGCTGTTGTATGTAGGTTCTAGCTGGTCGTCCATGTGAAGGGGTCCACTGGAGTTTGCCACTTATGACTTTGTCCTTACTTTTCCAGCAGTGTACCGCATGTCTGGTTCGTCTTTCTTGGATAGTTTTCGTGATGGGTAGTAGGTGGCCGTACAGCTGCTTCTTTGTGGGGTGTTGCCTCCAGGACTTGTTCAGTATTCCTCGCAGCATTCTTGTGTGACTAATATATATATATGTATATATATATATATATATGTGTGTGTGTGTGTGTGTGTGTTTGTGCGTGCATGCATGTATATGTGTATATAGGTAATTAGAATGAAGCGAACGCAAATTCACGAAGAGAGCGCAGAATAATGCAAGCTAGCAAGAATATAAACCAAACAACACATACCCTTTCCGTGAAACTTGTCTGCAGTAAAGCTACTTTCAGTTTCCCTATGACAAATAAAGTTCCCATTTCCTCCATTCGACTTTCTGTTATGTATCTTATTCCTTCTCTCACCATACCCTTCCTCTTCTCACCACAGATCTCTCTCTCTCTCTCTCTCTTTCTCTCTCTCTCTCTATCTATCTCTTTCTCTCTCTCTCTCTCTATCTCTCTCATCAACGGCCTTCTACCACTAATATTATCACTATCAGCAGAGACAGTAAAACGAGCCGGTAAATCGCCATTATATTCAACCAATATAGTCATCACTACTATTGATCACATCAGAAGCATTGCTCGGTGGGTTGGTCGGAGTATGATGATAGCTTTAGCTAGGCTCTTATAACTTTGCTTTATATTTGATCTTGCCACTCTCCAACCACCAGGCTCCAACAACATACCAACACCTACACATACAAACTACCTTTCAACCTTACACTTTCAAACAAGCGACCACCACGCATCTCTCCCCACCAGAAGGCAACCCTCAGCGCAATTTAAGCAAGGGTAACGGTTTAGCGTTTCATTACCCTGGCGGCTGCCATGTGCTGCTGGGTTTGATGGTGGTAGTGGGTTGCAGAAGGAGAGGGCTAGGTGTGATGCACTTCTTGGCCAGTCCCCGGATTCAATTACATACCATTTAGAGCAAACTTCATTGAGTCCCGGTCATCAGTAATGGACTGAACACACATAAAAATATTTAATCACTCCTAACAGACCACACCCGTCTCCGTGCACTCAAATTTGTTCGCCCACCCGTCACCAGAGTTTTCCTTTCTCTGATGGTACCAAATGTCGACACTGCCAATGTTATCAACCGGACATCACAGCGATTCGGTTCTGTAGGTTTGTTCTTCATTGTTCGTATTCTTTCTTCCCTCTCAGCTGTCCTTACCAATTTGGAGAGCAACACGGGAAAGCAGAGTAGAAGCAGGAAATGAAGGAAAAAAAAAAAAAAAAAAAAAAAAAAACAACAGAGATTGACTTATTTAGAAAAGTATACAGAATAATACATGAAAAAAAATAATTTTCTTGTTTTCTAAAGTAATCATTTGCTATGCTGTCTATGAATTATTTGTTCAGTTTTTAGTTCATAAGAAAAAAAAAACTTTCCTGAAACTTCAAACTTTTTCTTTGCTACGAGCACGGTTATCAAGCAAAAAAAAAACAAAACTTAACACAATTCACAATATCACCTTGAACAGTTTTCTCGAAAAATATTTTATAATAAAGATGATTAACATCTTGACAAAATATACCAAGTCAACAGAGCCTTCTGCATTAGCAATAGTTTACAGGACACAGCATTAAAGTATAAGAAAATATTAACAATTTTGGAATGATATATTTCTTGTATGGAGTATGTTGTATATGTACAGAGTGTGATCAAAATAATCGAAATTGAATTTTTAAATATCTCAACTTAAATGTTTTGCCTTCGATTTCTCTCTCTCTCTCTCTCTCTCTTTCTCACACACACACACACACACACACACACACACACACACACACACACACACACACACCTTATTTATTAAGTTTAACGTGATCTCGTCGAGATCCCGTATAGAGAAGTCCTGCTGGATTGTGACGTAACGTCAAAAATTAGTCCATGCGATTACTGAGACAAGCAGTAATCATTATATAATATCGATAACGAATGACTGGAAACTAACAAAAACTGTTTTAAAAATCTTTTTAAAATAACATTCCAAAAAGAAAGAAACGGTAGTTAGATTTTCAACTGAAATTTATTTAATATTCATTAAAATTAATAATTAATAAGAAAAAAAGCACCGTTGCTGAATGCTTTGTTAAAATAAATAAACTAAACCTCATGTTAGTTTCATTATATTTCAAATACTGAAATTCGTTTATCATTTTAATTGTTTAATATTTGAAAATAATTTTAAAAATCATTATCTGCATTGTTTTTATTTGCATGTTTTTATTTTAATCTTAATAATTATTCTTCTATGTTACCATATTAATTACTTGTAAAGTACATATTTAGTTATTTTTACTCAAATAGAGCAACAACTGAATAATTAATAAGTGTATAAATATTGATTCAATCTATAAATAGATAAACACATTACAAGTAAATTATGAATAAAATAAATAAATAGTAAAAAGTAAAATACAAACAAACAAAAAAATTATATACAAACAATAAATATGATTAAAAATCAGATAATACTTATAGAAAAATATGTTCCAGAGAAAAAAAGTTAGCAGAAAGTTTCATTTTTTTTTTTTACTCTACTTGTTACTAGTAAAATTATCATTTCCCCAAAATAAAGATTATCTAAGAGAACAATGGTAGAAATCAAGACGAATATACTTTCCATTTTTCGATACCCTGACCTTCATCACAAGTGTCAATATTAAAAAAAAAAGTTAATTATCTGCCAAAGCATTCAATGTTATGTGAAGGGCTAATTTCCTTTGATTTACTAACTGAAGAAAAGAATAATCTTTTATAAGTTTACCAATTATTTAATGACTTTGTAGAACCAAATTTTTATGCGTCATTAGGATATAAGAGAAAATTAATCCACTGAAAATAAACGTTTATATAACGTATTTCTTCCACATTAGCAAATTTTGGCAACTATTGCATTTAATCTGCTTAAAGACTGTATGAAACCAATAGCCCGTAAAGGATAGTAGTATAACGAGAACTTCTTAGCATTTAGTAACATCATCCTCTTTAACAAAAATTCTAAATTCATACACTTCTGACTTTTGCTCCTCTGTCCCTTCATCCCAGTTTGGTTCTTGTAAAGTCTTCAAATCAATTCTAAAGTATTGCTGATTAAGTGATACACTTAATTTTAAAATTGAGACCATTCTTATCTTTTTGCAATCAAAAACATGCCGTATAGAGATATCATATTGATTTCCACTAAGTCCCCCGTACTGACCAAACTTGACCTTAAAGTGACCAGTTTGAAATTTGCCAAGTAATTTATATGGAATTTTTCATTATTTTATGCGATACTGGACCTGTTATATAAACGCATTGGTTTTATGATGCTAAACAGGGATGGTTTCCTTTGTTAATTTGCCATCTATTCCAGAAATGCTATTCCGAGATTCTAACCAGCCACAGAATAGTGTGAAATGAAAAACCTTCTTCATTTACTCTAAATGGATTACAGAATTGATTTCTTAAGCCAACCAGCTTTATTTAGTGTTATTACATTCAGGTTGGTTCACAAAATATGAAATACGCTTATATATTTTGCAACTTTCGTAAAAATAGACAAAGATTTTTGTTTTCCTGAGGTCAATAATTCCAGAATTGTGTACTCATTAAACATTTGCAGAATTAACATTTTGTCTTTCAAGTTTAGGAGAATAAATTGCTTTTGAGGTCACTTCATAACAATATTTAAAAGTTGACTAAGATTCCTAGGTGTGAAGTTTCTGCAAGTAAAAAAATAGTGCATTTTGGATACTATCTAATTCTTGGTTTCCATGGTGACGAAAATCTGGAAACAGCATGTATTTACTTGCATCTTTTTAACCAAGTTGATTGCTTTTATGCATTGTAATATATTGAATGAATCAAGCAAGAAGAAAAGAGGTCTACATTTCATAACCTATGTAGATATACAATTGAACGCTTTTTGATGGACTATAAAAGAAAGATATGGCTTTTTATTTATACCATCTGTTTTGCTTGATAATACTTGAAAGCCTATCACTGCTAAACGAATTATATTTTTAACTATCTCAAATAAATTCTCATCCTAAAGACATCTAATTAGCATAACATTTCCCAATGTCCTTATATTGTGAGAATCCACAATTAGCATAAAAGCAAAAACATTTGTTGCAGCTTCATTGCAGTTATTAGATAAGCCAACAATATTACTATTCTTATAATAAAAAAATGGTTTCATCAACAAGTAAATATACTACGGTGTCTTTCAGTACCAGTAACGTAGATATATTTCTAATGTGCACAAGAAAATTGTTATCATGTGTATCAACTATAGCATTCATATATTGATAACGTTAGTCTTTTAATTGTTAAATAGCTAGGTAGAATCCTATATTCGTTATAATCTATACCTTTTAGGAGAGCAGCTATAGAGCATTGAATAATATACAATCATTTCTTTTTAATGATCAATTTTATTCTGTATCACTAATTTTAGCTGCTCTGATATAAATTTGATTCAATTAAAATGATTGTTTGAATCTTCTTGCATCAATAAAAGAAATTATATTGCCAGTTTTAATATAAAAATCATATTTTGAGGTTTGATTTGCTTTGGTTTAGTTTGTTGGGTTTTATGGCATATCAACCTTTGTAGGTTATTTAATGCCAAATCCATTTTTATGTAAATACTCTGTTCTATTTAAAACAATTCAGTTTAGCATAAGTACACAGTTTAATTGTCAAAAACATTTCCATTTCAAACTATTCAAGCAGTTATATGTAACAATTCAGTTAAGTGTAAATACAGTATTAATGTCGAAAAACAGTTCTATTTCAAACAATTCAGTTAAGAATAAGCACGCAGTTTTAATGTAAGTACGGTTTAATTTTCAAAAACATTTCTATTTCAAGCTATTCAGTTTACTCAAAAAATTCATTTTAGCGTAAGTATGCTGTTAGTTCTATTCAACCCATAGATAGGACCCTTATCAGGTGCTACCACTCCGGACCAGAGTGGACCTGGGAGCGATGGCAATGAAGGGGTACTCCGCATTCCTCAAAGCTCCAGCACTGCTGGAACATCACCATCAGATTTATAGTAGGACGGACTAGGTTCTTCAGCCTTGGTGAGGCAACTAGTCTAGGAGAAGGAAAACTCTGATTTCAAACCTGTTAAACTTCGCTTAAAAATTGACCTTGTGTCATATCCTGCCCGAGCGGAGGGGTTGGTAAATAGTACCATCAGATTTATTTAGTGTCATATCAGGACACTCGTTTGAGCAGGGGGGTCTTACACCTCTGCAGAGGTGCAGTCGGTGTATTCTACAGCCCCAGCCGACTGGGCAAAGGTTTGATTTGATGTTGTTCTGTGTCCATTTTCTGCTAGTTTTCCATCAGAATTTCCAGAGTATTTCGATCAGCAACTTGTTTAGAAATCTTATAGTCCCTTATTGCATTTATTTCCACATCTCTACTAAACGCATAAACTGCAAAATAAGATTCAATTACCAAAGACGGATTGATCTTTGGATATGAAGATTTGAAATGCTGCATAAAATCATAGTCTCTTGCTTGCTAATAACACTCCTATTATTTCTTACGAGAAAATGTAATTTCCCTTATAGATCATCAATATTACGGAATTGCTTTAGTTGAGAAACATGAGGAACACTTTAGTAGAATTCTAGGGATAACACCATCTTGAAGATGTGTTGTCTAAATGAAACTGCGGCTGCTTTTTTTTTTGTCACAAGCAGACGATTCTCTCCTTGTGTCCTCTGATAGAAAACGTAGTTCACATAACAAGAGAAATTTTTTTAAAATATTTAAAAAAATTTGTAAAAATCTAAGAAAAGATTATCTGCAAAAATTTATCATATGAAGCATTTCTCTGACAATTCTAGGAAAAAATGAAGAGCCTGTCCTGAAGTTTTTAAGAAATATAATCGAATCTATTAATTCAACGAAGCTATGTAGTCATAAAGAGATAAGTTTTGATGTCCATGAAGTTTTAAAATTAGAATATTTAATATAAACATTAAAAAAAATTTTTTTTTTTAAATTGTCAGAATTAGTTTTATGCCTATAGAAAGGTTATTTTATGAACTTGTATCAAACATTTCTTTAAAGATTTTAAAAAAAAAAGAAGTCTTTTTTTAGTTTTGACAACTTCGCGAGATGTATCTTTGTCTTAATGTATAGTGAATTACAATAACTCGAAATTAATTTAAGCATAAGAGTTTCAATACATTTTCTTTGCCTTTCACGACAAACAATCCTCACTCTACAAACTCTAGTTCGAGTAAAATCCATCTTTTGATTGCACGTGGTAAATGATCACCAGTGGTAAATGTAGGACTAAGCAGGTCATCTCTAACTGTTGTTATTACGGTCTTCTAACAGCTAATGTACTAGGTGGTCTCTGCAACACAGGTTTGTACAAGTGCAGTTCCGAATTAAAATGTTAACTGAAGTCAGGGTTATGAACTTTTAACAATGACTTCAATCTCTGAAATATAAAATAATAATAATGATAATGTGGAACATGCTGATGACAATTATACCAATGGTAATTGGTGCGTTTGGAATAGTAACTAAAGGATTGCTAAAGGGACTAGAGGACTTGGAAGTTGGCGGACGAGTGGAGACCATCCAAACGACAGCATTGTTGAGAACGGCCAGAATACTAGGAAGAGTCCTGGAGACTTGAGGAGACTTACTGTCACACAGACTCCAGTGAAAAACCATCGGCTAACGCTGATGCGAAAAGCTCTAATGAGTGAATAATAATAATAATAATAATAATAATAATAATAATAATAATGATAATAATAATAATAATAACAATAAACAAATTAAAAAAAAACCTGTTGTATATCAAATAGGCAGAATGAATATTAGTCTTTAGAGAGGGATAGATGTTAATAACTAAATGACCTTCACTAATTTGTAATTTCTCGTTAAAAATGTTTGTCTCTATGAGTTGAAACTTTAACTTCATATTTATATTCTTTTTAGTTAATACTGATAGCTGCATACGCATTTTTTAATACGAAAGAGATCATCAAATTTGCCCCCCCAAGAAATCTTAGCCTTACGATCAAGTCACACTGAAAGAATTGATTTCCGTAAGTTCACCGAGATTGAGTCCAATGCGTCTGCTTAGTATTCAAATGGATGACAATTTAATTAAGAACAGCAGGAAGCGTAAACAATTCTATTCTTGTGTATTTGATTTTAATTCAGATCGGTTTTAATGACATATCAACCCGTGTTGGGTTATTTCATGCTTCGAGCTTAAGGAATTGTCTGAATTGTTTTGTTTGTTTTTTTTCACTATTTACATTTTTATGAAATTGTTTATTAACAAGTTTTTTTGCCACCAGTTATATGATATAAATGATTCCTATCGAATACAAATTATTTCCTCTGAGTTATCTGGTTACAAGTATTGCAATCAAATTATAACTATTTTATGGATTCAAGAAATCTATTCTGTTTAATAATAGTCTTTTGTTTTCACACAATAATATGATATCAAGTATTCTTATCTTATAAAAATATTTTGCACGGACAGTCAGTCAGGAGGGGCTATAGAATACACCGACTGTATCTTTGCAGAGAAGTAAGACCCAACTCTAACATACGTCCAGGATATGACACTAAATAATCTAATTTTGGGCTTTGGGGAATGCAGAGTATCCCTTCATTGCTATCGCTACAAGGTCCACTCTGGCCCGGAGTTGTAGCACCTGATAAGGTCCAATCAATGGGTCAAATAGATTTATTTGACATCTAAACTGAGTGCAAACAAATGATTCATGCTAAATTAAATTGCTTGAAATAGAACTGCTTGATCATTTCCCAGGGTGTAAACAATTGACTGATGTTTGACAGAATTGTTAGTGATACGTAGCAATACTTGGAACGATTCAACTTTGTTGACTTATGTTATATATATATATATATATATATATATATATATATATATATATATATATATATGTGTGTGTGTGTGTGTATATATATATATATATATATATATAAACAGTATTTGGGATAAAATAAGCAACAACGATTGATTTGCCATAAAACCCAACCAAATAATTTTCACAGAGTTGATTAGTTTCAAGTATTGCTATCAAATAATAATTATTATATGGTTTCAAGAAATTTATTCTATTCAATAATCGTGAGTGATTTGTTTGCACACAGTTATATGATATCAAGTATTCTTATTTAATCTAAATAATTTGCACAGAGTTATAATTTATCAACTTTTTTTGCTTAGATGTGGCACAAAGCCTAGGAACATGGCACCTAATGAGACTCGAACTCATTCGTGAAGGTTTGTTAATCTATCTTGCTAACAATTACCCGACCTGAGGCACCTTAATTTGCTCAGAGTTGTCTGATTTCAAGTATTTCAATAAATAATGATTATTTTATGGTTTCAAGAAATTTATTCTATTTAATAATAATCATTTGTTTGTGCACTGTTATAGGGTTTCAAATAAATAGCAATAATCCTCAGTGAATAATTATAGGTCCGAATAATTCTTTTTAATACAAATAATCTAATATATGGCATCAAGTATTCCTATCGAATAGAGATCTATCTGGCCCATAGATAGGACACTAACAGGTACTACCATTCCAAGTCAGAGTGGAACTAGGAGTAATGGCAATGAAGGGCTACTCCACACCCTGCAGATCTAAAGAACTGGAGGTCAGCAAAATATTTAGTTTAGTGTCTTAACCAAGACACCCTTTTATTTTGGGATGGGGTTTCGGACACATTTGCAAGGAATACAGTCTGTCTCCTCTTAGCCACCCCCATCCCAAGAGGATTCTCTTTCTCTGCGTTCATTAAATATACCTGTTGAATCTACCAGTTTTAAATCAAACCATTAGAGCATCGATAGGAATAAATAAACTTTTCTCATTATTAAAAGGGGGAATTCCTCGTGACGTAGTGGTTAACGTGCTTGCTTGTGACTTTATAGTTAATAAGTTCGAACTCCACTGATGCTGTTATATTTACTTTCGGACTAATACCCTGGGGGAGAGGTAACAACTCCATTTTCTCCTCAGCAATGTTTCAAATATTACCACTCTTGTTCTTCTACATGGATGGCTTTGACATTAAATGCGCCACGAATATTGATATGCCATTAAAAACGAAGAAACCTAACCATTATTATTAAAAATGTCATGATGTAACTATTTAATTTACTATTATGCTTTAAAAGTTCTCTCTCTCTATATATATATAGACAAAAGAAAAAAAAATAGTTACGAAAATTATTTCGTGAGCCTGGAACCTTCTACAGTTTAGGCGAAACTGTAGTAGGTTAGTTCCTGACGCACGAAATAATTTTTGTAACTATTTTGCTCTACCTAGTATTGAGCACTTTTTGTACTTGTAGCTTAGCAGCATTTTACGGTGTTTTTTTTTTCTTTTGACCAACTGATTGCGTATCTCTTGATTTTTTTCAGTTGGTGTGACAAGGTTGGCCTTTTCTTTCACCTCCCCCCGATAAATTTTTATCTTTTTTCCCCGGACAGTTATTCGTGATATATTTTTATATTCGAATTCTGGCGTTTTTTTTTTCTTTTTGCCTTTCACCGTAAGTGCTTTTAGTCAGTAAGTTAGTAAATATATATACATACATATATATATATATATATATATATATTCTGAATTATATCGATATGATTGATAATCTTTTTTTTTAATACTGAACAATCATTATTCTCGGAATCACATTAATCAACGCAGAAGAGTTTATAGTTGTACACACATCTACATGGCCGGGCATACAATTGCATATCAAATCACATGTATTGCCGCTAACATGCAAACCTCCCCACACTACATATGACACGCCCGCACTCAGTCACTCGCTCACTCATTCACTCGTACTCTCACATTGATGCTCAATTATCCACGCGCATCCAACGACCCAGCCTCCCTCCGACACACCCTGTCAACCCACACAAACAATGGTGACATCACTTTACCGCCGTGTGATCAACCAGCCAACCCCCAATCATGTATTCAACTCAATGTCTCTTTAATAAGAGCAGACAAACAACCAAAAACCCCAGGCCGCACTAATAACGTAAACCAACCATTTCCGAGGAGGAAATGGGTTTTTCATGAAGTGCTTCCAGCCCACTATTCAGCTTTGTATTATTATTATTATTATTATTATTATTATTATTATTAGTAGTAGTAGTAGTAGTAGTAGTAGTAGTCGTATTATTATCGCTGACTTTATCATTCGCTCTTCACTATTATGATTATAGTCATTTTCATTTCGAGGTAACCACACATTTCAGTCGTCTTTTCTACCTAATGCAATCCTCTCTCTCTCTCTTTCCTCAAAAGATTTTTATTTTCTTATTTCACGCTTATTATCATTGTAATCAATAGCATAATTAGATGACATTTTTAGTTATAGGTTTTTGTGCTTGTTAGTATTTTGCCGCAATTTGGTATGCATAATTTTTCTTATTAAATGAATCTTAAAGTTGATACATAACAAGTTATTAAAATGTATATAAATTCTGCTCTTCTTTATTTATTTTCAACTATATATTTATATATTCTGTAATATATTTGGAGTGTCATGATACTTTAGTGGCTAACGTGCTCGACAGCGACATCGTCGTAAGTGAGTTCGAATTCCAGTCGTGCTATTACGTTCACTTTTGAACTTATATCTTCGGGAAAGGTATGAACCCTTTTATAGGCCTGGTAATTGGTTAAATAGTACCAATTATATTCTACATGGTTGGTTTTGGCAAAAAAACAACACAGGAAGGTTGACATGCCATTAAACAATGAAACCAAACCTATTATATATCTATATATCCCCCTTTAGATTTCTATCTCACATCGTTCGATCCATCAAAGCTAGTTGATTAATTTATTGTTTAATGGCATATCAACCTTCTTGAGTTATTTAATGCCAAATCCTCCCGTTAGAAGGACAGAAGTGGTAATATTTAATCCATAGCTGGCAGGATAAGGGGGTTCATAACTTTTCCAACGGTATTAGTCTGAAAGTGAACGTAAAAGTGCGGCTGGAGTTCGAACTCGCTTATGACGATCTTGCAGTCCAGCTCTTTAACCATTACACCACGAGGACACCTCTACATTTAGACTTATATGTATATATCTATATGTGTGGAATGGTTTAGAATTTATTCTCACTTTACTTTGTCGGCGAGGGTTATCATATGCTGGCTGTATCTCCTGCAGAGACTTAAAACCCCTCCCAAAAATCTGTGCATCCTGAGTATGGCGTTATACTGCACATGATAGGGAAATTCCATTTCAGGGATATCAGAGAATTGTCGAGTCATCATTCCCAGGTCCACTCTTGTTTGAAGTAGAAGTGCCTGTAGAGGACCTTTCTATATTTCAAATAGATCTGTTTGAATCAAATGCATATTCGATAGGACCATATGCAATAAAAAAGAAATTCCTACAAAGCAAAATCATAAAAATACAAATATGAACGTACACTGAACAGGATTTCCTCATTTTAAGACATAAACACTGATACACCGTTAAAATCAATCCATCATTTACACACTGTACCGGGCCATTGGCCTAACGAATAGAGTGTTCGCCAATGGTCCGGGAGACCAGGGTTCAATCCCAGGTCGAGTCATACCAAAGACTCAAAAAATGGTTCTTGATACCGCCTTGCTTAGCACTCAGCACTATAAGGTGAGGATCAAGGGTAAAGTGGAGTAATCCTGGGAATGGAGTAGCGCCCTCTCCTACACATGTAGTAGCTATTGACAATGGAGCCTCGACTAAGATCGCCAACTTACTACTATTTATACACAAAAACTGTCATTGATACTAGTACAGGGTTAATCAAAATTATCTGGATTTAAAATTAAGTCTCCTCAGTTGCAAGAGACGGTATGTGGTTTGGAGGTATGCTTTAGGAAGCAGTAACCAGGTCATTTCAGATACCATCATGGCGTGGATTAGTGAATATCGTGCGTTTGTGATAGAAACACATTGTCATGGTCACTCTATCATTGAAACATGGTAACATCCCATGGCTGGCACGTTCATCAGATATATCACATTGTGGTTACTTCCTCTGGGGATACCTGAAGGCACAGTATTTGAAATATAAGCTACAAACGATTGACGAACTGAAATTCAGGAAATTGCAGCTATAGCAGAGGCGATGAATCGGAGATATCCAAAGAATTTCAGGGTAAAGCTTCCTGATTGTGTAGCTGGTGAAGGCAAGCAATCAGATAATATTTCAAAGTCAGAGTAATAACAAAATATCAACATCATATATTTTTATTGCATTTATCTAAGTGGAGCTTTGTTTTACACTTTTGAAAATGCATTTTTTTCTGAGTGTACATAAGATAATAACATGTTTTTATTACCGGCTAATAAGATATTCTTGCTCACGAAATATGTCCATGGAGATCATTCTGCGTCTTATGAGATCTTATAAGGTCAAACGTCAGTTTTAGTTCACTGTCTTGTGTAGTTCTAGTTCCACGGTGTTCCTTGAATTAAATCGCAAACTTCTCCAAATATGTAAACAAGGTGGCGATTGCATCTATATCAATAATGACAATTTATTTTTAAAGGTAACTCTTTATAATAGTAACACTTACTAGTAATTCATATAAATTAACTCAAAACAAGTAGAAAATTTAGTGTTGACGCTTATCTATGGCGGTACCTAAGCAAATCTATTTTTTTTAATGTAAGATTTTGGAATTTAATAAGATTTGAATACATACGAACCTTTAAAAAGGAATTTATGGTTTGGTTTCTTTGTTTAATGGCATATCAACCTTTGTAGGTTATTAAATGCCAAAGCCATTCTCTTAGAAGAACACTAATGGTACTATTTAACCCATAGCTGGGAGGATAAGGGGGTTCATACCTTTCCCAAGGGTATTTGTCCGAAAGTGGACATAATAGCGCGACTGGAGTACGAACTCGCTTACTACGATTCCGCAGTCCATCGCTTTAACCATTACACCACGAGGACACCCCTAGGAATTTATGGTGGTAATGGCCATGTGACGTCAAAAGAAAACGCTTCACCTGATGTTCGTAGTTTAAAACTATTCTTTTAATGCTTCTCCAAATTGTAATGTATCTCATAAGCTATGTGCCTTACCAGTGGTCAAATATAGTATACAATGTTTGGAAAGAAAGTAAGAGTTTATAAAACGAATTATATGTTTGCAATTATTTATTAACGATACTGTATATCATCATTATTTTCTATAAGTCTATAAGTTGAGAAGGATAAAAACACCAAGTGTACTGCTGCCCTATTGTAACACTTTCGTTTAACACTGAACATATCTCATGACCAAATGATTTACAGATGAGCTGTGACGATGAAAGATTTCTGATTTGGTTATTCCTTCTTCGCTCAAACAAAGACGAAGATACATGACTGGTTTAGCAATCTGACAGGTTGGTTAGTGTAAGAAGAAAAAAATACAACTGTTTTTGAGCCTACTTGTTCCTATATTACATTTTTTTAAATTAAACACTACGAAGAAACTTTTCAGTGGTATATTAGAATATTCTTGAAATCATTCTATTCGATTCAATACCTTTAAACCCAGTATCATATTTGTCCAAAGTGGATGAATTACCAGTTTTTTTCGGATGTATGTTTCTCTGTGGGGTCGGAAGGCGCAGTGCGAGATAGAAACATTTCCTATAAATCTATCATCATCATCATGTCGTACCGCTAACACGGATATCCTTGACCCTCTCTCGCCACTCCTCCCTATCATTCATCTCTTCTGGCTGGTCTTCAGGGCTACATCCCGTATCCTCACATTGCTGCTGCATGTATGTTCGAACTGGTCGTCCTGCTTTTGCTTAGCCATATGCGGGGGTCCATAGAAGTACATCACTGATGAGTTCGTCCTTGCTTCTCAAGCAGTGTCTGGCTCCTCTCGTGATGAGAGGCAAGTGGCAGTTCTGTTGCAATTTTTGAAAAGTAGACAGATTTAATGTTTTCGACTAAATGTTAGACTTCTTTGTACTCACACGTATGCTTCAACCATTTTGCTAAACCTGATGAAGCCTAAAAAGATATAATGTTGACGATTCTTACTCGGTAGACAGAAAAAAAAATTGTTTGATTTCGCGTCGCACTACAAGCACGAAATTCTCGTGGCCCATGTGACTCTTACACTGAAACCAGCAACACGCATGCAATTCCTCGGAATAAATAATAAAGCCCGCTATCATTCATGAGTTTTCCGGCTTTTCCATCTCCCCCACAAAAAAAATTTTCCCCGCTCCCCTCTTCTCCCCGGACAAACTGACGCACGTTCGACGTGAGCGCTTTCCGCACGAAACCCGTAAATAATAAAACCTTGTCTTGGGTTTGCGTGAGCCGCAAAGATAAGACCTTTAATCCTCGTTTTTCGAACCAGTATCACGACATCTTGTGTCTACACCAAGAATATTGAGATAAACATTCGACCCGAATATTTCTAAAGAAATGGATAGCAATGGAACGTACCGGCTGGTCGAGGATCAACACAAAGCGACTCCTCTTTACAGTTGTTATATATATATATATATATATATATATAT
This sequence comes from Sepioteuthis lessoniana, assembly GCA_963585895.1. Classification (NCBI taxonomy): domain Eukaryota; kingdom Metazoa; phylum Mollusca; class Cephalopoda; order Myopsida; family Loliginidae; genus Sepioteuthis; species Sepioteuthis lessoniana. The sequence continues at coordinate 38,880,363 of OY757906.1, read as the reverse complement.
ATATATATATATATATAATCAGTTATAACCATTTATCTCGCTTCCAAAGATAATACAAGAGACGCACACGCACAGTTTTGGTCTCAATGGACGTTGCTTGTCATTCAAGACAAATCTGGACTTATACGTTGGACAAAAGTTTCCAGGATTTTTCTGAGTGTTTTCAAACGTCAACAACGTTTTCTTAATTAGATTCCACACACACACAAACATATATGTATATAAATATATACATGTGTATGTGTGTGTGTGCGTGTGTGCACGTGCATATTATACGAAATATAGATATAGATATATATCGAGAGAGAGCAAGAAAGAGGCAGAGAGAGAAAGAGACAGAGAGATGGAGCGGCAAAAAATCCTGGTTTTAAATATAAAATGTTTTTAATGAGGAAGAGTATCTGCCGCACACACACACACACACACACACACACACACTATATATATATATATATATATATATATATATATATATATATATAAATGAAATATTGGTTGAATGATAGTGATATTCCTATGTTTACATTGAAATCTAAAGTCTGGTGTTAAACGAACTCTAACAGTATTTTTTTCTGAAAAGTCTCCTCAATTCTTACAGAGGGAAAATTAAAGTAAAAACAGAAACAAAACAAACAACCAAAAGTAAAAAATAGACCCTCTATATAATGTACATTACGATGCCGAAGATTATATAATCATGTTTGTGTGTGTCTGATGATTGCGTCCAAAAGGAACCGGTCATTTTGTATGAATATTTACGTTACCTCGTGTTTCAAAATATATTTTTAGCGATTAATCTCCGAACTCCTCGTGAGGTTATGGAGTGGGAGTCACTATACGACAAAATAGGCCCCGCCAGAGCAAAGAGTATAGGGTAGAGTCTTATATAAATGCGATAAAGAATACAAAAATGACTTATGAACTCACAAAATGGTGAGCCGAGTCAGGTCAAATACATATTTTTTACATGATAATATCATCATCATCGTCATTGTCATCAAGAAGTTCTAACAGTTCAAAGTACTTTGATTCCTTCTCTCTGCATCCGTCTCTTCCATCAATTCTGTTAGGTCCTCTAGACTGCATCCTGCGTCCGTTCAGTGCTGGTGTGCGCAAGTCTTTGCTGATGTGCCACTGAATAGCAGTTCAATGAAGAACGTTGCTAATGATTCCGTCCTTACTTTTCCAGAATTCTAATTATATCCGACAGAAACGACATCCTACTTATTTACCCACAACAACTTGATTTTGTAAAGATCACTAACAGAGTGAACAAGATTGGACCTACCATAAAATTCACACATGAAGATGAAAACAATGACTCTTTACCTTTCTTAGATAGTCTATTCATAAGAAATAGAGACAAAGAAAGATTTAAAATATTCTGCATACCAACCTGTAAAAATGATCACTAACAGTTTTATTGACACCATAACACCAACTGTAAAAGATGAATTATTATAGGTTATTACCTTAAACCGGCTCACTGGTCTAGTGGGTAGAGTGTTCCCCAATGGTGTGGAAGACCTGAGTTCAATCCCAGGTCGCGTCATACCAAAGACTTTAAAAATGGTACTTGATACCTCCTTGTTTAACACTCAGCAATATAAGGTATATATCAAGGGTAAAGTGGAGCAATCCACGGAAAGGAGTAACGCCCTCCCCTACACCTTGGTGTAGTAACTATTGAAAAGGGAGCCCTCTGGTTGCCCTCGACTACGGTCGACAACTTTATTTTTTTACCGTAGGGCCCTCCATATTTGCTCCCCTAAATACCTAGAAGATGAATTTAATTATATAGCAAATTCCTTTCTAAACTTTCTTTACCCAAAATCTTTTATACAATCTAAAGCCCTCAAAATCCACAAAAGAAAACGATGTCAAATTGCCATCAATACACCTAATATAATGAAACTTCCTCATTATTTTACCTAGTAATTCTTTCACTAACTTCATAGAAAATAATCTAAATAACGTTGGTATTAAAACTGCTACTTTATCCTCCAAAACTATTCGTAACTTAACATGAAATCTCGTCAACATATTAAATCTAATGCTGGCGTCTATTTTATCCGTTGCAATAACTGTAAAATGAAATATATTGACGAGACAGCCAAAATCTTTAAAAAAAAAAACCGGCTTTATAAGCACAAGTGGCGTGCTTAGTAAAACGATTATCGTCGTAGGAAATTGAATTGGCTACTCAAGTTCATTTCTTGGACGAGGCTACTTGTTTTGCATTTCGAGAGAACGTCCCTTGGAAAGATATTAATTCATCTCTTCTCTCACTTACGGGTAATCAGTAGAGCAGACTTGATTTTTTTATCCGCGGTAACGCAACCAGTAAATGAGAAGGGCCACATTTAAATTATACAGTCTATACTTCATTTTAGAATCGACCTTCTCCCACATCCTGTTTATGGTGGTAGGGTTGGGTCAATAAATTAAAAAATTCCAGTATGAGGTTATCTGATAAGACAACGAATATTACTATTCGTTTAAAATATACAGATACGCGCAGATAGTGAGTCCATGGGTGATACGGAATATTTTTCAAGGTAGAAATAGAATCATAGTTTTATTATATATTAGACACGGGGGAGACTGCTGGAGAAGCAAGGACGAGCTCATAAGTGATGTACTCCTATGGACCCCCACATATGGACGTGCAAAAGCAGGACGACCAGCTCGAACTTACACACAGCAACTATGTAAGGACACAGGATGTAACCATGAAGACCTGCCGGAGGCGATGAATGATAGGGAGAAGTGGCGAGAGAGGGTCAGGGATATCCGTGCTGGCGGTATGACATGATGATGATGATGATGATGAGGTATAGTGGGAATTCTCTGCGCTTTGTATATTTTAAATAAACAGTAAAAAAAAATAACTATGTAAGCAGACAGATAAAATAAACTCAAGAATATGCCAACTGTATATCATGTAGAGAAGTAAAATCTCCCCATCAAACGGGTATGAGGCTAAACTGTATCTGATGATGAGGACCCAGTTCTGAAGAAGTAGGGCATGTGGAGTACCCCTTTTTTTTTTAAATTTCTGCTTGGTCCACTCTAGCCTAGAGTTGTAACTCCTGTTAGGATCCCAAGTATGGTTCAAATAGATCTATTTACAAATTATACATATACGATTGAAAGGGTGTCCTCGTGGCGTAAAGATAAAGCGAGTTCGAACTCCAGTCGCGCTATTACGTTCACTTTCGGATAAATACTCTTGGGAAAGGTATGAACCCTTTTATCATCCCAGCTATGGGTTAAATAGTACCACTCCTATTCTTCTATTAGGATGGATAAGATAACAAAAAAAAAAAAAATTCGATTGAACCGTATACAAAAAAAAACTTTGAAAAACTAAACAATAGATTTAGATATGAACGCGATTCCCTAAACTCTACTAATGAAATAACCCTAGACATGTAGAAATGCGGTTAAAATCAATCATTCAATGAACCCAATGTAAGCATTCGTTTCTTATAATTATAAAGTTTGTTTTCATTGGCTGAAATATAAATTTATAAATTGGGTGGAACGGATAAAACACTGGAGAGCGAAATTAAAGTAAGCGAGTTCGAACTCCAATCGCTCTATTTCTTTCACTTTTGGACGAATATGCGTGGGAAAAGTATAAACCCCTTATCCTCCCAGCTATGGGTCAAGTAGTACCACTAGTGTTCTTCTTGAAGGGTGAATTTGGCATTGAATAACCCAAGAAGGTTAATATACCATTAAAACTACAAACAAATAAATTCATAAAGCTTTTTTTTAATAAAATTGTACGGCACCATTTTTGTAGCTTTTATACCACGAATTCCATTCTTTCAAAACGAAGATTTTATCTCACTCAATCTTCTCCCGTAAATTTTGGAGAGAGAAGACTTTTCTACCCAAACCTTAAAGAAAAAAACTATAATCTGTGTTATCTATATCGCTCATTCAATGCCCGTTTGTAGGAGTACGAAACTCAAAAACACGACTGCATCTTTTTGTGTGTACTTGTGTATGTATCATGTATACGCCGGCGTATATAACCTTCTCCGCAAAAGTAAATGAACATGTCTCTATACGTGTGTACACCTCAATATAACCATTCTTTTCTGTTCGTAGACACAGAGCGTATATATGTTAACGGCTGTATGCGCACGGCCAAGACGGTGTCACTTACCCTCAGTACTTCATCTCTGTCACGTTTCAGATGAATCTTCTCGCCCAGCGCGAGCAATGTCACGTGTTCGCTGTCTGCACATGCGCCTCGAATGCAAACCTGGTGGTCGAATGGCGAATGAATCTGGATCAGATGTCACTTACAGCGCTCCTCGTCGCTCGACCACCGGAAATAAAAACCCGCCATAGCAGATTTGCCCTGCCATCTATATTGCACTCCGTTGCCTCACAACTGAAATTTGCCCACCCTCGGACCAATGGATTATGTTACCTATCAGAGAGGCTTAGTCTCTCGTTCATTACTTTTTCTTTATTTTATTACTTCGCTTCCTTATCTTGTCTTTTTTTTCTTTCTTCTTTTTTTTTTACTACCATATTTCTTTTACATTGTTTATTTTTCTTTTTATTATCATTGTTTATTTTACTGCTTCTTTTTTCTGTATCATTTTTATTAATGTTTCCTTGCCCCAGTGCATCAATATACAAAAGCTGAATCTTTTTTATTTGCTCCTCGTATTCACCCCCTATCTATCTATCTATCTATCTATCTATCTATCTATCTATCTATCTATCTATCTCTGTTTTTCTCTGTTTCTTTCTCTATCCCTTTTCTCTTTCTAGCCCAGTCTGCTGGGGCGGCAGAATACACTGACTGCATCCCCGCAGAGGGGTAAGACCCCACCGATGAATGTCCTAGATATGACACTAAACAATCTGATAGTGAGACTTAAGTAATGCTGGAGCTTTGAGGAATGCAGGGTACCCCTTCATTGCCATCACTCCCTCGTCCACTCTGGCACAGAGTGTCAGCACCTGATAGGGTCATATCTATGGATCAAATAGAACTATTTGACATTTAAACTTTGTACTTATGCTAAACTGAATTGTTTGAAAGAGAACTATCTTAACTGTGTGTATACAAAAAACTGCTCGTGCTTGTTTATTTAGGTTTATGGCATAGCAACTTTTATAGGTTATTTAATGCCAAATTCATTTTTATACAAATAAACAGCTCTTTCAAACAATTCAATTTAGCATAAGTACACAGTTCAATTGTCAAAAAACATTTCTGTTTCAAGCTTTTCAGTTTTGTCAAACAGTTCTAATTAAAACAATTCATTTTAGCACTAGCATATTTTTGTTTACACAGTTAAATGTCAAAACAGTTCTATTTCAAACAATTCAGTTTTGCATAAGCACAGTTTTAATGTCAAAAACAATTTTATTTCGAACAATCCAGTTTAGCTTTCAAAAATAGTTCCATTTCAAACAATTCTGTTTAGAATACGTACGCGGTTTAAATATCAAAACAGTCCTGTTTCAAGCAATTCAGTTTAGCATAAGTACACAGTTTAGTTCTTTTTAACACATGGATAGGGTCCCTTCAGATGCCACCACTCTGGGCCATAGTCGACCTAGGAGCAATGCCAAAGAAGAGGTACTCCACATTCCCCAAAGCTCAAGCATTACTGAAGCCTCACCATTAGATTGTTTTGCGTCATATCTAAGACACTGGTTAAGGGTAGGGGTCTTACTCCTCTGCAGAATAACAATCGGTGTATTTTCCAGCCCCAGCTGACTGGCAAAAAAATAAAAACAAATCAAAACTGTGTACTTATGCTAAACTGAATTGTTTAGAATATAACTGCTTTTACATTTAACTGTGTGTGAACATATTACTGATGTTCAAGTGAATTGTTTGTGATATAGCAATACTTGAAAACATTTAACAAAGTATAAACAAGCGAATAATATTAAATAGAAATAAGTGAAACCATTCAACTGTGTGAAAGAAATGAGCTTTGACTTGTTTAGAAATATAATCAACAGAATGTGTTTAGAAATCATATTTAATATATATGTATGAAAAGGATTTGGCATTAAATAACCTACAAAGGTTGCCATAAGATCAAATCAAACCAAATTTTCTCTCAGTCGCTTTCATTCTTTCGTTCTCTTTGTCTTTCTCTCTTTCTACCTCTGTCTTTCCTTTTTTTTTTTCATCTCTCTTTCACTTCCTCTTTTTCCATCTCTTTACTTTTGGCTTTCTCTCTCTCTCTCTCTTTCTCTCTCTCTCTCTCTCTCTCTCTTTTTTTTTTCCTTCTTTCTCACCCTATTTTTCTCTCCCTCTCTCTCTTTCCAGCCCTTTCATTACCCTCTTTTTTCTTTCTGACAGTCTGGCTCTCTGCCTTTTACTCTTTCTATCTTTCTTTCTAAATGTTGAATTATAAACCCTGACCTTGAGGCCTAGTTATTGTATGCATTGTAGCCTAAACATTTTACTCTAAGATCGGGAACATCCTGGGTTCCAGTTGCAATATTAATATTCAGAGAAGCTTGGCTAGTTGGGTTTTTATGCTATATTAACCCTTGTAGGTTATTAAATGCCATGTCCTGTTCATAGATATAATGAATATGGTTCACCGTTTGTTGGTAAAGCCAAAGCTTTATTTGTTTGCGCACCGTTAAATGGTTTTAAGTATTGTTACATGGACGCTAACAAAACGGCTGGAGAAGAAGCTAGACGGCAATTACACAAGAAAGCTACGTGCAATCTTAAACAAGTCCTGGCGGCAACACCCCACAAGACACCAACTGTACGGCCACCTGCCCCCTATCACGAAAACTATTCAAGTTAGACGAACCAGACATGCAGGACACTGCTGGAGAAGCAGGGACGAACTCATAAGAGATGTACTCTTATGGACCCCCACACATGGCCGTGCAAAAGCAGGACGACCAACTCGAACATACATTCAGCAGCTATGTGAGGATACGGGATGTTGTCCTGAAGACCTACCTAGGGCGATGAACGATAGGGAGGAGTGGCGAGAGAGGGTCAGGGATATCCGTGCTACCTGCGCGACATGATGATGATGATGACATAACATAAATGAATCTCAATATCATTAATTGGGATCCTGTTTATATATATATATATGTGTGTGTGTGTGTGTGTGTGTGTGTTTCTATCGCTATCTATCCCCCCTCTCTCTCTCTATATATATATATATTATTCGTCGGGAATATTTTAAACGACCCATTTATATGTTAAGTATTCCTGTATTGTTACTCGCCAGTTGTGAGGATTGAACCTGCAACCTCCAGATGATTGTCTCCTTAGGGAACCAACGCCTATAACCGTTACGCCAGGAGGTGCCCGTGGTGTAATGGTTATCGTCGTAGGAAATGGACACGGTGACACGAGTTCAAAACCTGGACGAGACTGATGACATTTCACATAGCACTAATACCATTGGTAAAAGTATGAATCCAATTACTCTCCCTCCAGCTATGGGTAAATAGTAGGGCAGACTGGGTTCTTCAGCCTTAGTGAGGTAACTAGTCTAGGAGAAGTAAAACTCTGAATTCAAACCTGTTAAACTCCGGTTAAAAATTGACCTTGTATCATATCCTGCCCGAGCGGAGGGGTTGGTAAATATGATAACCGTTACGCCATGTGTCCTGCTGGACAATTCAGAGTGAATTTTTGGGACTTATAAACTTAATGTTCTTACTTGACTAGAATTACTACGATTATGTATGATTTTTTACCTGTGCTCATATTCAGATTTTTTTTTTTCATCTATCCTTTTTAATTATCGGTTCCCATATTGTATTCAACTCTATACTTAGTCAACTCAGCAGGTCATTGTAGCCCAACATATGTGCTGATTCCTTAAGGCGTCTAATCCTCCAATGTTCGGCCCAATCAATTACTTCAACTTTATCCCATCAGGTTTCCCTTTTCCTTCCATATATGGTCAACCATACCCGACTTTTCATTCTCACCTCATACTACTGCCTTCGGATGATCTTCTAGCCTTACATTTTCGTGGATTCAATAAAGGACGTAGTTCGAAGTTCCGTGAAGGTTCCCGAGTTCGACAAACACCTGAAGAAGGCTGGAGGACATATCTGCCGAAAAGTTGTGGAAATAACAATAAAGATGAAGACAATAGTCTGAAAACCCTCAATGATAAAAATCAACAAGCTTCATCTCAGAAATTTAGACAACTCATTTGTTTGCTCATAATTAAGTATTGCTATTGTTTGCACATTGTTTTATTGTTTCAAGCATTGCAATCAAAAACTAAAGATTCAAGTCAACAGCATTCATTCATTTGCTCACACTCGAATATTTGCAAGTATTGCTAAGAAAAACCAATAATTCAATTTCTACCAACAGTTAAACGGTTTCAATCATAGCTATGTAAGACTAGTAATTCAATCAACATCAGTAATTTATTTGTGCACAGTTAAATGACCAAACACTACTCTCTGATTCATAGATCAGATACTATCAGAGCGGACGTGAGAATAACGTCAATAAACGAGTAGTTCTCATTCCCCAAATCTATAACATTACTCAAGCCTGACCGTCAGAGTGTTTAGCGTCATATGCAGGACACTTTTTGGTGCTCGACAGAGGCATCACAGTAAATGAGTTCGATCTCCTGTTGTGCTATTACGTTCAATTTCGTACTAGTACCCCGGGGAAAATTACGAACCACCTGTCTCCCGGCTCATGGTTAAATACCACCACTACTATTCTTATTCAAGTAGGGATTTGGCATTAAATAACTCACGGTGGTTGACATGCCATTAAATAAAGAAAACAAGAAACCTAATGTCCAGAAAGGAGAGAGATTTAAAAGAGTTTTTTCTAGTTTTTCAACATTTTGTTACGTTAGCTTTTTCAAATTTAGACTCTCACATATTCGTAAGTAAAGTAAAGTTGGCGACCATAGTCGAGGGTAATCCGAAAGCTCCCTTTTCGATAGCTACTACACCAATGTGTAGGGGAGGGCGCTAATCCTTTCCCTAGATTGCTCTACTTTACCCTTGATCCGTACCTTATAATGCTGAGTGTTAAGCAAGGAGGCATCAAGTACCATTTTTTGAGTCTTTGGTATGACTCGACCTGGGATTGAACCCAGGTCTCCCGGGCCATTGGCGAACACTCTAACCCCTATGTCTGTTTCTGTTGTTTTTTTTACTTGCGATGTTTTTAGAATTATTTTAAAATAGTACTTCTACTATTAAAAAGGATCTTTATTTGTATATCACGTACACTCATATAGCACTATCTCATGTATAACACACACCCTTAATGATGGACAGCAAAGATAAAAAATTCTTTATAACATACACTGACTTTTAGAATTTGTAGCTGCTAAATTTAGTTTAAATTTAGCATTTCTTCACCCTTTTCAGTTCCTTGAAAGCTTGTAACTCTTGGATAGCTTCAGACGGGACTTAGTTTCCTACTCGTATTGAGTACAATAAAATGTCTTATTATATCAATTGACTTGTTCTGTTTCCCACTGAATATCCTGTGTTAGTTTACTCTCTTTTGGGAAACCTAAAGCATGATAACTATATTTACCTAATCCCTCCGCTCGAGCAGGATAGGACACAAGGTCAATTTTTAAGCGGAGTTTAACAGGTTTGAATTTAGAGTTTTCCTTCTCCTAGACTAGTTACCTCACCAAAGCTGAAGAACCTAGTCTGCCCTACTATTTACCCATAGCTGGAGGGAGAATAATTGGATTCATACCTTTCCCAAGGGTATTAGTGCTATGTGAAATGCACTCAGTCTCGTCCAGGATTTGAACTCGTGTCGCCGTGTCCATTTCCTACGACGATAACAATTACACCACGGGCACCTCCAGCATGATAACAAATAGGGTATGATTCGACCATGGATTGTACACCGGTGTCCTGATTGAGATTGGTACATATGAATATGCATTAATATATACATACATCTAAACGGATAGATAGAAAGGTACATACATACATACCTCTATACATACATGCATACATACATATACATACATACATCGAGGTGCCCGTGGTATGATGTTTATCGTCGTAGGAAATAAAGACGGCGCTACGAGTTCAAATCCTAGACGAGGCTGATTGCATTTTACCTATCACTAATATCTCTGGGAAAGCTCTGAATCCAGTTATTGTCCCTCAGCTTTGGGTGAATAGTAGGATAGACTGTTTTCTTTAGCCTTGGTCTGATAACCAATTAAGGAGAAGGAAAACTCAGAATTCAATCCTGTTAAACTCTTCTTAAAAACTGACTTTGTGTCACATCCTGCCCGTGTAGAGGGGGTTGGTAAATACATACACACAAACATACACGTGAACAAACTTATCGATTGATAGTTACTGTCAATATCATTGATTTAAACATCTGCTGACATCAGGTTGATACGAAGATTAGCTAAGGATAATCCTTTGAATTCCAAGGGTCTGCTTTTCTGACCTCATCCTTCAGGATTGATACACGATAGTATAATTTCATATGCGAAGAGTGGTATCAAAGGTAATAGACAGTGAAATACAATTAGTATTCAAATATATGTACATCCAAAGAAATGTACACGCCCTTATAATCAGCGAGCACGTGTACGACAAGTACTACATGTATGCAGGTTATCACATTCACATACGCACGTGCCCGGGTAATAATTTATTAATTACTTTGTTGTCGTGCGTGTGAGAAAATCTCACAAACACGTGATCGGTCACGTGCCGACAGGTTTTGTTACAATGAAGGTCCCAGTGCCATAAACTATCTGCGACACACTCGTCCGTTTATGATTACTCTGACCTGTGCACACCCCTTTCGAAGCCGACGTTTGTTTTACACTCGATTGCCCAACCAAATTCACATTAGATGTACGCTAATTACACATTACGACTGTGAGCCTGGCACGCGACTAGCCGAAAGGCGAAGTTGATATGACACGACAAGGTTTCAAACTCTGTCGACGGCTGAGCTCGAGTGTTAATTTGTCAGCGACACAAGGTAGCGGCTGTTACGATGGAAGTTCATCATGAAAGCTCGTGTCACCGCGCGTGCGTAAATGCTGGAGACTGGTGTCCTTTTTGATCCCATAAATTATAGTTCCGGTCACGCACGTGCGAGTTTTATTCATTTATTTATTCGTTTATTTGTTTTTGTTTCCGCAATACACAATCATTATTAGACGGAAAGCCGTGAAGAAATTTACTTGCGCCAAACACTCACTGAAACGCACTCAGAAATATAGGCATGTATATCAGTAATTCTGTGTCCATGAAAGGATGATTAAGTGTCACGTGGACATTAAAGAATGCGTGAAACACCAAAATGCAGTTATCTATGCAAGTATCCTGGGTATGACTCTAATCTCCATCTGATGGTGAGGCTCCAATTCTGGAGATCTGGTTGCGTTGAATGCCCCGTCATTGCTCTTACTGCCTAGTCCACTCTTGCCAGGAGAATCAGTATTTTTTAGGGCCCTATATATGGGTTAAATAGACTTGTATAGAAATTATTTATTCTATAGGACCTAGTGCAAAATAAACGTTATTCCCTGACCTCTAGACATAATATATACCCTAAATAAGATGATATGCCGTCAAAATTAATCATTAAATCATTATATCAATAATTTCTAGAAGTATATCTCCATTTCTATATTGCCCAGTCGATTAGAGGGGGAACTGTAGAATACACTGACTGCTCTCTAATGAGGGGTAACAAGTGTCCTGGTTATGACACTAAATGATATGATGGTGAGTTTCCAGTAATGCTGGAGCTTTGGAGAATGCAGAGTACCTCTTTATTGCTATCGCTCCCAGTTCAACTATGGCCTGGATTGGTAGCACCTGATAAGGGTCCTATCTATGGGTCAAATAGAACTAAACTGTGTACTTTTGCTTAACTGAATTGTTTGAAACAGGACTGTTTTGATATTTAAACCACGTACGTATTCTAAACAAATTTGTTTGAAATAGAACTGTTTTGACTTTTAACTGTGTGTAAGCAAAAAACTATACTTATATTAACCTGAATTGATTGAAATAGAACTGTTTATATGTATAAAGATTGATTTGGCATTAATGACCTACAATGGTTGATGAGCTATAAAACCTAACCAAAACATTTCTTTGATGTGTAATTTCTATATGACTGTCAGGAGCAGACGGATAATATGTATTATTCACCTATATCAATATGAATAATTGAGAATATTTTGTTTTTCTGCTCTCTGAAGACATTCAAATGTTTTCTTTTATTGCAATTTTAGTATGCTTATTTGAGAATCAAAGGAAAGTTTCTGAATCAAAAAAATAATCTGAGAATTAATTTTTATTTATTGCAGACTTTTTTTGTCCTCATCTTGGTAGTTTTTGTGTTCTTTCTTCTTTCACTACGTTTCGGCCAAATTTCATCTCAGGCCTTCTTCAGGTGATTTACCGCGACCTCGGATAGGAATGCTGAGTCTTGTAACCGTATCCCCAGTAATTACTGCCTTCCATAGTTGTTGTCTATCGCTCCACGTTTTTGACCAAGTAAACCTCTGGCCGGCTTGGGTAGAATTTGAAACCACTATCTTCTGACAATGCTCACCTGGAACCGTAGAGACTCAACGCCTCTATAAGTTCTTCGCATTCAGAAACAGTCTCTAACAAAGAACAATATATTTTGCTGAAACCAATCATACAAAACTGAAAATTCCCAATTTCGAAAGAAAAAATAGCGAATTTTTGTCAAAAATAATTATGTACATTTACTTAACTATTACTAATTAGGCCAACAAACAGTTGTTCAAGTTTTTTAGATATATTATATTATTGTTCTTTTGATTTGAAATTCGAACGATGAGTTGAATCAGGAAATCTCTCAAGTACCACACTGTCATAAAGATTTTAAAAATTTTCTTTCAAAATAACCGTCAATTTTTTCAATAAACAAAATTAGGTTCAGGATATAGTATTTAAAAAAATGTAATCTTTTCTGTTGTGTTGATGGTTTTATGGTTGGGTTTTATGACATATCAACCTTGGTAGGTTATTTAACGCCAAATCCATTTTTATACATATAATCAATTCTATTTTAAACAATTTCGTTTAGCATAAGAACACAGTATGTCAAAAATATTTCAATGTCAAGCTATTCAGTTTAGTCAAACAGTTCTATTTCAAATATTTACATTTTGCATAAGTATGCAATTTAGTTCTATTTGACGCATAGATAGGACCCTATCAGGTGCTGCCACTGTGGGACAGAGTGGACCTGGGAGCCATTGCAATGAAGGGGTAATCCACATTCCCCAAAGCTCCAGCATTACTGAAACCTCACCATCAGATTGTTTAGTTACACAAGTTCAAATCCTGGACGAGACTGATTGCATTTCACATAGCACTAATACCCTTGGGGAAGATATGAATCCAATTATTCTCCCTCTAGCTATGGGTAAATAGTAGGACAGACTAGGTTCTTCATCCTTGGTGTGGAAACTAGTCTAGGTGAGGGAAAACTCTGAATTCAAATCTGTTAAACTCCGCTTAAAAATTGACCTTGTGTCATATCCTACCCGAGAAGAGAGGTTGGTAAATAGGATCAGATTGTTTAGTGTAATATCCAAGACACTCGTTGTGGGAGTCTTACCCCTCTGCAGAGCTTCGGTCGGTGTATTCTCCAGCCCAAGCCAACTGGACAATCTATTGCATTGAATTATTTCTTTTTGTATCAAAGCTCTCTCAGTGAGGTTTAGAAATAGCTAGATGTATTCCTTTGCAAATGGGTCATACCCACTAAAAAATCGTGTGCTTCGTTTTTGGCACTAAGCTGAATCTAATGTTCTACTGATCTGGGTAGTGTGGAGTATTCATTTATTGCCATCACTTCCAGGTCCACTCTTACCCTTCGTGGTTGTACATATCATGATCCGATGTCTTGACTAAATAGTTTTTTTTAATTCGCTTTGTTTAAGAATGTGTGCAAAAACAACTGTTAAGAAACAACTACACAAAAAATATGAATACACTCGTTCAATGAATGCGATTCTCTAAACACTTGGCATATAACCTTATATGGTTTGATAAGCCACTAACCTTGGCATATAACCTTATATGGTTTGATAAGCCACTAACCTTGGCATATAACCTTATATGGTTTGATAAGCCACTAACCTTGGCATATAACCTTATATGGTTTGATAAGCCACTAACCTTGGCATATAACCTTATATGGTTTGATAAGCCACTAACCTTGGCATATAACCTTATATGGTTTGATAAGTCACTAACCTTGGCATATAACCTTATACGGTTTGATAAGCCACTAACCTTGGCATATAACCTCATATGGTTTGATAAGTCACTAACCTTGGCATATGACCTTATATGGTTTGATAAGCCACTAACTTTGGCATATAACCTTATATGGTTTGATAAGCCACTAACCTTGGCATATAACCTTATATGGTTTGATAAGCCACTAACCTTGGCACATAACCTTATATGTTTTGATAAGCCACTAACCTTGGCATATAACCTCATATGGTTTGATAAGCCACTAACCTTGGCATATAACCTTATATGTTTTGATAAGCCAATAACATCCATTAATCATTCAAACTTTCAGTATCAATTACCATTTGTCCAGTTTGCATTCAATTTTCAATTAACCAGAAACATTGAGAAAATGTAATAAATTCAGCGGTTGTTCAGACATATTTCTTTAACGCCATCTCAATTCCTCATGTGTAATTTAATGCCTAGATTTTATTTTGTCTCAGTGTTTAATTGTAATCATCACCAGAGACGGTTTTAAGACAAATTTGTTCAAGGGCGCGCGTATACAAGAAAGATATTTATCAAAATTAACCGGATTAAAAAATACGAGGTGTATTCAATAGGTTTCCATACATTTTTCGTACGGGCATTTAAAATTGTTGTAAACTCTTGAAAATTCAGCATGTTATTGCTATACATCTTATGAGATGACTGACCAATTTTTATGATTTCAGAATCAAATGAATAGCTACAGCAGCAATTGAAATACACCCGACTAAAGTCTGACTGCCACAGCTGGTGAATTTCAAAAATGCAATCTGGACGTGAGGACACTTTAGAAGAACGATATGCAATAAAATTCTGTTCTAAACTTGCAAAAAAAATTCCACAGAAACGTATGGAATTGCTTTAGACTGCTTTTGGAGCATCTTGAATGAATGGAGCATCAGTTTTTGAGTGGCATAAGAGATTCAAGGAAGGCAGGGAGTCTGTGGGTGATGATGAGAGGTGTGTTAGGAGTCAGGAAGTCATAAAACCAGAGTTGATTGGCCAAATAAAGAATTTCATGGATTAGGACCGTCGTGTGTCTATAGAGATAGGTTGATTGTCACAGCTGGTGAACTTCAAAAATGCAATCTGACACTTTAGAGAAACGATATGCAATAAAATTCTATTTTAAACTTGGAAAAAATGCCACAGAAATGTATGGAATGCTTCAGACTCCTTTTGGAGCATCTTGCATGAATCGAGCATCAGTTTTTGAGTGATATAAGAGATTCAAGGAAGGCAGGGAGTCTGTGAAGGATGATGAGAGGTGTGGGAGAAGTAAGGAAGTCAATACTCCAGAATTGATTGGCCAAAGGGTTAGGATTAGGGTTAGGGTAAGGGTTACTATGTTGAGGTTTTAAAGGAGTTCAGGAAGAGATTAAAATCGAGTCAGTGACATTTCCACCAGGACAATGCACCAGTCTACAACTCCATCCTTGTTACAGACTATTTGACCAAGATGGGCATCAAGACAGTTCTTCGCCGTCCCTATAGTCCAGACCTTACTCCCTGTGATTTTTTCTTATTCCCTAAGCTCAAGGAAAACCTTAGATGCTGTCGTTATGAGACAATTGAGGAGATTAAAGAGGCTGTGACGAATATCATTGACACGCTCACACAAGAGGACTTCCAGAAGTTATTGGAACGGTACAACAAGTGCATTGCAGCCGGAGGATATTACTTCGAAGGGGACTAGATTTTCATGTGTGTACTATCAATAAAAATGACCTAACGCTCCAGCATTACTGGAACCTCATTATCAGATTGTTTAATGTCATATCTAGGATACTCGTGGGGCGTCTTACCCCTCTGCAGAGATGTAGTCGGTGTATTCTACAGCCCCAGCCAACAGGATAATTGCAATAGAGACGAAATAGTTTCTCAAGCCACATCGACTTGGGCTGTGGAATACATCAACTGTATCTTATTTTCTAGGGTGGAGGGTCCGACTAATATTTTTCTTATTATGCCCCACACACTTATTTTGTATTGTAGAGAGCCTCACAAACTATTTACTAATAGAACACTCAATTTCTCTTTTTGTTGGATGGAAAGCCCCATAAATATTACTAATTGGGCCCTGCACTTCCTTTTTTTATTGGTTTGAGGGTATTACAAATAATTTACTTATTTGATATCAAATTTCTGTTTTTCAAGGTAGAGGGCCCCACGAACAGTTTATTTATTTTGTCCCGAACAATTTTTTTGTAGTGCAGAGGGCCACATTAATAATTTATTATATACTATTTTGCCCAGCACCTCTTTTTTATATGTTGCAGCTACTATTACCTGGGGCTGCAGAATACGTCGACCACAACTTTGCAGGTGGGTAACGCCCCTCCACCACTAAACTGCATCTAATGGTGAGGTTTAATTCTTGAGATTTGGGTAATGAAGAGTTCCCTTCCATGGCAATTAATCCCTGATCAATTCTGAACCGCAGTAGTCGTACCTTTTATGGTCCCATTTATGGATCAAATAGAAATGTTTATTCCTTTAATACATCGAAACCATTTAACTGTGTGCAAAGAAATGATTGGTATTAAATTGATTACTTGGTTGGTTGGGTTTTTATGGCATATCAACCTTTGTAGGTTGTTTAACGCCAAATCCATTTTTTTTACAAATATTCAGCTCTGTTTCAAACAATGAAGTTCAGCATGAATATATAGTTTATTGTCAAAAAAACTTCTATTTCAAGTTATTCAGTTATTTCAAACAATTCTAATTCAAGCGATTCATTTTAGTAAGAGTATAGACTTTGTTTACACACAGTTAAATGTCAAAAAACTTTTATCGCAAACAATTCAGTTTAGTGTAAGTACACTTTCAATGTCAAGAACAGTTCCACTTCAAACAGTTCAGTTTCGTATGCGTACGCAGTTTAAATATCAAAACAGTTCTATTTGAAATAATTCAGTTTAGCATAATACGTAGTTTAGCTTTATTTGACCCATAGAAAGGACTCTATTAGGTGCTACATCTCCGGGCCAGAGTGGATCAGGGAGCGATGGCAATGAAGGGATGCTCCGCGTTCTCCAAAGCTCCCGTATTACGGAAACCTCACCATCAGATTGTTTAGTGTCATATCTAGGACACTCGTTGCGGAGATGCAGTCGGTATTTCCAACAGCCTCAGCCGACTGGGCAAGTATTAAATAAAATAATTTGTGTTAGATAGTCATACGTGAAAACAATCTATGTCTAAGCAAATGAGCTCTAGTACGTTTAAAAATGTTGCATCGGAACTATTGTTTTTACAAATCATATATATCTAATATCTATCTATAAGCAAGATTTGACATTAAATAACATGCAAGGGTTACTATGCTATAAAACACTACCAACCATTTTGGGCTGAGTAAATGTTCCCACTAACAATTTACTTATTGGGTCCAACACTCCAATTTTTGATGGGTAGCGATCTCCACTAGCAATCAACTAATTGGACCCAGTGCTTCCTTTTTTATAGGGTCAAGCGACCCACTAACGACTTATTAGTGGGTCTGTAACTTCCTTTTTTATAGCATCAACAACATATTAATTTGCTAAAAACTTTCATTTTTGTTGAGTTGAAGACCTCAGCAAAAATTAACTACATGGGTCTAGGACTTCCTTTTCTGAAGGGTCAAGGGCGTTAGTGACACTTAACTAATTAGGCTCAGCACTTACTTTTTTTGTAAGGTTGATGGTACCGCAGACAACTTACAAAATGGACCCTGAACTTTCTTTTTTTAGGGTTGAGAGCCCTACAAACTACTTATTAATTGGGCACAGCACTTCTTTTTTTGTTGGGTATGGGGCTCACCAACAATTTACTAATTGGGCTAAGAAATTTATTTTTTGTTGGTTGGACTGCCCCATTAACAATTTTACTAATTGGTCCTCGCTCTTCCATTTTGTTGGGTAGTGGATCCCACTAAACATTTGACCTCCCACTTTTTTGTAGGTTTAACGGCTTCAATAAGAACTTTTGCCTTAGGCCCATCACTTCCTTTTTTGTAGAGTCGAAGCCTAACTAAAAACATACAAAATGAACCATGAACACACTTTTCTTGTGGGGAAACAATATATTATCTAAATTTGATTTAATCTAAATCCTTTATCAGTTCATTTTTAATCTTTTAGTTTAATAGCAAAGTATATATATATATATATATATATATATATATATATATTTATTGGCTATACAACTATAACACTCTTCCACTACTTTACGTACCACCTATTCGATACTAGACCAATAAAACAACATATAATTAAAAACACAATTTTTACACCAACGTTACCCTGAAATACGAAAAAAGCACGACAACTTATAAAGAAATTGTTCAATCATGTTTAACAAAACATGCCTTCTTAATAATTTGCTGCCCAATTATTCAATAGATTATACAATATTTATCTATATGTATATATTTGTTTTATTACAATATATATATATATATATATATATATATATATATATATATATATATATATGAATAAAGCACGCTGATACATTTACTCTGCCATAAAATTAAACAATTATACTTATTGAAACACTTTCTGTGTGTAAAAACCAACTCGCTCTCCACTCAAAATTTATTTTGTATTCGATTAAAATTATTTATTTTTAAGTACAAACACCGTCAGAATGATAATATATCGTTGTTAAAAACTGAAAAATGCGATCTGATAATTCATTTTTTAAAACATTAAAACACAACCAGGGAACAAATAACATTCGTCCGAAGGAAGGATCCTTATCACATCTTTCATTTGCTTTTCAAGGGTCATTATCATGTTTCGCAGACCAGGTGGATTCCGATTGAAAGACTAAAAAAGAGAAAAGACCACTGAAAAACAATATAGAAACTTCAGATTAAACGAGACATAAAAGAAGGTTTGGAATAAAAATATTCGAATGAATATTTTTAACTATTATAAAGAAGTAGAAAGAGATGAAGGGAAAGTAATTGAGGGAAATGAGTGCCGTCTTTACAAAAACGAAGAAAGAGTATTTTTTCTGTTATTTATTTTTACTCTTTTTTATTGGACGAATTACTGCTTACGTATTTTATTCCGAAATACGATCAGTTATTGAATAAGAATTAATTAATGAATAAATGAATGAAATATAAACCAAAAAGAAAGAACAAAATACAGTGTAAAATAAGCAAAGATATGTTAACGAAAGAAAGAATGAATCCAATACAGGTTTCTGTTGAAAGAAAGAAAGAAAGAAAGAAAGAAAGAAAGAAAGAAAGAAAGAAAGAAAGAAAGAAAGTGGAAATAGAATTAAAGATAAATTTATAAAAAAAAATATTTAAAAAATACTAGGAATAAAGAATAAAGAAAGCATGGGTTGTTTAAGAAAGAAAGAAAGAAAGAAAGAAAGAAAGAAAGAAAGAAAGAAAGAACAAATAAACAAACAAACAAACAAACCAACAAACAAATAGACAAGGAAAAAATATTAATTACAGATTTATGAAGAACAAAAAGGAAAAAAATTATATGAATGAAGAATTAACTAATTTTCAAAGAAAGAAAGAAAGAAAGAAAGAAAGAAAGAAAGAAAGAAAGAAAGAAAGAAAGAAAGAAAGTGGCAATAGAATTACATATAGATTTATGAAGAAATAATTTGAAAAAAATAGAAAAAGAATAAAGTATGGGTTGTTTAAGAAAGAAAGAAAGAAAGAAAGAAAGAAAGAAAGTGGAAATACAATTAAATATAGATCTAGGAAGAAATGATTAAAAAAAGAGTTCGTAAAAGAATAAAGAAAGTAAGGGTTGCTTAAGAAAGAAAGAAAGAAAGAAAGAAAGAAAGAAAGAAAGAAAGAAACACAACAGCAAAGAATTGGAGGTATAAAGAAAAAAAAGGAATTCATATAAAGATATATTGTGTGAAGAAAGAAAAAAAAAGATGGAAGAAAGAAAAAATAAAGAAAGAAATATATTGAATAAAGAAAGAAAGAAACAAACAAATAAGCAAACAAAATATCAATCGTAGATGTATGAGGTACAAAATAGAAGAAAATTATATGAATGAAGAATGGACGGGTTTTTAAAGAAAGAAAAGAAGAAATGAAATGTTTAAATCGAGTTCAAATCTTGGGCGAAGCATTTTGCGTTTCACTTTGCACGAATCCCATTGGGGAAGCCATGAGTCCATTTCTTTTATTTTTTTCTGCTATGGGTAAATAATAAGATGGACTGAATTCTTCAGCTTTGGCAAAGGTAACTAGTCGAAGAGAAGGAAAACCCTGAATTTAATTTAGTTGTACTCTGTTTAAAAATTGACCTTGTGTCACACCATCCCATTAACGGAGGGGGTTAGGTAAATGCTACAATTATTACGAAATACGGTTTAGTCATAGGAAATAAAAACAAAACCAAACTACTCGTTCGGGTGTCAAATCAATAAATTTGCTTCTAGAATAATTCAAATCGTGAAAGATTATTAATTTTCTATTCCGTAAAATGAAGATAGTTGTGTTTTAACCTTAATTCATCTTGGCGACTTATCTTATATTCTGACTTACAGTAGACACGATTTCCTCTTCAAATCCCACAGCACGTTTTCTTTTTGTTCTTTCTTTTTTCTTTTTCTTTTTTTTCTGCACTTAATGCCAGCTCGAAAAATAAATAACAACTCACTTGAATATAACTTGGAAAAGACAATGAATATAGTTACTGTTCTTTCACGAGCTACATTGAACTATTCACTTCTCTAATAAAAAAAAGAAAGAAAGAAAGAAAGAAAGAAAGAAAGAAAAACGAATTGCTAACTTTCCATATTTGATTTTAATTTTTATTCCACAATTGCCATAACTCATAGGTCAACTCTGAACCACAATGGATATACCTTTTAGGGTTCCAAGTTAAATTTCTATTCCTCCATTGTCATTACTCCCAGGCCAAATCTACCCACGGTGGAGGAACCTTTTAAGGTTCTAAATTTAATTTCTCTTCCTCCATTGTCATTACTCTCAGATCCACTCTGACTTGCAGTTTTACCTTTTAGGTTTCTCATTTAAATTCATTTTTCAAAATTTTAAAATACGCTAAGAGTCATTTATTTTTATGTTGATTTTACGCAGATTTGTTTTCAGTGTACTACGTTACAATTCGCAGCGCATATTTCTGAGACTAAAATATTGTCTCCATTATTTGAAATACCTCATAGAATTCAACAGAAAATCGTTAGATATGTAACTTAACAATCTCAGGGAGGCGAGTGATTAATGTGTTCTAGAATTGTCTTATTCGAATATATTTGTTCTGCTAAGCGTAAAATGTATATAAATTCTAATCCGATAATTTCACTAAAGAACTAATTGTTTTTCGAAGTATTTGTTTAATAGAAATATTTATGAGGTCTATAATGAGCAGTTGAAAAAGCTATATATATTTACTATGTACATTGCAGAACAAAATGAAGAAAGGCCGATAAAGTGACGCCATTTTGTAAATCTATTTGTTGACGCGAATCATTTGAGTAAGTTATCATCATGTAATAATTCGTTAAGATTTAAAAAAAAAAAAAAGAAAAAAGAAGTTTGCTGTTTTCAATTCCGTTTAATTATTATCACCAGTTATTTTTCTTTTAGTTTCTATTTTCTACTCGTACATGTTTAAAATTTATTACGCTTCTTTACCATTTCCTTCACCTCGTGTCGCAGAATTTTTTTTTTTTCCAAAACGATACAAAATCACATTGGGAAAAATGGCAAAACGGATATGTATTTTACTTGTCACCTCGTTTCTCTTGGTGCATCTAGAATAATTAGCTTTTTTGAAATGGGATAAGTAGTCGCCCAACAGCAATACACAAAGTAATTATCTTTCTGTATTTCTGTTTCCCTTTCTTCTGCATTTTTGGCTTTGTTTATTTATTCTTTAAATTTATTTTTGTTTGCAATTTATCTCTCTTCCCGGGTTTCTTATTTGTTTCTTCTCTGAGTAGTATTTCTTTCTTTCTTTCTTTCTTTCTTTCTTTCTTTCTTTCTTTCTTTCTTTCTTTCTTTCTTTCTACTCTTAATATAATTTTCTTTCTTTCTTTCTTAACATGATTTTCTTTTTTTCTTTCTTTCTTTCTTTTTTTCTTTCTTTCTTTCTTTCTTTCTTTCTTAGCTTAATTTTATGTCTGTCTGTCTGTCATTCCTTTTTTAAATTCTTTCTTTCTTTCTTTCTTTCTTTCTTTCTTTCTTTCTTTCTTTCTTTCTTTCTTTACAGTATTTCTTTCTTTTTTCTTTTTTTATTAAATAATTCGCTTTTACTTTTTTTTAAAACACATTTTTCATGATTTTTTCTTACCTTCTCAATGAGTTTCTACCTTATATAATTCATATTTACCTTTTTAACTTTTCAACAAAAACTTCAACCCCTTCCCTAATTTTTCTTCATTTAGTTTTTCTTTCAAATGCCTTTCTTCAGAATTTTGTACTTTATGATATTCTTTATGTTCATTCATTTCTATTTTTTCTTCAGAAACCCGACCTTCCATAAGTTTAACAATTCTTTCTTTCTTTCTTTCTTTCTTTCTTTCTTTCTTTCTTTCTATTCATTTACTCTTTTATCTTTTTTCATTATTTTAGTCGATTTTTTTTTCTCTTTTGTTTATATTCGCTTTGATTAATATATTAAGATCATTGCTGTTGGCCATTCTCTGATGTCCAATACGAATTTGGTCAGCGTTATTACTCTCCATTCTCATTCAATCCCTTACTCTTTTTCGTTTTTTTCTTTTTCATAGATCCACACACACACACACACACACACACACACACACACACACACACACAAGTCTTTTTTTTGCTACAATTAAACATTTTGATAAAAACATTTCAACAGTACACATTCCATATACGTACGTATGCAAGCATTCAGCTTTAGGGCGATAACAAAAAAACATTTTTAAACGTTATCAAACTAAACTATTCAAAATAATGACCATCCTGATGCACATGATTGATTGATTTTAAAGGCATGCTAACTCATTGGGTTTATTTCATACCAATACTTTCTGGAATCACACTTATTGTATATTTATATTTACGTGTTCATTATTTTTAAGGGTTTTCCTATTATCTTTTTTTTTTGCACACCGTTCTAACTATTACTAATAATTGTTAAACAGATTTATTTGACCCCTTGATGGGATCCTAACAGGTTCTACCTCTCCAGGTCATAGTGGACTTGGGAGTAATGGCTATGAAATGGAACTAAATCATCCGCAGGTCTACAGATCTGGAGCTTCAACATCCGATGTAGTTTGGCATAATACGTAAGGGACCACTACTTCTTGGTTGGGGGCCGTACCCCCTTCTCAGGGAATACAGTCTGCACATGCTTAGCCTCACCAAAAAAAGAAGCGATCACTATCCATTCTTTATAGAGAAACTATATAAGTTAGAGATCCTTAGTACACGCTCCCTTAGCCAGACGGCAGGCATTTAGTTAAATTTCAAAAATTCATTCGATTAAAACTATTCAAGTTACTGACACTCAGTTTTATTGTGAAACTCTTGAGGTTTATTGCTGGAAAATAATAAACTGAATGGGGATATGTTAAGAAGTTATTTGCCTCTTCTTTTTCCGTTAATTTGAATGATCTAAAACAACATATGACACAGCTGTTGGAAGAGTTGGTGATGATATGCTAAAGCGTGTTTGGCAAGAATGTGAATACCGGCTAGATAATGCTGAATGGCTAATTGTGCACATGTCGTGCATGTGTAAGATGCTGTTAGAAACCTGAAGACTTTCTCCTTAAATCTTTGCATAGTAAATTTCAATTTCAAAGTAGGTATGAGAAGCACTCCGAAAGTAACGTCTTCAATTTTTTTCATAAAATGTACATAGATAGGTAGTTATTTTATGCCTAGATGTGAAGGAATTCCGTTCAGTGTGCATTTGTATTCACATTTGTTGGGAAATTGTTTCTTTTTGAGGTTTTCTTTTTTGGTTTTGGTACACGCTCTTACTGAATTGGTTTGGTGGTTTGATTTCTTTGTTTAATGGCATATCAATCTTCGTGAGTTATTTAATACCAAAGCTATCTTTGTAGAAGAACAGCTATTTAACCCATTGCAGGGAAGAGTGCGAAGGGAACGTAATTGCGGGAATGGGTTTAAAACTCACTTACTACGATGTTGTTGTCTAGCTTAAAAGCCACCATGCCACGGAGACCCCTCTATCGAATTGAAACCATAGATTTTATTTGACCCATTTATAATACTCTAACATATACTACCATGATTGATCGATTTTGACGACATGTTGTTAGGGAATCGCGCTCATTGTACGTTCATATTTACACTTTTTGTGAAATTGTCACTTTGGAGATCTTTTTCACATAGGGTTCTATCGAATGGGACGTAAAGATTTTATTTGCCCAAGTGATAGAACCATAGCAAGTACTAACACTCGAAGTCAGAGTGAACATGGGAGTAATGACAAAGAAATGTTTTTACGAGAAACTATGCATAACTGTGCAGATAGGATTCTTTGAACAAAATAAATTGCTGAATAAACCTGTGGATTTGGTTTTAAAATGCTGACATGACAGCAGACCTCTCCTCCAAATTTAGCTCCCGACGAGTTGAAAAAAACTATCCTAATTCAAATCTAAAAACAAGAACAAAAATGTTCCTGAAAAAACATTCAGAGTTGTTCTTAAGATGCAAACACCAGAACAGATGTCTCCTTTCCAATTTACCTCCTGATGACTTTTAAATAAATATTTCAACTAAGTAAATCTAAAAAAGAATTAGAAAAATGTATAAATTAAAAGATTAGTGTATGTTGCTATCGTGATTACTGTATCTGATTCAACATCAAAAGAAATAATTAGGACGTAATACTTTCGGAGAATTCTACCTATGTATGCGTAGATGATTATGTTATGTAAGAAAGAATTGAAAATATGATGGATGTTTTTTTGTTTTTGTTTTATTTGCTTATTTTGATTTGGTTGGTTGGTTGGGTTTTTATGACATAGCAACCTTTGTAAGTTATTTAACGCCAAATCTATTTTTATGAAAATAGTTCTATTTCAAACAATTCAGCTTAGCATAAGTACGCAGTTTGAATGTTAATACAATTTAATTGTGAAAAACATTTCTATTCAAGCTATTCAGTTTAGTCAAGCAGTTCTAATCAAGCTAAGTCAGTTTAGTATAAGTACAGATTTTGTTTACATAAAGTTAAATGTCAAAATAGTTCTACATTAAACAATTCAGTTTAGTGTAAGTACAGTTTCAATGTCAAAAACAGTTCAAATAATTTAGTTTAGCATAAGCATACAATTTAAACATAAGTACGGTTTAATTGTCCAAAACATTTCTATTTCAAGCTATTCAGTTTAGTCAAACAGCTCTAATTCAAACAATTCAGTTAAGCATAAGTATGCAGTTTAGTTATATTTAACTCATAGAGAGGAACCTTATCAGGTGCTACCACTCCCGGCCTGAGTGGACCTGGGAGTGATGGCAATAAATGGGTACTCCGAATTCTCCAAAGCTCCAGTGTTACTAGAACCTCACCATCAGATTATTTAGTGTCATATCAGGACATTCGTTGGGGGGGGGTCTTACCCCTCTGCAGAGAAGCAGTCAGTGTATTCTACAGCCCCTGCCGACTGGGCAATTGCTTTTTCTTTTTTTTTTTTTCTTTTTTTTTTTTCTTTTTTTTTTCTTGTTAAGTTTACATTGTGGTAACTGGTTTTTGAATATGTTTGCGGTGTTTTAGTCAATGTTATTTTGAACGCGTTTTTCACTTTTTTGATTTTGTTTTTTTTTTTCTTTTCTTTTGTGCTATGCATGTTGTTTAACTAGGCGCACCCGCAAAAAATATGCGTGCCTGCGTGCCTGCGTGCCTGCCTGCATGCCCTACCTGCTTTCGTGCGTATGAATGCAAGAAAAGAGGCTAGAATAAACTTAAACAGAAAAAAAAAATTAAATCAATTGAAGTCTGTGTAAAAGAATGAGTGGGAGTATTTGCAAGCGTTGGTGAGCGATACCTGAGGGTCTGTGTATGTAGTAATATTTGTATAAACTGCGGTGACTGTGAACGCGTGTTTACTTGGGCCTCGACGTGGGTTTCCCGGGGAGAATTGACTAAGAGGAGTCCCTTAACCAACTCGAAAAAGCCCCACGCTCATCACCTGTCGTATTATGATGATTAAACAGTTTCCACGGTACAGCAAGGCGGTTCTTAACAATGGATTGTTTTGCTTCAGACGTCGTTTTAGTTTGGTTGGTTGAAAATAAAGTAGAATTTTTTTTCTTTTTCTTTTCTTTTTTTTTTTTTTTTTTGGAAGATTCCAATTGGGGTTGGGTACAACTGAATATCCTCCAACCAACGAAATCCAGAGTGAAAAGAGTATTAAAACAAAAGAAAAATAGAAAATAAATTTGAAAGAAAATGAATGAATCTGTAGACAGATTAATGGACAAACAAATACACGAATGAATTAATATATTATTTAGAAAAATCAGAAAACATAAGCCTGACAGCCTAAACAAAAGAAAGAAAGAAAGAAAGAGATTGGCTGGGAAAAGATTTGAGGAAAGTGACAAAAGAGAGAAAGAATGAATGAAAGAAAGGAAGTAACAGGAAAAGATAAGAAGAAATAAAGAAAGAAAAAAAAGGAAAAAATTAACAGGAAAAAGATTCGAAGAAAGTGACAAAAGAAAGAAAGAAAGAAAGTAACAGGAAAAGATAAGAAGAAAGAAAGAAAGAAAGAAAGAAAGAAAGAAAGAAAGAACGAATAGGAAAAAATTAACAGGAAAAAGATTCGAAGAAAGTGACAAAAGAAAGAAAGAATGAAAGTAACAGGAAAAAGAAAAGAAAGAAAGAAAGAAAGAAAGAAAAATTAACAGGAAAAAGATCCGAAGAAAGTGACAAAAGAAAGAATGAATGAAAGAAAGAAAGTAACGGGAAAAAATAAGAAGAAAGAAAGAAAGAAAGAAAGAAAGAAAGAAAGGAAATCATTTTAACTGAACTAAAGCACGAGTTTCGGTACAAAATAAAGATAAAAGAAAAAGAAAAAAAGGGTTAGAACGAGACGATTTTCTGAAGCTCGAAAGAAAACGAAAGGAAAAAAAAATGAGATTCAAAAAGAAATCAATGGTTTATTAATAAAAGGGGAAAAAAACAAAATATAGGGAATAAATTAGTTTCAGAAGAAAGAAAGAAAGAAAGAAAGAAAGAAAGAAAGAAACGTCGAGTTAAAACGAGAGTTTTATGAAGAAAAAGAAAAAAGAAAATGAAATCGAGAAATTATAAAGAAAGTACGGGTTTCTGTAGAAAAAAAGCAAAATAAAAGAAAATCAATGAAAGTCAATAAGAAGCAACGGTTTCTTTAAGAAAGAGAGAGAAAAAAAAGAAACTAAGAATAAAAAGAATATATACATTAACAAGAAAGAAAGAAATCACAAATGATTAGATGAATGATAAGCAGGTTTCTGTATGGAAGAAAGAATGAATTAAAAATTATTGAATGCAGAAAAAGAAAAGAGAAAAAAGAATAAATACAAAGGAAATAATAAAATATGTTTCTGGAGAAAGAAAGAAAGAAAGAAAGAAAGAAAGAAAGAAAGAAAGAAGGAAATGAATTAAAACACAATTTTCATTAGGAAAAAAATAAAGGAAATAAAAAACGTACGAATTTGTGAAGGAAGAAAGACAAAATAAATGAAAGTAATTAGGAAAGAAAAAGCTCTCTGAAGAAAAGGAGACAAAGAGAATAGGAGTTTGAGAAAGGATTAGTTTGATATAGGAATACTTGAAACAACTTAACTGTGAACAAAAAAGTGAGCTCTTACTTGCTGAAAATATTGCCTACAAACTATTTAATTACGAATTGTATAAATCTAATGCATATATATATATATATATATATATATATAGGATTATTTATTTATATATATATATATATATATGTGTGTGTGTGTGTGTGCGTGTGTGTGTGTGTGTGTGAAAAGGTGTTTTGCTTTTTCTAATCCACAGGTATGTTGCCTGGGAAAATATCAGAGCCATCTTTTTAGGATATTTTTTAATCATACTAGTCTTCCCAGCCCAGTCGACTGGGACTATAGAATACTCCGATTGCATCTCTATAGAGATAAGATCCCCACGCCCACTGGATATTCTGGATATTACACTAATTTAATGAAGAGGCTCCAGCCTTGGAAAATTGGGGACTGAGGAGTCCTCATTAATGGGTATTGCTCCCAGGTCTCGAAGTCGTAGCACTGATTTTTGAATGAATTGTTTGCGATACATAGCAATACTTGAAACCATTTAACCGTGTGCAAAAAAAAAAAAAAAAAATGAGCTCAAGCTCGTTTAAAAATCTTATCAACAAAAAGCGTTTACGAATCATATATATATATATATATATATAGGATTTGGCATCAAATAACCAACAATGGTTGATATGGCATAAAACCCAACCAAACCAAACCAGTCTTCCACTATACCTTCAGTAAGTTGTTTTCGAGACTCCAATATTTTTGTTAATTAATGACCTACTGATTCAACACTTTTTTCATCCCTGTTTTGTTCTGTACATAAAAATTTCCATGAACGATTAAACGATGTTTCGAAAAGCAAGAAAGTATAAAAATTCTAAACTAATTATCAGATTGGGTTAGACACACGTGGAAATATTAGATAAGAGAACCATCAAATAAAGATAATTGTATATGAAAGAATATTTTTTTTCAATTGTTAGTTATTCTATAGTCTACCAGTGATTCCTACATATGGCGATCATTACTATCACATAAGAATAATTGAAAAGAAAAATTTGGGAGCATATTATTTGGTTTAATATTAGGAATATATAGAAGCATATAAATTTTGGATAAACTACTGGCATTGGATAGAAAAAACTTGAAACCATATCAATTAACGACAAATTATTGGTAATTGATAGAAATACTTGAAACCATATGAATTGACGACAAAATATTAGTTTTGGATACAAATACTTGAAACCATATGAATTGTGTTCGAATTATTTGTATTAAATAAAGATACTTGAAACCACATAAATTATGTGCAAATTATTATTATAAGATAGAAATACTTGGAACCAAGTAAATTTTTGTCAAATTATTAATATTGAATAAAAGTACTTAAAACCATATAAATTGTGTTCAAGTTATTAGTATTCAGCAGAAATACTGTAAACAGTATGATTTGTGGCCAAATAAATTTTGTCAGATACTTGAAGCGATGTAAGTTTTTACTGACGACTGGCATACTTGAAATCATATAACTGCGTACAAATTTTTAATATTACATAGGAATACTCAAAACCATACTTGCCCAATCGGCTGGGGCTGTAGAATACACCAACTGCATCTCTGCAGAGGGGTAAGACTCCTCCAACGAGATTCCAGTCGGCTGAGGCTGTAGAATACTCTGACTGCTTGTTTTCAGAGGGTTAACACTCCCCAACGAGTGTCCTGATTATGACATTAAACAATCTAATGGTGAGGTTCCAGTGATGCTAGAGTTTTAGGGAATGCAGAGTACCCCTTCATTGCCATCGCTCCTCGGTCCACTCCATTCCGGAGTGGTAGCACCTAATAGGGTCCTATCGATGGGTTGAATAGAACTAAACTGCGTACCTATGCTAAATTGAATTGTTTGAAATAGAATTGTTGTGACATTTAACAGTCTGTAAATAAAAACTATACTTATACTAACCTGATTTATTTGAAATATAACTGTTTTTTGACATTGAAACTGTGTACTTATGCTGAAATGATTTGCTTGAAATGGAACGGTTTTTGACATTAAAATTGTGTATGCATGCTAAACTGAAATGTTTGAAATAGAACTGTTTTGACATTTAACTGTGTGTAAACCATAAACTGTACTTATACTAAACTGAATTGATAAAAATAGAACTGTTTATAAAATAAAAATGGATTTGGTATTAATAGCCAACAATGATGAACGTGCCCTAAAACCAAACCAAACCAAACCAAAATCATATACCTCGCAGCAAATTATTTGTATATAAGAATAGTTACTTGAAGCACTATTTTTTACAGATGACTATTATCATTAGTTATTTGAAACGATATAATTATTATAATTATCAGCACAGTCAGCTTGGGTTGGAGAATACGTCGACTGCATGTCTGCAAATGGGTTAAAACTTTTCCCAACAAGGAGTGTCCTAGATATGGTTCTAATCTGATGGTGAGGCTTCAATCCTGAAGCCCTGGTGAATGCAGAGTTGTACTTCATTACCATTATCCCAGGTCAACTCAGAACCAGAGTAGTAGCACTTGGCTCATTCATAGGTAAAAAACAACTGTTAAATCATTTAACTGTGTTCAAACACATGGGGTCTGGCTTATTTAAAATTATCAACAATCTATGCGTTCACAAATTATGTATGTTTGATATATACATGTATAAATATGATTTAGCATGAGATAACTTGGTGATGTCCTCGTGATGTAATGGTTAAAGCGATGGACTGCGGAATCGTAGTAAGCGAGTTCGTACTCCAGTAGCGATATTACGTTCACTTTCGGGCAGCTATGGGTTAAATAGTACCACTACTGTTCTTCTAGGAGAATGGCTCTGGCATTAAATAACCTACAAAGGTTGATATGCCATTAAAACAAAGAAACCAAAGAAGATTTAAATAACCTACATGGATTGATATACTTTAAAAACCCAGCAAACAAACAAAACAAAAGATATTTTCTTGTAAGAAAGATATTGTCTTCGGCATTAAATAACCCAACACTGGTTGACCTGCCGTAAAACCGAAGAGGCAGCCAACCTTATATTAATTCTTTTGTTTTATCTTTCATTCGCCGATTCTATTTTTTCTTTCTTTTTCTCTCTCGCTGATACTTTCCCTTTTTATTGTTTCTTTTTAGTACGCAGTTCATTTTAATTTACAATTATCGTTTGTTTGTCTTATTTGTTCGTGATTTGCTTGGAAATATATCCCCTTCAATAAGTTCATGCCCCGCTGCAGTGCACTGCAGGTCGCGATTGTTTCTAAACATGACACCTGATACAAAATAGCAAATACAGCACGAATCTTTACCCTCACATGCACATATGACCGCACGCACACGCATACACACAAGCACCCACAAGCACACAAGCACGCTCTCTCTCTCACACACACACACACACACACAGACATGCATACCCAGTGAGTGGTGTGTGTGCATATGCAGAGACATACACATTGAATCAAAGAAAAAAATTGATAACTAATGCTCACGTAAGTCTGATTAAGCTTCCGATCCTCTCCTAAGAAAAATTTGAAATTTTTTTAAATCTTCACATATAAACATGTGCCTTCACACGATATATAAAGACAGGGTAAGAAAAACTTTTCTAGATAAACTTTCAAAGAT
>OY757906.1:38793658-38843658 GCA_963585895.1 Sepioteuthis lessoniana | reverse complement strand
TAAGTAAGTAAAGTTGGCGACCGTAGTCGAGGGCGACCAGAAGGCACGCTTTTTAATAGCTACTACACCGAGGTGTAGGGGAGGGCGCTACTCCTTTCCCAGGATTGCTCCACTTTAACCTTGATACATACCTTATATTGCTGAGTATTAAGCAAGTACGTATCAAGTACAATTTTTCAAGTCTATGGCATGATGCGAGCTAGGATTGAACTTAGGTCTCCCCGTCCATTTAGGAACACTCCTGGTGAACACTCTACCAACTAGACCAATGAGCCGATATATATATATATATGTATATATATACCAACCCCTCCGCTCAGGCAGGATATGACACAAGGTCAATTTTTAAGCAGAGTTTAACAGGTTTGAATTCAGAGTTTTCCTTTTCCTAGACTAGTTGCCTCACCAAGGCTGAAGAACCTAGTATGCCCTACTATTTATCTATATATATATATATATATTGACGAATTTACATTTATGTCATACGAGTTCTTTTGTGCATAAAACAAAATGCATGTGCTATGAAATCTGTGCATAAATTTAGTAATATTCTTCTCTATATTTGATTTTGGATTGCATGTTTGCAAATTCTTTATAAGTATAAGGAAGAATTATATCCAGCGTACAACTACCAAAGGAATTCTTTGAAGGAGAACACAGAAATTGTGTCAAATACGAGCAAACTAACAAAAGGTAGGACGAAGTCGAAGTCTTGCGAAGACAAAATATACGCAAGGAAGTTTGGAAGTTTATGCAAATCCGAGAGACTATATGTAACAAGAAAAGAAGGCGGAAGCGGACTTGCCAGCGTTGAAGAAAGTGTCGATATATCAATACGAAGAGGTGAAGACTATCTTAAAAAGAGTAAAGAAAGACAAATTACAAAACAACAAAAACAAGTAAAGAGAAATGGAAGGAAAAACATCAGTAGGAGTATTTCAAGTGATAAACCGGCGAAATCTCACTCAAAAAACTTTAACTTGGCTACGAAAGGGAAAACTTAGGAAAGAAAATGAATCACTTCTAATAGCACCTCTAAACAACGCCATAAGGACTATTTATATGAAAACGAAAATCAATTATACTCCACAGAATAGCACGTGTAGATTATATGGTGACTGTGACGAAACTATTAATCACATAAGTGAATATTACAAGCTAGTGCTTAAGGAGTATAAGACTAAACACAACTGGTTTGGAAAGGTGATCAACCGGCAATTTTGAAAGAAACTGAAATTTGACTGTACAATTAAATAGTGCATGCACAAATCATGATCTGCCCTGCAGAATGAGACGCATAAAATTATCTGAGATTTCGGGATGCAAACAAATCACCTTATTCCGACTATTAGACAGAACTTAATCATAAACAAAAACAAAATGAGAACATGCTGTAAAACGGACTTTGCCGTCCCGGTGGACCACAGAATAAAAATCAAAGAAAAGAAAAGTACTTAATCTTTGTTAGAGAACGAAGAAAGCTGTGGATCATAAGAGTGACGGTGATACCGATTGTAATTAGTGCGCTTGGAACGTTACCTAAAGGCTTAGAATGGGAGCTGGAAGATTTGGAAATCGGAAAATGAATTGAGACCATCCAAACTATAACATGGTTGAAATCAGTCAGGAAAATGAGAAGAGTCTTGAAAACCTAAGGAAACTTGCTGCCACATAAACTGTGGTGAAAGAACATGAACTAACACTGTTGTGAGAAACTAACTTGGAGTATTATAATAATAATAATAATACTCCCCTGCGATTTTGAAATACAAACAGATCACCGAATCTCGGCCAGACAACCAGATCTAATGATAGTCCACAAAAAGAGAGAACTTAAAATTGAAAGAAAGTGAATTGGAGTGTAAGAGCTTGGGTATTGCTTGGGAAGTGAAAAGCTGCGGAACATGAAAGTAACAGTGATATCAATTGTAATTGGTAGTCTTGGTACAGTCACCAAAGGATTGGTACAGGGACTCGAGGACTTAGAAAGAAAATCACGAGTGGAGACCATCCAAACAATAGCATTATTAAGATCGGCAAGAATACTGGGAAGAGTCCTGGAGACTTGAAAAGACTTGTCTCAACGAGGTCAAAACAAGGCGGAATTATATAGCCATAGGATGGATTGACTACAAAAAGGCCTATAGTATGGTATCAAAAACTTGGATGATGGAATTTCTGAAAATATACACACTATTCGATAAAATCGAGAACTTCATCTTGATTCTCATGAAAAGCTGCAAAGTAGAATTAATAGAAGAGGACAAAGTCTAACAGAGGTAAAAATCCAACGAGTCATCTTCTAGGGAGACTTATTCTTGTCATTGCTTATTGATATAACAATCATCATAATCATCATCATCATGTCGTGCTACTAGTACGGATTTCCATGACCCTCTTTTGCCACTCGTCCCTATCGTCCATCGTTCCCGGCAGGTCTTTCAGACTACATCCATCTGTACAGAGTTGTTATAGAAAGGTTCTAGCTAGTCACCCAACCCTTGCTGGTCCGTGTGAAAAGGAACGTAAGAGTCCCGCATATCTTGCTCGTCGAATTTGGATGGTTTTCGAGATGGATGGTAGATGGCCGCACTGCTGAATTTTTGTGGGATCCTGCCTCCAGGATTTGTTCAAAACATCTCGTAGCATTCTTGTAGAATTTTCATCAAGCTTTCTCCCCATACGCTTAGTCAGCATCCATGTGTTGAGTTCTTGTATAAACTGTCCTAGTTTGATGTCTAGTTGATTACCAATAATTTACGTAATAGGTTCATCCGTAACTTTAGGGTGTTTTCAAAGCAGATTCTGAAAATGTTCTTTCCACAAGTATATTCGCTTTTCTTGGCAGGCAGTTTTTAAATTAGCTCTCACAGTGCTCTTCCTTTTACTCACTTCATTTACTGTCTGCCATGCTATTCGAGATTGTCGATCTTCAACCGAGTTTCAAATTTTATTGGTCAGGTTTGGATGTATTCTGTTTGTTCTTTCATGTATGCGTTTGTTAGTTCACTTTGTGCCTTCTTAAGTTTCCGAGTGTTGGCGTTAGTTGGCTTTCTTTATTGTATAGGGATGCGGTTTTCCTGTCACCACGTTTTTTTCTTAACTGCTAACGTCTCCCTGGGAACTCTGTGTTTTGCTCTTTGGTTGGTATGAATTCTGGTTTCTATGTGGGCATTGAAGAAGTTCTCATATTCGTCAGTCGGAGTAAGTGTTTCTGATATCTCCTGAACTGCATCAAATTTGTTTCTTACCGTTATCGTGTATTTATAACAAATATCTCTATTGTTAAGCAGGAATCAGTCACAGTGTACGGTTTTGGTGCTTTGTGCCACATTCCTGCTTAGTCTCGATGCTATTAAGTGATTTTGGGCACATTGGCCGATCAGCATACCTACACCCCCTATCACGGTGTTGACAAAGGTTTTCCATATAGATGTTGAGAAAAAAACACCCATCCATTGCCAGTATCGTGGTATTTTATATCTACTTCTCTATGATGGTATCTGTGTTCTTATACGGATACTATGTCTATGTTATGTTTTATAGCAGACGCTGTCGGCTCCGGTAGTTGGCCTATTCTGTTTAAGGTTTTATGGATAGATGTCGCTATTTGTATTGTGTTTTAACATTTAAGAATATTTTTGGAGTTTGAGTTCTGTAACTGATTTTTGAACACTGGGGCCAGTGTTCTAGTCTCAGCTGAACGCGTCCCTTTTTACTCGTGAGAAGGACGATGGGGTTTGGACATGTGGTTTGAATGAGAGTCATGGTAATCTTTCAATGGCTGTATTTGAACCTCATCAATAGACGCCACCCTAAAAGATGAGTAGCAGTAGTTCCCTGACTGAACTGTTTGATCCAGACGTTGACCTATGGGGTTTGTCCATCTAGTACCAGATAAGGAGCGCCGTTAACCCGTCGCTAGATTCAACAGCTTTGCTTCACATCCACCATACTGCTTCCTATGGCTTACAAGGTTGAGCTTGCGAAAAAAACAGTCTTCTTTTCCTTTCTGCTTTTTTTTCTCTTTTACTTCTTTCATTCCCGCCCATACATTCCTTAGGTTTTAACATTGTATAAGTCTACAGTTAAGCTATTTTAAAATTCCCCGGATACTTGTAGGTCGCGAAAAAGTATCAGACTAGACACGGCTGGGCAAGCAAATAATCCACTGAGAATTGTGCAAGAAATAGTAATTTGACCATATGAACAAATGGTATATGCACAACATAACATCTGTCCTGACACACAGAAACGCCCATGGGATTTTGGTATACAAATGGATAGCCAAATCTCAGCCAAATGACCAAACCTTATAATAATCGACAAAAAAGAAAAAAGAGAACATGCAAAATTGTGAACTTTGCTGTTCTGTTTGACTCCAGAGTAAAATTGAAAGAAAGTGAAAAGAAGGATAGATACCTCGGGTGGTGCTCGTGGTATAATCGTCGTAGGAAATGGACACGGCGACACGAGTTCAAATCCTGGACGAAACTGATTGCATTTCACATAGCACTAATACCCTTGGGAAAGGTATGAATCCAATAATTCTCCCTCCAGCTATGGGTAAATAGTTGGGCAAACTAGGTTCTTAAGCCTTGGTGAGGCAACTAGTCTAGGAGAAGGAAAACTCTGAATTCAAACCGGTTAAATTCCGCTTAAAAATTGACCTGCTCGAGCGAAGGGGTTGGTAAATATGATAAATATCTCGACCTTGACTGGGAATTGAAGAAACCGTGGAACATGAAAGTGACGTTTATACCAATTCTAATTGGTGCTCTTTGTACATTCACCAAAGGATTATAAAAGGGGCTAGAGGACTTGGAAATAAGAGGATGAGTGGATTGCATCTAAACAACTGCGTTATTACGATCGGCCAGAATACTGAGAAGAGTACTCGAGACCTGAGGAGACTTACCGTCACCGAAACTCTAGTGTAAAAACATCAGCGTTATTTGGCTGCTATTTCTGGGGCATCATATGTGCTTGTGCTACTTAATTGTCTGGTGGGAACTCGTTGTTATAAGATTAGGCTCTGTATAGATTATTTCTTTCTGATTACTCTTCGACCGACAAATAATAATAATAATAATAATTATAATAATAATTAAAACGATAGAAGAACATGATTGCTAATGCCAACAATTAAATCGAAAGTTCAGTTACCTTTCCGATGCCGTCAGTATTGGATTAATGCAGTAAAGTGTAGCTCTGTCGACTATTGCTCGCTTTGATTTAAATCCTCGAACAATGTGCAAAACCTTCTTACTTTTTTGTACTATGCCCTCCCCAAGTCTCGTCCTTCTCTCTTTCCCGTACGTTTTTAATTACTTTGATAGACAAGAAAGGTTCCAATTGAACAGATACTACTCTTAGACCGACGACTAATAATAATAATAATAATAATAATAATAACGACTGACGAACATTCTCGTTAACTCCAACAATTCGAAAGTTCGTAAAGATAACTGAACTTTCGACCAAATTGTTGGGATTTACAAGTTTGTTCTTCTTCTTTTGTTATTATTATTATTATTATTATTATTATTATTATTATTATTATTATTTTCACTGTTAGAAGTTTTCAGATCAGCTTTAGTTGATGTTTTTCACGGGAGTTTGAGTGGTAGCAAGTCTCCTCAAGTCTTCGGGACTCTTCTCAGTATTCTGGTCCTTTGGATGGTCTCCACTCGTTCGCCAACTTCCAAGTCCTCCAGGCCCTTTAATAATTGTAGTTACTGTGCCAAAAGCACCAATTACAATTGGTACAATCGTCATCCTCATGTTCCATAGTTTTTTTTTTTCAATTCTTTAGCAAGGTCGGTGTATTTATCCTTTATTTCACTTTCTTTCAGTTTTATTCTGTGGTCAACCGGGACAACAAAGTCGATAATTTTGCTAATTCTTTTCTTTTTTGTTGATTGTTATAAGGTTTGGTCTTCTGGCCGAGATTATGCGACCCGTGTGTATGTTAAAGTCCCTTAGGAGTTTATGTGTGTCGTTTTCTCGGACAGGTGCTGGGTTGTGCATATAACATTTGTTCATACAGTCAAATTTGAATGTATTATTATTATTATTATTATTATTACTATTATTAGCTATAACAATGATGCCTTTCAATTATAGACAATGGAAATTTACCGAGGGTTCAAATTCACAAAATAGCAGGAAAAGATCACCCTAAATCCATGGATGATATAAAAGTATATGCAAAAGAAGAAAAAAAATGAAAACGCACCTGAAGACCCTGATACAAACCATAAAAAATACGCACCCAGGATATAGAAATCAAATTTTGGCATATTTAACAAATTGATAAGAAGAAGAAAAAAGAAAATTTTGCAAGGATTCTCTCAGCAGGGAATACAGTCAGCATATTCTAAGCCTCACCAACAGGGCACTCTCTAGGGTGAAATATTTGATTAAAATAAAGTACGCAGAATTATAACCAAGGTGTAGTGGCAAATGTACCGGACTGTGACATCAAAGCGAGCAAGTTCAAACTTCACCAGCACTATTACGTTCACCTTTCATACTAATACAATTGGAAAAGGTATGAACTCACTTATTCCTGCCGGCTATGGGTTAAAAAGCACCACTGCTGTTTTTCTACAGGGATAGCTTTGGTATCAAATAACCCATGAAGATTGATATTCCATTTAACAAAGAAACTGGAATAAGAACCTAAATTTCTTACCTTGTTTTTTTTCTTTTTTTTTTTTTCTTCATATGTTGTAACTATAAAAACGAGAGAAAAAATTAGCTGATTATCATTTTAATTAAATATTATGTCAGTAAAAATTTATGTATTTGTAATGTTGCTCCTTCGAAACGTCTGAATTTTTTTTCTTATTTTTTATCTTTCAATTTCTATTTTTGCCCGAGGTGTGAAAAGCCATTAGCCATTATTCACTGTCGATTCAGTAAGGAAATGAGAATTATTATTTAAAGAACTTGTTTTACTCTACGATTCAAGTAAATTCAAACTCTTTCTTTTTCTTTTGTAATTGGCGAAATTCTCCCGGGCAAATCTGGATATTGGAAATGACACCCATATATCGCCCGCTTTCATTTTTTAAGTCTTTAACTAAATGCAAGTACATCGTAGTAGCAGTTATTATGGTAGAAGGACAAACGAAAGAAAGGTAAACTGTAGCATAGCATAAGCTCGGAATTTCAGTTTCTTAAATTATGATCAATATTTAAGAAGCAGTTATCTCCCTTATCATACTTGTAGAGTTTTCTACTTAATTCTCCCTTTTCTTGAGCAAACACATTTGGAGAATCTAATCTAAACTTTCTTTAAGTAAGATAAAATATCTCTAATAAATACCATGCAATTAGATACAGCTACCTAATGACGTGTAGTTTTTTCCATCGAGTGGATAGCTGCAGTTACGAGACACACAGTGTCTGGGAGGTGGTGAAATGACATGCGATCAATTCTTTAGCTTGTATCAATTCTAAGTTTCCCTATTCTTAGACTGGTTGGCTTACTAGGTCTAACGAACAAGGTTTACCCGACTACTGACCAATAACACTACTGGGGAGAAAATAAAATTTACTATCATAGAATTCTTTTACGATCGACACTTTCTGGGGTTGTAACTGCCTCTTACTACCACCACCACCGTGGTGTAATGGTTATCGTCGTAGGAATTGGACTCGGCGACACGAGTTCGAATCCTAGACCAGGCTGATTGCAATTCACATAGCACTAATACCCTTGGGAAAGGTATGAATCCAATTATTCTCTCACCAGCTATGGGTAAATAGTAGGGCAGACTAGGTTCTTCAGCCTTGGTGAAGAAAAACTCTGAATTCAAACCTGTTAAACCCCGCTTAAAAATTGACCTTGTGTCATATCCTACCGAGCTAAAAAGTTAACCTCTATTTTAGACATGATTAGCAATTCGCACTTCATGAACTCGGGTGATCTACTCCAGAAAATAAATAATATAAACATAGAAAACAAGTGATTATCATTTGGTTGGTTGTTTGAATTTTATGGTATATCAACCTTTGTAGGTTATTTAACGCCTAATCCATTTTTATGAAAATGGTTCTATTTCAAACAATTCAGTTTAGGATAAGTACCCAGTTTAAATGTAAGTACAGTTTAATTGTAAAAAACATTTCTATTTCAAGCTATTCCATTTAGTCAAGCAGTTCTAATTCGGCTTATTCAGTTTAGTATAAGTACAAATTTTCTTTACACACAGTTAAATGTCAAAACAGTTGTATATTAAACAAATCAGTTTAGTGTAAGTACAGTGTCAATGTCAAAAAACAGTTCCATTTTAAATAATTCAGTTTAGCATAAACACGTAGTTTAAATGTAAGTTTTAATTTGTCAAAAACATTTCTATTTCAAGCTATTCCGTAAAGTCAAACAATTCAGTTTAGCATAAGTATACCGTTAGTTGTATTTAACCCATAGATAAGACCCTATCAGATGCTACCACGCCGGGCCAGAGTGAACCCGGGAGCAATGGCAACGAAGGGATGCTCCACATTCCCCAAAGCTCCAGCATCACTGGAACCTCACCATCAGATTGTTTAGTGTCATATCTAGGACACTCATGGGGAGTCTTACCTCTCTGCAGATTTGCAGTTGGTGTATTCTACAGCCCCTGGGCAAAGTGTTTAACGAGACTCAGTATAAGATAATTATACGCTAATATTCTTGTAAACAAATGCATTAAATGTTTTGAAAATCACCTCATGGACACAAAAATTACATGACGTTTACCTCTTTAAAATTATTATTATTTGAAAATCAAGCACTAAAAATCTATTCTATATATCAGTGTAATGGTATATTTTAAGAAAAAAATATGGATTACCTAATGTTTCGCCTCTTAGTAGAGTACTTGCATGTCTATTTCTTGAATTTTTCGAATTTGGTCCCTTTAAATTTACAATACCTAAAGCTTATTTTTGCCATATAGATAATATATCACTTATTGTAAAAAGTGAAGTTGGCGACCGTAGATGAGGGCGACCCGAAGGCTCCCTTTTTGATAGCTACTACAAGTTTGCTTTAAAGAAAACTCCGTCGCATAACTTCAATATCCTAAATCAATTATACAACGGGCTAAAATCCAAGCTTTTAAAATTCCCAATGGTAATATTTTTAAAATGTCTAATAATAATTTTTCCTATAATAATCTCTTACAGAGATATATTATTTTACCCAATACTTTAACCATAAGTATCATCGGTAAAAAAATTAATCAACCTTTGAATGAAAAACAGTTATATCTTCAAAAATTATTAGGAATATAATCGATAATAAAATAAGAATAGTCACATCAATTCTGATGCAGGTACCAACTCAATCCAGTGCTTAGAATGTAATAAAAATACTTGGGTGAAACTTTCGATAAGTCCAAAAAAAAACAAAACAAAAAAAAAACGAATGTACGAACAGAAACGAGAGATCTAAAAATGGCGATACAGATTTAATATACATGACAAATAAAACAAAAATATAGTTAAATCTAGCATTGCTTCTACTTTTAATATAACTAAACAAAGACAAAGATTTTTTTTAAACTTATCCTTCTAGTTAGTCTAAATAGAACCAAACAGTTGCTAGATTCCTTATACAAATTAGTTAGTTTTCCTCAATTATTTTTATTCATACACGTCTTCTGTCTTTCAATTACAATTCTAGTCATCTTTTTTAAAAATTTACGAAGAAAAATCGTGGAACAGAAGAAAAAGAAAGGACAAATAATTTAGCTACGAATAAAATCATCTTTTGAATAGCTAACTTTTTCATATTTGTATATTTACATACCATCGGACAAACTCACATATATATTTAGTTTGTTTTCTTTGTTCAATGGTATATCAACCTTCATTAGTTATTTAATGCCAAAATCATCCCTGTAGAAGAACAGTAGCGGTAATTTTTAGCCCATAGCTGAGGGGGTGATGGAGTTCATACTTTTCTCCAGTGTATTAGTCCGTAAGGGAAGGTAATAGCGCAACTGAAGTTCGAACTCACTTACAATGGTTTAGAATTCCAACTTGGAAGCCACTACTCAACGGTGACTCCCCCTTGAATTAAAGAGGAAAACATCTAAATAGCAGAAAAGAATGGAAAAACAGGCATTCAAAATTTGCTTCCCATATTCATTGATGTTTTGATAAATCTGACCGGCCTCCTCAGGGGACTTCCAAACCATCTTTCATTGATAGTTTCTATCGGATCACTTGAAACAGAATCTCTAAAAAAACATTCAAGACTCAAAAAAATCCACCGCAGTACAGCATCTCGCTAAAATGAAAACTTTTTTCTTTTAATAATGTCACATAACATTCGTTAATAGATAAATATCAGTAGAATTATGTATGTTGATATTACCAATGCCTGTGCAGAAATGGGTGAGTGTATTAAGTTTGTTTTGTGTATCTGTGTGTATCTCCATTTGTGTGTGTGTGTATGTGTGAGTGTATCTGCATGTGTGTGTGTGTATGTGTATATATATATCTGCATGTGTGTGTGTGTATCTGCATGTGTGTGTGTGTGTATCTGTATCTGCTTGTATGTGTGTGTGTGTATATATATATCTGCATGTGTGTGTGTGTGTGTGTATCTGCATGTGTGTGTGTGTATCTGTATCTGCATGTGTGTGTGTGTGTGTGTATCTGCATGTGTGTGTGTTTATCTGCATGTGTGTGTGTGTGTGTGTGTGTGTGTGCTTGTGTGTGTGTGTGTATCTGCATGTGTATGTGTGTGTATCTGCATGTGCGTGTGTGTGTATGTGTATCTGCATGTGTGTGTGTGTGTTTGTGTGTGTGTGTATCTGCATGTGTTTGTGTGTGTGTGTTTGTGTGTGTGTATCTGCATGTGTGTGTGCGTGTGTATCTGCATGTGTGTGTGTGTGTGTATGTGTATCTGCATGTGTGTGTGTATCTGCATGTGTGTGTGTATCTGCGTGTGTGTTTGTGTGTGTATCTGCATGTGTGAGTGTGTGTGTATCTGCATGTGCGTGTGTGTGTATGTGTATCTGCATGTGTGTGTGTGTGTATCTACATGTGTTTGTGTGTGTGTGTGTGTCTGCATGTGTGTGTGTGTGTATCTGCATGTGTGTGTGTGTGTATCTGCATGTGTGTGTGTGTGTGTATCTGCATGTGCGTGTGTGTGTGTGTGTGTATCTGCATGTGTGTGTGTGTGTATCTACATGTGTTTGTGTGTGTGTGTGTCTGCATGTGTGTGTGTGTGTATCTGCATGTGCGCGTGTGTGTATGTGTATCTGCATGTGTGTGTGTGTATCTACATGTGTTTGTGTGTGTGTGTGTGTATCTGCATGTGTGTGTGTGTGTGTGTGTCTGCATGTGTGTGTGTGTGTGTGTGTGTATCTGCTTGTGTGTGTGTGTGTATCTACATGTGTTTGTGTGTGTGTGTGTGTGTGTCTGTCTGCATGTGTGTGTCTGCATGTGTGTGTGTGTGTGTGTGTGTGCGTATCTACATGTGTTTGTGTGTGTGTGTGTGTGTGTGTGTGTGTGTGTCTGCATGTGTGTGTGTGTGTGTATGTGTTGGGGTGAGATAAACATAATTGAATGATTAGATATGGACTCACCTGGAAATTATAAAGATGAAGAAATACGATAAAAAATTAAACTTATAAGATCCATGAAAATGATATTTATTGAAGCGTTTACAAAGAAGAATTTACAATTGATGTAAGATGATATCACTGAAAAAAAAATGTTTTTAGCAATGACATTATCTTTGTAATGAGTTAATGATCTTCAGAAAAAAAGAAATGTAAAATGCAATTGAAAAACTATTTAAGGCTAAAGAAAAATATCCATTTTAAGTATTTCTTAATTTGAATAGAAATACGTACGCGTAACTATTCAAACTTACACGCCAGTAGCTCGCACGTACACACACACATACACACACACACACACACACACATCAGTGCATCCTCCCTCGCACATATGTGGGTGTGATAAATATATATATGCATGTGATGCATATATTGAAAGACAGATATCTGTATGATGTTAGAAAATAGATGGAAACCGGTTTTAAGAGAAAGAGTTTATACATCCTCAGATATAAATGCAATATAAAATAAATTTGACGAATAGATTATTTAATATATATTTGCCTAATTTTTATCGGTTATTTTTCAGGGTTTAATTCGGTTGTTTGATCGAAACCCGTCCAACTTTACGTTAGACTGTGTTTCAAGCCTCTCGGCCACCAAGCGAACCCCGTTGGCTAAGGGAATTTTAAGGTATTTTATTTTAGCAACAGCAGCAGCAGCCTTTGTTTACATTTTTATACCCTATCGGCTACCAGAGAGCTCAATTCTTTCGAAGAGCTTTGCATTACGCTAGCGGCGGCCGACAATTCCTTCGCCAGAGAGCTCAACCCCCATGGAGGAGCATATAGTCATCCATATATATATATATAAAGGAACATTCGGTTTATTCTCGGCTATGGTCGGCTAACTTATATATATATATATATATATATATTAGTTGGCCGACCGTAGTCGAGAAAAAAACGGATGTTCCCTTTTCAATAGGTACAACTATAGAGGAGTTAGAGGAAGGCATTACTCCTTTCACTAGATTGGTTTACTTACCCTTGATCCATAACTTATAATGCCGAGTGTTAAACAAATAAGCATCAAGTACCATTTTTTGAGCGTTTGATATGACTCAACCTGGGATTGAACCCAGTCTCCTAGACCTTTGGCGAACACTCTGACCATTATATATGTATAAATTTGTAAGCCAATAGTTTGTTGGTAGCATTATTTTTAAAGGAGCCAGAGCTCTCATGTTTGTACACAATTGATAGTTTCATGTTATAACTATCAAACACTAAATTCTATTCAATATCAACCATTTGCTCGCAGTTTAAATGCTTTCAAGAATTATAACGTCAGTT
This sequence comes from Sepioteuthis lessoniana, assembly GCA_963585895.1. Taxonomy (NCBI): domain Eukaryota; kingdom Metazoa; phylum Mollusca; class Cephalopoda; order Myopsida; family Loliginidae; genus Sepioteuthis; species Sepioteuthis lessoniana. Next base: position 38,830,733 of record OY757906.1, on the reverse strand, counting down.
CAACGAAACCACAGCCATCGCATTCTATCATCTTTAAGATAAAACAAGGTTGGATATTATTTTGTCCAAGATCAATTCGAAAAACACGGTCGGAACAATAATATATGTGTTTCACATGATTAATCGGATCAGACCAGTAGGGCCCTACGGAATGATGCAAGTGACGTGACCACCTTGTTGGCTTTGTCAAGTACTACTTAACCACCAGGATACTGTCATGAAGCATTACAAATCGCCACTTTCGGCGAACAGATAGCCTCTTTTTTTGGACTTCGGTGCCTTACCCCGCAAAAGAGGTGAATTTGGTGTATTCTACACCCCCCACTCGACAGGTTGGTCGATTTTCTAAGCAGTATAGATGATTCTCTCTCCATAACAGTTGCTACTTCAGGAAACATAACTTTCCCATGGGTATTTATCCGAAAGTGAATGTAATAGCGCAACTGGAGTTCGAACTCGCGTGCCAGGATTTCGCAGACAATCGCTTTAACCATTACACCACGGGGACACCCCCTCAAACACCCTAGGACAGCTGAAAGGTTAAATGGCTTTGTATATATATATATATATATATATGTGTGTGTGTGTGTGTGTGTGTGTGTTCATTATACAAAATATCCGTTGATCAAACGGGTCTGTTTAAAAATAATCTGTATTTAATAAAACTCAGTGCAAAAAACAAAAAAATATCAAGAAACATCTACACTAGAAATGTAAAAATGAAAATCAATGAACGCAATTTTCAAACTTCTACGCATAAAAAAGGGTTAAAATGCCGTTCAATTCAATCAATCAATCATTATGTGAAAAGAGTTGAGATATTCTTCCTTTGGAAAAATATATGTTTGAATTATATTTATATATAATAATGTATTTAATAATTCTTGCAGGTCCAACAAACTAGCGTGTCCATGTGTAGGGGTCCATAGAAGAACGATCGGATATAGGGTGTCGTTTGGAAGACCTGCGGGGAACGATGGATGATTGAGACGGACGAAGAGAGAGAGAGTTTGTGTGTGTCAGGGAAATCCGTGCTATCAGCTAAACTTGATGATGATGATGATGACTATGATCATATTTTATTTATCAGATTTGGTATGAAAATATCCTTTTAAAACTAAATAATTTCTTGAGGTCTTCATTCGTCCTCTTCTCGATCATTATGATTTATCAAGAAATAAAGTCATATCAAATATTACAAAGCAATTTACACCCTTGGCTTACTTGTAATTAAAAAGCCCTCGAAAGATCACCTTATCTTTTTCTTCACCAATAGATGTGTAACAGTTGTTATCGATGTGTAGCAGTTGTTTCCTAACTGAACTGTTTGATCTTGGCCGTTGATCAATGAGGTTCTTCCGCCGAGTATCTATTGAAGTTCACCGTTGACACGACTTTTGATTGATCCGCTTTACTTCACATCCACCATCATGTGTCCATGGTTTCCGATGATATAAGTTCAGAAAAAAACGAGGCTCACCTTATATTTGTTAAGGTTGCTAGAGAAGCAAGGACGAACTCATAAGTGACGTTTTTCTACGAACTCTTACATATGGAAGAGCCAATTTTGGCTGACCTGCGAGAACTTACTTACATCAGTTGTGTGCGGACACAGGATGTAGTATGAAAGACCTTTCGGGACCGATGAATGATAGGGACGGTTTGGGAGAGAGAGTCGGGGAAATCCGTACTGTCAGCAAAAACTTGATGATAATGATGAAGTACCGAAACGAAAATTGCATATGTTATTTGGAGAATTTCACTGGGTAGAGTTTAGTTATAAATACGCCCAAATAATATCCGTTCCGATATCCGTTTCAATAAGAAACAATAGATTCCCTGTATCATCGGTTCAGAAATAAATACTAACGAATTCAGTAACCTGGTTTTGTCTTGGGGGATGGTACTCGTGTAGTACGTGTTAGGCACGAAGAGCCTATAGGAGACTATCCCTATCCATGTCTAGAAATGGTTGGAATTCAGAATTTACCTTTTCCTCCTTTGGCTGCCATTAAAAAAAGTTAAAGAAATAGTCTACCCTACTATTTACTTACAGCCGCTTGGAGAACAGTTGGTTTCCTACTTATTCAAGGGGTATTAGTGCGATGTGAAATGCAAATAGTTTCGTTCAGGATTTGATTTCCGATAGCCGAATTCACTTTCTACAATGATTAAGTTAAACCAAGAATGTCTCCAGGTAAAATAAGTTTATATATATATATATATATATATATATATATATGAATATATTTATCTTATTAGGGCTGTGCTTAATCATGTGTGATTCTGTATTGAATGAGGAAAAAGTCCTACTGTATATAGTTTGAAAACTAAGAACACCTGAAAAACAAATGGATATTGTTTAATTTTTATAGGTAATATAATCTAAAATTATTTAGCCTTGTATTAAGAAAATCAGTTATTTCCTTTTAAGATAACGGAAAGGTGTCGTTTAGGAAAACCAGAGAAGATTAGAACGCTAGAGACAAACTTAAACAATAGATTCCTTCTTTGATAGACAAAGAAGTAACCGTTAAGACCATTAGTGTCATGGCAAAATACTTGTGGTCGTTTGACATGGAAAGATAGAATATACATGTAGATTAATTAGGTTCGAAACAAATTTGACTCCTTTGATTCGTAGAAGGTCAGACAGACTTTATTTTGACTGCCGGCATTTTTTTTTTTAAATAAAATAAAACAACACAGATTAAACAGTTTTAAAATAACTATACAAACGACAAAGGAATCAGCGGAAGTTCCTATTCGCACGTAAAGACGCATATGAATATATACTGAAGCAAAAATTTATTAAAATTTTTCTTGAATTGATCATCATAAACCCTTCTATTAGCTATATGTATAATTATCTATTCATTCAATTTTAGCATAGAAATAGAAATCCATATCGATTAATTTATATTTTAATTTTGTGAAATTATCATAAATGCACAATTTATGAAGTTTCCATTTCATTCAATTTAACTAACACAGTATTTTTTTACTGAAGTTTTCTTGTTGAAGAAAACAAATCCTAAATGAGGATCAAGATTTTATATCGTGATACCCAAAGCTTTTTAGTGGGTGGTTGGGTAGTTAATGTACTTTCGACCATTTTTTTGTCAATATCCAGAATTTCACTGTTTATATAGCTGGGATTTAAACTCTTCTCTGCAATGCTCTTTACACCTTTTGTAGAAAAAAACACCCTCTATTGACCTAGCAACCCATCTGTATATTAAAGAAAAGGGATCGTGATGAATATCGATTTTTTTCTTTCGAATACCATTGTATAAAGGACTCACACCAGGTACACGAAAACACGATACGGTACACAATGTTTAAAACATTTCTTATATAATTTCGGAGACACTCATCCAAAAATGAAAAGAATTTTCTCAAGTAAGTTCTATTAACTATATTCTAGTTCACACATCTAGTTCATTTACAAAAATGTGTGTAAATATTTTACAAATTAAGTAATTTTACACGTACGCATGGGAGTATCGTAAAAAACATTCCTAAATGTGCACATTTCGTCTTTTCTATGTTGTTACTCGTTTAGCTTACAGTTTCATAAAAGTCATTAAGTTACACACAAAAGTGACTTTGAATTCATTGCCGAGACAAATGTACCTTTCTTGTTCTACCTCTACAATTAAATGCTCACGATATCATCATTATCATCATGTCGTGCGGCCCGCACGGATATCCCTGACCCTCTCTCGCCACTTTTCCTAATCGTTCATCACCTCCGGCAGGTCTTCTGGACTACATCCCGTATCTTCACATAGCTGCTGTATGTATGTTCGAGCTGGTCGTCCTATTTTTGCTCGGCCATATGTGGGGGTCCATAGGAGTTCATCACTTATGAGCTCGTCTCTGCTCCTCCAGAAGTGTCCTGCGTACCTTGTTCGTCTAACTTGGATAGTTTTCGTGATGGGAGGCAGGTGGCCGTATAGTTGGTGCTTTGTAGGTTTTTTCCGCCATGACTTGTTTAATATTGCTCGCAACATCCGTGTGTAGTTACCGTCTAGTTTCTTTTCGAGCCGTTTTGTTAGCGTCCAAGTGGTGCATCCATACAGCAGTATCGACACGACCGCTGCATGGAAGAAACTACGTTTCATTTTATCGGTCAGGTCTGATTTCCATATGACCGATAGCTTATCGATAGCCGTCCATGCCTTCGTTAGCCGTGTGTCGATCTCTTTTTCAGTTGATGAGACACTGATGCAAGTAAATAATGGAAATAAAACCGATGGATGTTTTATTAAAAAAAGAATAAATGAATAAAACATCAATCGGTATTTCAAGCAATATTTTTCGCCATATTAAAATCCTGATGATAGTTTATTAAAACTGTTTAACATTGACTTTCCACCAATAATGAATTCAACACTTTTGGATGTCATTGTTTTTTTAAAATTTTCTTTAGATTATGTATATATAAAGGAATCGTACAATCTTCTTTTGTTCAACGATGCTGATAACGCTGCAAGTAAACCAGATCGAGTAACAAAAGAAAATCAAAAAGGAAACCTTACTAATCCGTCCGGGTAAACGTTTTTTTCCACTTTGTGTGATTGTGTTTTGTTTTTTTTTTTGCCTTGTCGTCAATTATCTATTATCAATTCCTCTACTTTGCTTTCTTTTGTCAGGGAGTTCTGTGATGAAATGAGAACGAAAAAAGGTCAATTTTAGAACACAATGAATGATCTGCTTAGATCTGTTCTAATGTATATACATTATCATACCCAGACAGACTGTTTCATTGTATAACAAATCTTCAGTATGGCTTGAAACCCGGACGACTTTACGTTAGTCGAACACCATACCCCTGAGCTATCATCAATCTCAGCATAAGCGAAGGAATTTTTTACGCATAACTATCTACATATCATCATCATCGTCATGAAGTGCGGCTAGCACGGATATCCCAGACCCTCTCTCTCCACGTCTCCCTATCATCCATCGCCTTCGGCAGGTCTTCAGGATTACATCCCGTATCATTACATAGCTGCTGTATGAATGTTCGAGTTGGTCGTCCTGCTTTTGATTGGCCATATGCGGGGCTCCACAGGAGCACATCACTTACGATCTCGTCATTGCTTCTCCAGCAGTGTCCGGCATGTCTGGTTCGTCTAGTTTGTATAGTTTTCGTGATAGGTGGTAGGTGGCCGTACAGTTGGCGCCGTGTGGGGTGTTGCTGCCAGGACCTGTTAAATATTGCTCGCAACATTCTTGTATAATTACCGTCGAGCTTCTTCTCCAGCCGTTTAGTCAGCGTCCAAGGAGTGCATCCATACAGCAGTATCGACACGACCGCAGCCTGGAAGAAACTGTGTTTCATTTTATCGGTCAGGTTTGATTTCCATATGATCAGAAGCCTATCGATAGCTGTCCATGCCTTCGTTAGCCGTGTGTCGATGTCTTTTTCGGTTGATGAGACGCTGCTTCCTAGGTAGGTGAATTTCTCAACTAGGGAGTGCTCTCCTTTTAAGTAGCTATGCCTTGGCAACGATAAGCCTTTACTGTTACATGGACTCCTATTTTTCAGATAATGTGCTATATGTATAATTTAGAATGTAAGAAGGATTTTAATATTTTCTTTTAAATACAGTTTATCAGATATCTGTGTTTGTGCGGGTTTGATACAGGCGATACTTGACTTCCGACCATTCCCCATAGAAAAAAAAGAATATTTAATCTATATCTGTTGTATTTATGAAACTAAATATCTTTGACCCAATTAAGCATCAGTTTCAATCACCACCCAAATCTTTGATTTCTGGTTCAGCGTAACATATCTCATGAACACACACATGCAGACAGACAGACTCATAGAGAACTTAGGAGGGACTCTAATGTTTTGGGCCCGACATCGTTTTATAAAATTTTCTACATATAATATAAAGATAAATAGGAAAATTATTTACCGTCAAAATTTATCTATTAGTTGAAACAAAATTATATTCTTTGAAACACGAGTAAGTAAAACAAATTTAAGATATTTGAAGACTATTTTCATAATTTCAAACAGAAATCTATTTTATTGAGTGATGTTCAAAGAAGGATTTTGTTGGTTTTTAGTACTGATTTTCATGAGCTCGATATAACTTGCAACGTTTTTCATTTTTCATCTATTATCATTATGAATATTATAAACGTTGCTGTCTATCTAAATCAACATTTTAAGGCAGGAAAATAAAAAATAAAAATTATTAAGGTTAGTGAATTAAAATGATTGTTCACAGTAGTTCAAGTGAGGACGTTGAGTCTAAATTCAAGGACAAGTGGCGTGTTCTGACTGGATTTTTATTATTTCAAATTAGACTTGAGAGAACAGCAATTGGAGCGTAGCAGCCTTATCCACCAAAATCGCCATTGAAATATATGTGTGTGTTCGTGTATGTGTAAAGTGTGTTATCACATCTTGAATTACGAAATCCAAGTTTTCGTTCTCTAAGATAGGTTGCCATACCAAGGTTAAAGGGTTCAGTGTATCTTACTATTTATCCATGGCTAGAAGAAGAATCGTTTCATTCATACCTTTCTTAAATGTATCAACGTCATGTGAAATACAAATAGCCTTGCCCAGTATTTGAACTCGAGTAGCCGTGTTCATTTCCTTCGAGGGCGAGGGTAACCATTACCCCAAGAGGGCCTCTACCCACCGTTTCGATATAAATCAAGCTCCATTCTCACCCGATAGAGGTCGGTGTGATGTTTTCTTTGTTTCTACATTGTAAACAATTCTCAGTCTTGTGTGGTTTGAGGACATGGACGTCATTTAATTAACTTCATATAATTTCATGCTATATAAAAAGAGGTATTTCAGATTTGTTCAAATAACTCATGGTAGTATCCCCACCTAGCGTGATAGCTAATGTACTGAACTGCAGTTTCGTAGTTAGAGGGTTCGAACTCCAGTCGCTCTATTAAATTCACTGTTTTACAAATACCCTTCGGAAATGTATGAACTCCCTGATTTGCCGGCTGTGGGTTAAAAAATATTATTGCTGTTCTTGTACACGGATACCTTTGGCAGTAAATAACCCACGAAAGTTGATATGCTATTAATTTAACCGAATAACTTGCCTTAATAAATGTGCTGAATGCCAATATGACTATTTTGAACAAATAAGCATTTGATTGATTGTTCATTCGTGTCTTGGTAAATGCAGCTTCAGTCTTGAAACCTTTTCATCACATCTAGTTCATTTAATATTTTTAAATAAATCATGTGTTTGTTCAGGGCCATAAAAACAATATAATTTTAATTTTATTCTCTTAATTAGCAGTTTTATTAATCTCATTCTCTGAACTTCCCTAGTATTTTATGTGAACTAATAACAGCACATCTAGTGAATCAGTAGCTAATCTCCCAGTCTGCTGGAACTGTAGAATACGCCGACTTCAACACTGTAGAGGAATAATACTCCTCAATGAGTGTCCTGATATGACACTAAACTACATTTAATGGTGATGGCTTCAATTCCGGGGCTTTCGGGAACGGGGAGTATCTATTCATTGTCATTACTTTCAGGTCCACACTGACCAGGGTCAGGGTGCCATCTATGGGTCAAATAAAATTGTTCAATCATTTAGGTTTGGTTTGGTTTGGTTTCTTTGTTTAATGGCATATCAACTTTTTTTGGTTATTTAATGCCAAAGCCATTCTTCAAGAAGAACAGTAGTGGTACTATTTAACCCATAGCTGGGAGGATAAGGGGGTTCATACCTTTCCCAAGGGTATTTGCCCGAAAGTGAACGTAATAGTACGACTGGGGTACGAACTCGCGTACTACGATTCCGCAGTCCATCGCTTTAACCATTACACCACGAGGACACCCCCAGTTAAATCATTTACTACCAATTACTATTTCAATAATTCTAAATCATAGAGCTGTGTAAAAATGATTAATCTTACATAGAAATACTTGATACATAAATTTACTAGTGTTAAATAGCAATACATCAAAATATTTAACAGTGCAAACAAATTATTAATATTGAATAAAATCATAAGTGTTAGATAGAAATACTTGAAACCATTTAACTATGTGCAAATATATTAACACAAAATAATTCGTTTAAAAATGAAGTTTTCAACAAACTATTCACTTACAAATCATATATATATATATATATATATATATATATATATATATATATATATATGACCGTAGTTTCTGTGTATTTTCGTACAATTTTTACACAGCACGTACAAATAATTGTAGCCATCATCCTGAGAAGATGTTGAATTCCAACGTAGTTTTTAGACATCTACGTTGGAGGACTAATAAACACATCTCTCTCACTCTCTATCTCTGTCTATATATATATATATATATATATATATATATATGATTTGACATCATATAACCCACAAGAGTTAATATGCTATAAAAACACCAATCAACCAACCAACCAACCAACCAGCTGACGGTAAATAATGTTAGGGAATTTATGTGTAAGCATGCGTGAAAGTGTGTACATGAATTTAAAAATATATAAATGTTTTCTATTTTTGCGAACGAAAAATTAAAGAAAAAAAATAAAAGAAGTTTTGCCTTTTTCCCTGCAGTTTACTTTGTGATCTTCATGAAATTCCGAAACTGAAAATAATACTGAACACGCCAAAAATCTTTAAAAATTAGCTTTTCACATGTTCTAAGTGAATATTTATTTATTTATTTATTAAGCAGTATTTACATTCATTGTTTCCATATTCTTTTCTTTTTTCACTCGTCCACATACCTCGGTAGCAATATATCATCTACTAAAGGCCATGTATGGGTAAACTAAGGACTGCTATCAGTGAATTAACGAGCATATGGAAATGTGGTTATATTTAACCCATAGCTGGGAGGATAAGGGGGTTTGTACCTTTCACTTTAGAATTAAAATTAATTTTGTTTTATAATAGAGTCGTTTATTATTATACTAGGGTATTTCGAATTTTGCTTCCGCACCCCGTATAAAGATATATATATATATATATATATATATATACATATATATATATATATATATATATATATAGAGAGAGAGAGAGAGAGAGAGACTGACAGACACAGACAGAGAGAGAGAGAGAGAGAGTAAGAGAGATGAGTTTATTAGCCCTCCAGCGTAGATGTCTAAAAACTATGTTAGAATTCAACATCTCAGGATGATGGCTACAATTATTTGTACGTGCTGTGTAAAAATGATGCAAAAATACACAGAAACTACGGTCATTTACCTGATTTATGTAAATTATAAATATTCCAAATAGTTAGCAAGGGGTAATGAATACTCCTGCAAAGAAGGAGATAACGATTTCATTGCATCGTAGGCAGATAGTAATAGATGCATATTGTAAACGACATGAAATAAATAGAAATCAACAAGTATTCTAAGTTAAAATAATGTTAGGGGAGCTGGTTAATATGGAATAAGTAATGCTTCTTTTGAAAAACTAGGATCAAGCTCTAATCCATAGGACATATGAATTTCTGGATGTCCTCTGACGTAATTTTACATGATACATTCACTATTGCCGGTCACAAGTCCTAGTTTTTAAAGTGGCATCTGTTCTCATAAACTCGACGCTTCAGAATACCCCACATGTTTTCGATAGGGTTTTAAATCTGGAGAATTGGCCAAACCAGTTCGTCTTGCGAGGTCCACAGAAGCTGAATTGTTGCAGGTACACCGAAGTATTTTTTGCACTGCATGCGGGAAAGCATAAATAAAAAAAAGGATACTTTATAATGCAGTGTGTTAAGCAGAGATGTATCAAGTTCCATTTTTTTGAGTCTTTGGTATAAATCGACCTGAGATTTGACCCCGGTTTTCCGGGCCATTGGCAAACACTCTACCACTAAGTCAATGGGCCGGTAAAAGTGGTACTTGATACCTCCTTGCTTAACACTCAGCATTATAAGCAACGTTTCAAGGGCAAAGTGGAGCAAACCAGGGAAAGGAGTAGCACCCTTCCGTACACTTTGGTGTAGTAGCTATTGAAAAGGGAGCTTTCTTGTCATCCTCGACTACGATCACCTACTTTACTTGAAAGCATAATCTTGCATAAATATGATGTTTCCTTTCAATGTAATCTTTTGCTTTTTTTAAACAAAGTTTCAAGGTTCTCGTTCAGGAAGCTTATAAATTTATACGTAGTCATTTTAAGACTGTCATGCACTTTTCACAGACCATGATACTGCTAATAATACCAGCTCTATTCATGATACCTACTCCTCTTTCACCTCCTCTGATTTTTTGTCATCTCAGGCGTTGATGACGATCTCGTCTGTTTAAGACACATCATTTTCTCTAACCGTCTGGGCCATCAAGCGTGGCACAAGATTTGTCTATCAATAAACCTTTGAAAAGTCGAACGTTTTGCTATCTTCTGCCCATTTTAAACACTTTTGAATGACTATTTTTGCCCATGGAGGTATTCCTACCGGTATTACTGATAATTGGACCTTTTGCCGAAGACAACAAAATATTTCTGGACACATTTGTTTCTTCAATGCGCCTGAAAAGTTCTACGCAGATCAGGGCTTGGTTATTAACAGATTCGTGTTTGATTCATGACGGAGAACGTTCGTAAACAACCTTCTTACGAACACTCATAGGAGCTGCAACAATTTTTTCTTTTCACAGTCTGGAGAAAATCTTTCAACTTATTGCGATATTTGTAATCTTGATTTATCTTTTGCGTCTTCAGATGTTATAACGTACTCCTCACAAGCGGTCTGGTCACATTTGCGACCCATAATTGCACAATTAGACAGTCACTCGTTAATAATCTGGAACACTGAACTATCGAATTACTTGTACAAATGTCTACACTTGCGCAGAACCTTACAGTTTATGCTCAACCCGCGCATATTACTGTTGCTCTCATTGTGTAAGAATTTGTTAAATTGTGACTTGGGGATTTTTTGATAGAAATAAAAATTCTGTTACGCAGTATATATATATATATATATATACTGCGTAATAGGATTATATATATATATACTATTACGCCGTATATATATATATATATATATATATACAGCTTAACAGAATTTATATATATATATATAAATTCTGTTAGGCTATATATATATATATATATATATAAATTCTTTTAAGCAATATATATATATATATATATATATATATATATATATATATACGGCGTAAGAGAATTATATATATATATATATATATATATATATATATATATATATATAAATTCTGTTAGGCAGTATATATATATATATATATATACACGGTAACAGGATTATATATATATATATATATATATACGGTGTAACAGAATTATATATATATATATATATATACTGCTTAACAGAATTTATATATATATATATATATATATATATATATGTATAAATTCTGTTAGCTGTATATATATATGACAAAATCAGAGAAAATGGCTTCGAGCTGACTAAGAGAAGAAGCAAAAGGTACACCACAAAAACAATCACGGACGCCGACTACGCTGATGACTTGGCGTTACTGGCGAATACACCTAATCAAGCAGAGACACTACTGCATAGTCTGGAACGAGCCGCGGCTGGCATTGGCCTCCATGTCAATGCACACAAAACTGAATATATGTGTTACAACCAAACGGGTAACATTGCCACACTAGACGGAGCCTCTCTGAAACTAGTAGACAAATTCACCAATCTAGAAAGTAGCGTCTCATCAACCGAAAAAGACATCGACACGCGACTGACGAAGACATGGACGGCTATCGATAGGCTCTCGATCATATGGAAGTCGGACCTAACCGATAAAATGAAACGCAGTTTCTTCCAGACAGCGGTTGTGTCGATACTGCTATATGGATGCACTACATGGACGCTAACTAAGCGGCTGGAGAGGAAACTAGACGGAAATTACACAAGAATGTTGAGAGCAGTATTGAACAAGACCTGGCGACAACACCCCACGAGACACCAACTATACGGAAATTTGCCCCCCATCACGAAAACTATACAAGTTAGACGAACCAGACACGCGGGACACTGCTGGAGAAGCAAGGACGAGCTCATAAGCGATGTACTCTCCTGTAGACCCCCACATATGGATGTGCAAAAGCAGGACGACCAGCACGAACTTACATACAGCAACTATGTGAGGACACAGGATGTTGTCCTGAAGACCTGCCGGAGGTGATGAATGATAGGGGAAGTGGCGAGAGAGGGTCAGGGATATCTGTGCTAGCGGCGCGACATGATGATGATGTATATATATATATAATTCTGTTACGCCGTTTATATATATATATATATATATATATATGTGTGTGTGTGTGTGTGTGTGTGTGCGCGCGTGTGTGAGTTTGTATACACTTCACCTTGATGATATAAAAAGCCTCACTTTGGTGAAAAAAGCGTAAACAAAATAATAGTTTACTTTAAATGTTAGACTGATAATGCTTCTGATTAGAACCAAAAGCACTCGGCCAACCATAAATTGCTCTTTTGAAGAAATTATTATTGAATTTTGAGATTGTAACATCAAAAAATCTTTAGGGCTCTTAGAATAAAAAAAAACTATAAAATACAAGGATCCATTTTATTTAACCAAACCTTTTGAATATATATATATATATATATATATATATATATATATATATATATATATATATTAGAAGTTTAATATGAATGAGGTGGAAAGAAATTATTATCGAAAGCATCGAATATATTTGAACTGTGATATCATGATTAGCTTGAACAAGCCTCCGTCGCGTTTTTGCATTTACTTTAAGACTAATATCCTTTGTAAAGGTATGGACCCCCTCACCCTCGGCTATGGTTTAAATAATGCCACTACTCTTCTACAAAGATGGGTTTGGCGCTTAATAATCCATAAATGCTTTATATGTCATTAAACAAATAAACTAATGATATATATATATATATATATATATATATATATATATATATATATATATATTATTGTGACGTGTTGCTTGGTATTCAAGTGTAATACACCCAAAATTTGCGCTTCACACATTTTTTTTTAAAAAGTAGTTCTTTAAATTACATAAAAAGTTTGGTGATTTGAGATGATGACGTCATTTGTTTAGATGATTTCGAATGAGATTATCACACACACACACACACACACAAATAGATACACGCACACCCACACATATACACGTATTTTGTGAAAAAGATATATACGAAATTTCGACCTAAGCGTCCTGTGTATTTGATATATATATATATATATATATATATATATATATATATATATATATATATATATATATATATATATATAAAGAAGTGTGCACGTGTGTATGAGAATGTTTATTCGGTTTCAGACAGATATGGCTTGGTGTCTTAGTTTAATGACGTGTCAACTTTCCTAGGTTATTTAATGACAAAACGATCCTTATGTTTTAACCCATAGATGTGGTGGGGGAGATTCGGGTTCATATCATTCCTAATGACTTTACTTCGAACGTAAGTGTACAACTGAGTTTCAATATTGTTTAGCCACTACACCACGAGGACGCCCTCAAACCCACATGTACATTTATTAAATTTAACACTAAATAAAACAACTAGTCACTGATATTTTTCCTCATTTAAAAAGCTTTGTATAAAACAAGAGGTTCGGTGCTTGCAGTAAAAATCGAACTCAGCAGCGAAGGTAATTGAAAGTAGCCCACTCACTATTACACCATGTGAAGCACCGAAACGATTTATATTTTTATATTACAAAACTTTGCTTTATCAAATTTTTTTAAAAACTCTATCTTTCCATTTTGCTGCAGTACGAATAGGTTAAACATATTTTCTAAAAAATCGCTTTATCATATTCCAAAGTACGCGTCACCCTAAACCCAGTTATCTTTAGAATATAATATTATCAAATGTAGGGAAAAATACATTTGAACGGTGTACGTAGGCAAAACTTTTGTCTCTTCCTTGAATCAACTGTATAGACACACACACACACACACACACACACACACACACACACACACACACACACACACACACACACACACAGAGATAAGCATGCACAGTATACAAATCTTGGTGCTGTTAGTTCTTTCCTAAATAATCCACATTCGTTGCTCGTGCAAAAGTAAAATAAGCTAAAAAAAAAAAGAAAAAGAAAAAAATAACCTCATCACACGAACCTATTTGAACTTCATCAATAATCATAGTGTGCCAATAGTGCAAATTTCTTTCCCCTCTCTCCTCTCCACTCTCTGTCTCTGTCTCTCTCTCTCTCTCTGTCTCTGTCTGTCTGTCTCTCTCTCTCGCTCTCGCTAACCGCCTCAATCGATCATCGCTCTTGGCAGTTACACTCGACGGTACCCAGTGTCCGCACAGAGCTGATGATAAGTGTATGTTTTTCTTTTCTTTTCCAACAGGCCAAGACTGATGTTTACATATGGAAGAGTCGAAAGGAGAAATTTGCTCATGAGTTTGTCCTTACTTCTTTAGCATGGCATTTCTTTCTGTTGATAAGATATTGCTACCAAGATATAGGAACAGCTCTACTAATTTCAGAGGCTTGGCACTTAATGAGAAGATACCACCATTTTCGTAAAAGTTCATCAACTCCGAACAAAACTAACATAAGGTAAGTACCAACGTCACACAGACGTTGTAGAACTTACGTACCATATTCACAATTAACGCTATGTGCGAAATGGACTTATAATGTTCATAACGATAGAACATACAAAGAACATAGGAATCTCGAAATTCGAAAACACGTAACGACTTCTTGTTCAGGTACGAAACCTTTTAATTAACTTTGAGTTAAAGCTTTCGACGTAAGAAGGAGAGATACAATCTTCTATGCTGTCTTATCCATTTGGACCCCGTCTCGAGCGGCCCCCATAGGGCGCAAGTTCGCCTCGCGTCTGCGAGCTCCAGAAGTCGATCCTTCTCCGTCCAGTGTCTAATCTCAACTCTCTGACTTTCTTCAGATTCTCACACAAACCTCCGCGCGCTTCCGGTGCGTGACGTCACCCGCACCCTGTCACCCCATTTCGTCTCGGACTATTATGACATCTGAGTGACACCTCCATCCGCCCGCGCGCTCCCGCGTTAACACCTGCCTAAATGTTGCACCTAACTAACCCATGTGCTGAGCTGAAAGGTTCTCAGCCTAACTAAACTCAAAGGCATGAACCGAAATCGCACGGCTATTATATAACACTTAGACATACATCCATACATACATACAGATATGCGGGTACACAAAAGACTAAATATAATTATCGAGCAAGTTGATAATACCTCTATCCTGTAACTGTCGTAACACCCAGCAAATGAAATTTAGATACAATTGTAATGGTAAATTTTGACGGAGGGAATACTTTTATAATAGACATTATGAATTGGAAAAGTAAACAAATATATGAATTTACCCAACCCCTCTGCAAAAGTTTGTAATATAAAGTCAGTTCTTAAGCAGAGTAAATCTGAGTTGAATTTAGAGATTTCATTCTCCTAGTCTAGTTGCTAACCAAGGCTAAAAAAAAAACCTAGAGAAAGATGAATTTTCATAAGGCATCAGCACGAAGAGAAAGGCAAACAGCTTCGTCCAGGATTTTAAAACTGAGGTTGCTCATTCTGAATTCTGAGGAGAACCGTTACGCTAATCACGCTAAAAATAAAAAATGTAAGAGAAGATAAGTAAATGAAGAATTCATTGTAAGAAACGTGACCCTTATAATCACTCGAATAATTAGTGTGGGAATTGTAGGAAATCTCACAATTGTAGTGGTTGGTTGGTTGGTTCAATCGTTTAATGACATATCAACCCTCGTGGGTTAAGCTGGGTGATGTGTAGGTTTATTCCTTTCTCTAGGGAATTTTTCAAAAAAAGTGAACCTAATAGCGCTACTGGCGTTCGAAATCGCTCACTACGACGTCACAGTCCACCACGTTAGCTACTACCTCACAGCGTCTTCCAACTTCACAAGTATTTACACTGAACATTTTTTAGATTTATTGAGGTTTATTTTGAAAACTCATCATCATCATCATCATCATCATCATCATGTCGCGCTGGTAGCACGGATATCCCTGACCCTCTCTCGCCACTCATCCCTATCGTTCATCGCCCTACGTAGGTCTTCGGGACAACATCCCGTATCCTCACATAGCTGCTGAATGTATGTTCGTGCTGGTCGTCCTGCTTTTGCACGGCCATATGTGGGGGTCCATAAGAGTACATCTCTTATGAGTTCGTCCCTGCTTCTCCAGCAGTGTCCTGCATGTCTGGTTCGTCTAACTTGAATAGTTTTCGTAATAGGAGGCAGGTGGCCGTACAGTTGGTGTCTTGTGGGGTGTTGCCGCCAGGACTTGTTCAAGATTGCTCGCAGAATTCTTGTGTAATTGCCGTCTAGCCTCTTCTCCAGCCGTTTTGTTAGCGTCCATGTAGTGTACCTATATAGCAGTATCGATGTGACCGCTGCCTGGAAGAAGCTGCGTTTCATTGTATCGGTTAGGTCTGATTTCCTTACAGTTATTAATAAGACTGATGAACAGAGAAGATAAAAGAATTTAATGTAAAAGAAAGTCAACATTATAACGTTTCGATTCTAATGAACCATCATCAGGGCTTGGACGGATGATATTGAATGACGTTAAATTACCGATGAATTTTTAAAAAATACAAATAAAATTAAATTCTTCTCTTTGGATTACCTTGATTTTCAATCTCTCTCTCTCTCTCTCTCTCTCTCTCTATATATATATATATATATATATATATATATATATATCATACGGAATCTGATCTCTCTGATGAAACAAAACGGGATTTCTTTCAATCAGTCGCTGTGTCAGTGCTACTGAATGGATGCACCATTTGGGCGATGATAAAAGGGATTAGAGAAAAAGCTAGATGGGAACTACAGAGGAATGCTACGTACTTTTTTGAACAATTCCTGGAAGCAGCACCTTACAAAACAGTTATTGGATGGACACTTACCTCCCATCTCACTCACTATATTCGTAAAATGAGCATGACTTGCAGGGTACTGATGAGGAAGTAAGGAAGGACGAACTCAAAGCATCGTTACCTAATAGATATTTAAACATGGACGATCCAATGTTGGTCGACCACAAGGACATGCATGCATCAGCACTGTGCGGACACCTGATGCAGCTTAGAAAACTTACCAAGAGAAATGGATGAGAGCGATTAATGGCGAGATTAAATTAGCGAATATTATCTAACTCACAGTTGTGGGGTGGGGTAAGGGTATTCATACAATTCTCAACAAAACTAGTCCCAAAGTTGGTTGGTTGGTTGGTCGGATTTTATGGCATATCAACCTTTCTAGGTTATTTAAAGCCAAATCAATTTCAAACAACTCAATTTAGCGTGAGTACACAGTTTAATTGTCAAAAATATTTTTATTTCAATCTATTTAGTTTATTCAAACAGTTCTAATTCAGCAAATTCAGTTTAGTATAAGTACAGATTTTGTTAACAAATGTCAAAACCGTTCTATATTAGATAAATCAGTTTAGTGAAAGTAGATTTTCAATGTCAAAAACAGTTCCATTTCAAACAATTCAGTTTAGCATAAGCACGCAGTTCAAATGCAAGTACACAGTTTATTTATCAAAAACATTTCTATTTCAAGCTATCCAGTTTAATCAAACAGTTGTAGTTCAAACAATTCAGTTTAGCATACGTATGCTGTTAATTCTATTTAACCCATATATAGGGTCCTATCAGGTGTTACCATTCCGGGCCAGAGTGGACCTGGGAACAATGGAAATGAAGGGGTATTACGCAATCCCCAAAGCTCAAGCATCACTGGAACCTCAACATCAGATTGTTTCGTTATATCTCATGGGAGGAAGTCTTACCCCTCTGAAGAGGTGCAGTCGGTGTATTCTATAGCCCCAGCCGACAGGGCAAAGTCCAAAAGAGAACGGAATAGGAACCATAAAAATTGGTCCGTACCAGGCAGAAGAAGAGTATAAGCCTAAACTAAATAGTTATGGTTCCTTTCGTATTCCAGATGGTTGTCTGCATGACCTTATTTACTGACCATTGAGAAATGAACTGTTTCCTTAGCGGCGAGTCCATGTGTTTTTTAGTTCATGCTTTATCATTTTGACTCAAGGATGTTGTGACGAACGCCTGTTTAGCCCATCTGTCTACTTTTTCACAAAAATATGCTTCTCCATAGACATTGCACATTCTTCAGTAAATTTCACATGGTTTACATTTCTCAGCTACCAAAGATTTGATGACAGACCTCTGTTCAAGGCTGGAGTACTCTGCGAGATTTGTCACCAGTTTGAATAATTCCCTAAGCTCTTGGCATAAAATAATCTAAGTCATGCTGATATGCCGTAAAAATCAATTAACCCATAAAAAGCTATTAAGATTGTGACACATATTCTCATTACTAGGTAACCTTCATGGAATAACTTGCACCCTATTCCGTAAATCAAATATTTTCATGAGTGAAATAATTTATGCAATAAACAATATTTCAAAAAACGCGAAGTTTACTTTTATTGAAAAAATATTATTTTGCATTTTTTACAAACAAGACACTCATGTCCATATATATATATATATATACGAGGTGCATGCTATAACTTTCCAGACTTTTTTCGTATGGGCATTTAATTGTCGTAGACTCTAGAAAATTCAGTATGTTATTGCTATACATCTTATGAGATGACAGACCAATTTTTATGATTTCAGCTTCAAATGAACATCTACAGCAGCAATTGGAATACAGCCTACTAAAGCCTGATTGTTACCGCAGGTGGATTTCAAAAATACAATATGACATTTTTAGAAGAACGATATGCAAGAAAATTATGTTTTAAACTTGGAAAAAATGCCACAGAAACGATGGAATGCTTCAGACTGCTTTTCGACCATCTTGCATGAATTGAGCATCAGTTTTTGAGTGGCATAAAGAGATTCAAGGAAGGTAGGGAGTCTGTGAGGGATGATGAGCGGTGTGGGAGGAGTAAGGAAATCAATACACCAGAGTTGATTGACCTAAGGGTTAGGGTTAGGTTTACTATGTTGAGGTTTTAAGGGAGTTCAGCAAGAGATTCCGTCGGAAGAGGCCAGCATTCTTCAAATCGGGTCAGTGGCATTTCCACCAGGACAATGCACCAGTCCACAACTCCATCATTGTCACAGACTATTTGACCAAGATGGGCCTCAAGACAGTTCCTCGCCGTCCCTATAGTCGAGACCTTGCTCCCTGTGACTTTTGGTTATTCCCTAAGCTCAGCGGCTGTCGTTATGAGACAATTGAGGAGATGAAAGAAGCTGTGTCGAAGGTCATTGACACACTCACACAAGACGAGTTCGATGGGGCCTTCCAGAAGGTTTTGGAGCGGTGCAACAAGTGCATTGCAGCCGGAGGGGATTACTTCAAAGGGGACTAGAATTTCACGTGTGTACTATCAATAAAATTGCCCATACGAAAAAAGTCTGAAAACTTATTTAATGATCCGCTCTGTCTGACGAATGCAAAAAGCATGAAACTCATGGATACAGACACTACCATGTAATATATATATATATATATATATATATATATATATTGTACTAAATAAAGTTAACGATCGTTGTCTAGGGTGAACCGAAGGCTCCCTTTTCAATAGTAGAGGAGGGCGCTACTCCTTTCCCTGGATTGCTCCACTTTGCCTGTGAACCGTACCTTATAATGCTGAGTGTTCAGCAAGGAGGAATCAAGTACCATATATATATATATATATATATATATATATATATATATATATATATATATATTTATTTATTTTTATATATATATATATAATGTTAACTCCACCTATTAAATCTCCTAAACAGTTTTCAGATGGCCTCGTCAGCTAAGACAGCACAATTCGCCGTCGACATCTTAAACAGTATCTTGGATAATACACTAAACAATCTGATGTAACGCTTCAGTAAAGCTGGAAATTTACGAAATTCAGAGTACCCCTTTATTGCCATCACTCTCAGGTCCACTCTAGCCCCGAGTGTTAACACAACATAGGGTCCTATCGATGGGTTAAATAGAACTAAACAGTGTACTTATGCTAAACTGAATTGTTTGAAATCGAACTCTTTTGTCATTTAAACTGTACCTATGCTTGACTGAACTGTTTGAAATAGGACTATTTATATGTATTCAAATGAATTTGAAATTAAATAACCCAAAATAGTTGATATGCCTTAATACCAAACGAAACTAATCAGTTTTCGGAGTCTCTTTTTCTTTTCGTTTTTTACACATGGTCCTATTAATATTTTTTTAGATGGATCTTTTTGATAGATAACCGGGACCCTGACAGGTACCACCACTCCAAGTCAGAATAGTTATTGAAATAATGACATTGAAGGAGTACACAACTATACCTAGATTTCGAGAAGCGGAGCTTCACCATCAGAGGCAGATTAGTGCCAAAATCCGGACACGCTTTTTTTTATCACTGTTACGGATAAAGTCAATGTCACCTTAATAGCTTGAGTTTACATTAATTTGATCAGTCTATCAATCGATATTTGCTGTTCAGTTTATTTAATTCCACTTTTTAAGTGAAAGAATTGAATGTATATATGTAACTATATATTTACCACCCTGGAAACATCAAGTAACGAATTACATTTAATAATACTTGAGGTTCTCTTCATTACAAAATACCAACCTACATTGTGTATTCAAAAACAGTTATATACACTGCTTTTATTTAACAATTCTATTGTATCACGAAAAGAAAATATTTTCACCCGGGCCAATTCTTATGGTATTTTTTGTATCTATTTTCTTACCCACTTCTCCATGTTTTTTCGACGGTCACTACCCTAATTTTAACTCCTCATGTACAAACTTAATTTATAGGATTTTAATTATCTAAAGTGATTTGACCAAAACGAAAGGTCCTTTTTTGTAGAATTTTAAAATATTTTAACTAACCTTAAATTATTTCATTGATTTAAAGAATGCACAGACTTTTAAAAGAACTGTTCAAAATTCTGCTCGCACTATATATGTATATATATATATATGTTTGTGTGCGTGTGTGTGTGTGTGTGAGTATACAAATATATATGGTGTAAAATTCAGGGGGGTTTTAGGCAATACTAAACTGATACCTTACGTTTTGTTCGATTCTGTTCCGAGCACCTTCTTTTTGAACGTTTCGGACCAGGGAAAGCATGGATACCTGGAGCAATTTCTAGTGGGCCAAAGTAATGTCTGGATTACTTAGCAGCAGCTTTAATTTGTGTGCTGGGAATTGTATGCAAAAAATGTGTTATACTACATATTTTCTTCATTGTCTGTCAAATCATTTAAAAAAATTATATATATTAAAATTCCATTTCGTTTTATTATGAAATTCTATGTTCATTGATATATATATATATATATATATATATATATATATATAAATATATATATATAATTGAGAAAAAGAGAATAGGATTTGATTTAGGATTATAGTCAACTATGACTTTTAACGTATAATATGTTATAACTCTAGAAGAATATGATTTAAAAAGTGTCTTAAATCTCTATTGTATTTGTGTAAATCGGTGAGTGGTTGTATATATATATATATATATATATATATATATATATATATATATATATATATATATATATATATATATATGAAGGTTGCAGAAAAACATAATCCAAATTGGTGAATTTATTATGATGTGAAATCGACGTTAACGTTTCGGTTTCAGTGTCCATCATCAGGACTTGGATATCAGAATAGTTCACATAGCGTTGGATGATTGCTGAGATGACAGGAGCAAATGAGAAATATACAACGAAAAGATACACAAACGTGCACATAAGACTTTTGAATAACGAACGCTATGTGCACGTTTGTGTATCTTTTCGTTGTATATTTCTCATTTGCTCATGTCATCTCAGCAATCATCCAACGCTATGTGAACTATTCTGATATCCAAGTCCAAGAGAGATAGATGGATAGATAGATAGACAGATAGGTAGTGAGAGAGATAGAGTGAGCTAAAGAGAGATCAGGAACAGGTAATATAGGTGAAAACAGACCTAGTTCTTTCCTCGCACAGATTTCCATGGTTTTGTCCATCTAACAATGTTATCAACATTACAAATCATTTCCTCTCTCAGTACATCCTCTCTCTCTCTCTCTCTATATATATATATATATATATATATATATAGTTTTTTTTTTTTTTTTTTTGTATCAGCTTTCATCCTGGTCGGGTTTAACCGACTTCCTTCCGAGCAAGTAAAGCATCTCGAACCATCGCAGCCTACGTTCGCCGATCCTGGGCCAAGTCACACGAAATGGTGAGCCTATCGCGATTCCATCGCCGAAGGCCAACTACTTGGAGACCTGATAATGATCGCTGTTTATGTTGCTCATTGAAGAAGATACTTTGGAATTTGATTGAGGGAAGGGTCCCAAGTCCAACCCTGAAAAACGTCCTGTTTGCCTCAGATTTTCCACAGACGCATTGACAGAGCGACCCGAGGCCGCCGGTTGCCGGAACAGACACCACCTGGATTTTCACCCGAGCCCCTTTCGCCGAATTGCGGCCCTAATACCAATCCACCTTGGGTGGCCGTAACAGGAACCGAAGTTCCCGACGGCATAGCTCTGGCACTACCCGTTGCCACCGCCCTGCCACATTGAGGAGGGGTTGGACTTTAGGGTGGTCTCTCTCTATATATGATATCTCTCTCTCTCTCTCTCTCTCTATATATATATATATATATATATATATATATGTTTATATAAATATATTATATATAATTATTATCAATCTAGGGAAGTTGTTCCAGTGCGGTGACGTTATTTTCAGCCAGGGACTTCCAGATATTCAGCACATCTAGTCCCGTTACTTTTCAGACATGCTCAAATCTTCGATGATAATATTCCAAACACCGTTCTTTTTTTTATGTCCTGCTGATTTGCGATCACTCGAACTGTGAACTAACGACTGCAATACACCAAGTGCCAAACACAGTCGACGTTGACCTCAGTACTTCTTTTTGAAGGCCTTCTGCTCCTGGAGTTTTCTCTCACCTCTCTGCGCTCCTCTTTGAAATTCTTGTGCCACTCAAAAACACATGTACACATGGTGTTATTTCCGTTTACTTGTTAAGGTATTTTAAGTGCTTGTGAGGGAGTTTTCCAAATCGGATCAAAAATTTTAGGTTGATTAATTCATAGGTGCTCATAGTGGAACGACCGGAAAAGATAAAGTGTAAATAAAAATATGTAATGCAATGGTTTCAGAAAGCTATAATTAGAGTTACATAAGCTTAAGATTTCATTCTAAATGTTAACAAAATCTGCTTATCCCTCTTTCACCTATACCTTACACAGCACTCCGAGTTTCATTACTTTTCAGACCTTCCCTGTGTACACACACACACACACACACACAGACAGACAGGAGCGCGCGTGAATATCTATAATATTACATGGCACAGTCTTTACATATAGAAAAAAAAATTCATGGTATAATATATATAAATATATTTCTAAATGTAAATGCTCTATCATTTAAATCGAGCACTATTTAACAATACTGCCACATTTGGTCCTCTATTAAGTGATCTAGAAAGAACCAGTATTTACCAATGGTCCGGGAGACCTGGGTTCAATCCCAGGTCATGTCATACCAAAGACTTTAAAAAGGGTTCTTAACACCTCCTTGCTTAATACTCGGCAATATAAGGTGCGTATTGAGAGTAAAGTAGAGCAATCCAGGGAAAGGAGTAGCGCCCTCTCCTGCACCTCGGTATAGTAGCTATTGAAAAGGGAACCTTCTGGTCACCCCCGACTACGGTCACCAACTTTACTTATATATATTAATTGTGCAAATTTATGTACACCCATCATTCTCTGTTTACATTTGCATATTTACACAGACACACAGACACACACACACACACACACACATATATATATATCGCATTTCCCATACCATCAATACTCTTGGGATAGGTAAGGATCCAATTATTCTCCCCCTTATGAGTAAATCTTAGGGTAGACTGGGTCCTTTTGCTTTGATTAGGCAACCAGTCTAAGAGAAGGAAAACTCTGAATTCGAACCAGTTAAGCTCTGCCCGAAATATTAACATTTTGTCACATCCTACCCGTGCGGAGAGTTTGGAATATATATATATAAATATATATATATATATATATATATATATATATATATATATATATATATGGTATATTTGAATATATTGGTTATATTGTGAATATATATATATATATATATATATATATATATATATATATATATATAAGCAAGTTTTGTTAAAGACGATGGAACACTGTTTGTTTATAATTTTTTATTTTTTTAAAACTCCTTATAATTTTTCTAGTGTCGGGATCTACAGGGTAAAGGAATTTTCCCATATCTTCTGTCCAAGCGCTTCCGACCATACTCTTGGTCTTCATCAGGAGTAGTGAAGTTTTGAGTTGACAGTTGAGTTTTTACTGTTTTGATTATTTGTTGTGTTTTGTTTTGAAGTTGTCGATTGAAACGTTTTCAGCGTTTTGTTTTAAATTATTAAAACAGTAAAAATTCGACTGTCAACTCAAACTACACTACCCCTGAGGACGACCAAAAGTATGCACGGAAACGCTGGGGCAGAAGATATGGGACATATCATTACCATCTAGATCCCGACACTAGAAAAATTACAAGGAATCTTGAAAAAAAAATTTAAGAATAATAAAAAAGAGTACTCCATCGTCTTTAACAAAACTTGCTTGAATAATAACTTCCTGCCTAAATATACACCCTTCAATATATATATATATATATATATATATATATATTGTCATCCACTGATAGACTGTTTCGTTGTATCACAACTCTTCAATGTGGCTAGACATGCAGGACATATATAATATACATCTATATGTGTATAAGCGCGTGCACATATGTGTACGAGAATTTGTGCGCTTGTGTGTGTGTGTGTGTGTGTGCGTGCAATTGACACAATCTTCAAGTCTTATAATAATCATGCAAAATCTTAAGACGTTGGACAACTTTTGGGGGGTATTTTACAGTGGTCGTTTGGACCTTTCACCTATACGGACACATCTGTGATTATTTATAGTATCGCTGACCCTACAAAACATCGCCTATCCCATTACAAGTAAGAGAAATAATCACTGAGCCCACATTCCACCACCCATCGTCTCATCTTCCAAAACAAAGTAAAATCCATTTACATTGCAAAAATGTGTTATTAAGGAGATTATTTAAAAAAAAAAAAATTTTACAATTAGATTCACCAAGTCTACTAAAAATGATTGATATTAAACGTGATTATTACATAATAATATACTAATTACAAGTAGATTGGGGTTATTTCATTTACAGAGATAAAATGAGTGGGATGACTATTTATATATAGAACTTGTATTATATCTATGACTTTGTTGAACTCGAACCTGAAAAAGTATACTGACAAAGTTAAGTGTAAATTACAATTGTCTGCAAGAGTAATACACAAGACTGCGCTACCTCATACAAACATTCGTAAACATTATTCAACAAAATAAGAAAATACACAGTGACATATATAGATAAGTAAGCTTAGCTGTATGAACGGACTTGGAATTTTATTTGGTAGACTACCTAATTCAGTCACGCGAAGTACCGATGAACAATAATTTTTATACTCAACCCATCACCCAAAACTACACAAAGACGAATCTATGTTTTGATGAAAAAACACACACACACTCGAAAGAACACACTCTTCGTGATTTCTAATGGTATGATTATATATATATATATATATATATGTGTGTGTGTGTGTGTGTGTGGATAAATGTATATATATATATAGAGAGAGAGAGAGAGAGAGAAAGGTATATATGTATACACACAAACACTCACTCACTCACCCACACAAATATGTATGCATAAATAGATAGTATCCGTCTGTGTGCCCATATGCATGTATGGGTGCGTGCTTGCATATTTAACAGGATTCAGTATTTTGTACACTACAATCCTGTTACTTATTATTAAATATATATGCCAGTGGTGTAATGGTTATCGTCGTAGGAAATGGACACGGTGACATGAGTTCAAATCCTGGACCTGACTGATTGCATTTCACATTGCCTTAATACCCTTGGGAAAGGTATGAATCCAATTATTCTCCCTCCAGCTATGGGTAAATAGTAGGACAGACTAGGTTCTTCAGCCTTGGCGAGGCAACTAGTCTATGAAAAGGAAAACTCTGAATTCAAACCTGTAAAACTCCGCTTAAAAATTGACCTTGCGCCATATCCTGCCCGAGCGGAGGCGTTGGTAAATAGGATAATTGAATATATATCTATTTTTATATCTACACAAACACATACTGATTTACACAAACACAATAGAGGTTATATATATATATATATATATATATATATATATATGTGTGTGTGTGTGTGTGGTGGAGCATGCACGTACGGACATGTGTGTGTGTGAGTGTGTTGTATCTCTTGTGTGGTTATGTGTGGTTTTTATGTATATATGTACTCGCACGCATTTACATATAGGCCTATATATATCTTTTTTTTTCTCATACGTATTTAACTTTTTCGTCGTCTAAATGTTGCATTTATCATACAATTGCTTTTATCCTCACACACACACACATACACAAACACACATACACACTTAAATACGCTTAAACACATGCACACCTACACACATATATACAAAAACATTTCCATGTCCTTAATTGATACTTCATTAGTATTTGTTTGTGTGTATGTTCGTGCGTATGCTTGTGTGTGTGTGTGTGTGTGTGTGTGTGTGTGTGTGTGTGTGTGTGTGTGTGTGTGCCTGCGTATTTTTTAATACGTATTCAACTCTGTTCTGAGCCAAATGCGCTGTTGGAATAAGGAAGTTTGTGTTACATCAAGCACATGGGGTACATCTGCTTGCTGTGAAAATCACCATTTGGTATCCAACCTTTGATGCAACTTTCACAGCCCCTAGTCAGGTTATACCTTCTTTGTTTTTGTTAGAGTATATGACTGATGAACAGTTATTATTCACTTTTAAGGAAGTCTTGTCTTACCTCTCCTCCTTATTGATCTTAATCGTGAATCTTAAGTAATACATTCAGTCCCTCCCGTCCCTCAAATCGCTTATACGTACAAACTCATTTTTAAAACAGTCGCTTGGATATACACCCACTCACACAGGTTGCAAGAGTCCTTAATTAACACATGTAGAGTCTGGGCCTTCTCATCTAAATACAAGTATATAATCATCTGATATTTAAAACATATTTAGCAAATTCACCTTTTACGTACTTCTCATGAAATGAAAATCACGAAAGCCTTATAAATCGGAAAAATTCTATCCCATCCTGAAGCATACGTTCCTCTCTTGTTCTCACTCTCTCAATTCATTTTTTTTTCTTTCTCTCTTTTTACTTCTTGTGTCCTCATATATTCACGACCCCCATTAACAGACACACAAACTCCGACAGCAAACTGGTTTACTCACAACACTGATTATGGTTAGCCAATCCACTGTACTTAGCAGCGCCTATAACTGACCACAACAGACAAAACAGACAATGCTAAAACTACTCCTACTCCTACTACTACTACTGCTACTGCTACTTCTTCATAATCACAATTTTCATTACCACTGATGGCTTGGCGAGTTGCAAGATTTTTTTTCAGGTAATCAGCGTCGGTCATTTGACTAATTCCCGTTTAGAAACAATGAAAATATTATTTAAGCAACTTAAACTATCTCCACCTAACGATATTCACATATATAAAACAGGAGAAAAAAAAAGAGTATTTCTGCTAGAATTATATTGTCTGTTGATTGTGTACCTTCGTTTTTAAAGGTTAATTTTATACTTTTTTAAAAGTGTGATTTCATTAACTCTGAATATATCAAGTTTTGGTTTATTTTTTTAAGCTTCTCTCCCCTAGATTTTCGTGGATATATCAGTTAAATCTCAGTAATTAATGGCTATATATTTTGTTTGGAATTACTTTTTTTTTTGTTTTTTAGTTCCACTTTGTTTATTTTTTTAAAAATTCAGGTTTTAAAGAGAAAAGATTCAATGAATGAATTTTAGTTATCAGTCGAATTTTTTGTTTCATAACATTTACGCATTTTTATGATGTGCCTACGTATCATTTGCATTTAAAACAACATTCATCACAAATAGTGAAATCCTTTCTTTTCTATGCGATCTCATATTTTTAATACTTCAAGTTAGGTTAC
Organism: Sepioteuthis lessoniana; assembly: GCA_963585895.1. Classification (NCBI taxonomy): domain Eukaryota; kingdom Metazoa; phylum Mollusca; class Cephalopoda; order Myopsida; family Loliginidae; genus Sepioteuthis; species Sepioteuthis lessoniana. Next base: position 38,802,446 of record OY757906.1, on the reverse strand, counting down.
AGTAGTCCGGTACAAGTTAACAAGTGTTTGGCACTCAGTGGGAAACGAATTCTCTTGGACGATAATGGATATTGCAAAAAAAAATTGTTAATTAGTATTTCACGGGTCAATTTATCTTGTTCTTGTTCTTGTTCTTCTTCTTCTTGGGTTTCATGAAATCTTTTCTGACCAACAAAGACAGGAAGCGCTTTTTTTTCCTTTTTTTTTTTTTCTTTTTACTGATTTCTTATTTTTATTTATTCATTGTGCATTATTTGATTTTTCGTGGGGAAAGTTCAAGAATCTTGAGAAATGTGTTGTGCCAAATGTTTACATATGGAGAATAATTATCAGGGATGTATTAATTGTGCTAAATCACCCGCTTCGTGGACAGGCCGAGATTTTTTCAGCATGCGTTAATAATAATAATAATAATAATAATTTAGACCATCCAAACCAAAGCACTAAAAGAATCGGCGAGGATACTTAGGAGAGTTCGAGGAGAACGGAGAAAACTTGTGGTTACTCAGACTGCAATGAAAAACTATCATTTAGAAATGGTGTGAATTACTCCCAAGAAATAATAATAATAATAATAATAATAATAATAATAATAATAATAATAATAATAATAATAATAACATACCCGGAATCTATCCTAGACACTAAAACTTCTCTGGGACTTACAAATACAAGCAAATCATCAAATCTCGCGCAGGCCTAGTGATAGTTAACATTACACACACACACACACATATATATATACATATATATATATATATATATATATATAATTAAAAAGAGAACGTGCCGATCTTTGAGGTTCCAGCTGATTACAGAGAAAAATTAAAAGAAAGCCAAAAGAAAGATAAATATCTTGACTTTGTTAGAGAACTAAAAAGAAAACTATAAAACATAAAAGTGACGGTGAAACCAATTGTATTTGGTGCACTTGGAACAATCACCAAAGGAATAATAAAGAGGCTAGAAGACTTAGAAATCAGAGGACAAGTAGAGACCATCCAAACTATAGCATTATTAAAGTAAGCCAGAATACTGAGAAGGGTCCATGGGACTTGAGGAGACTTGCTTTCACTCAAACTCCAGCGAGAAACCATCAGCAAACGTGGCTATGAAAAACCCTCTGAAGAGTATAATAATAAACTATACAATAAGATAAACAATTCACTGCAAAACACAAGAACAAATTACCATGTAATTATAACTGGGATTTAATTAAAATGCTTAATTTTTGAAAAAATGTATATTTGTTCCTCCGAAATGTTAGAATTCTTTTTTTTTTTTTTATTTAGATTGAGCAAATCATATTCTATAATGTAATATTGATCATATTTCCAATAATAAGTTAAAATTATAATTATTCATAAAACATGATCTGAAAAAAAGGAGGAAAAACGAAAACAAAAATTAATCTTTTACGTAACATTCTGATAAATAAATAATGTAAAAAAATGTATCTTTTGGACATTAAATTGTTTTTAAGGGTTTTAAAAAAAAATAACAGTGTTTGACCATCAAGTTCTTTTTCCATATAATTCATATTGTCACTGTCATACTTCAAATACATATGTGTATGTACGCGTTGTCGAATTTGTACGTGTATGTATATAAATATATATCTGCTATGATGAAATATTCGCATTATTTAACATATTTATCTCAAGGAAACAAAAAACAAAAAAAAAAAAACAACAAAAACAAACTAAAAACAATCAAAACAAAAATCAAAATCAAAAACTTTTCTTTAATGTTATGCTATTTATATTTAAGTAGATGATTATTGTTCTAGTATATTTCGGTGTATTTCTTTCTATTCGTGTTATCTATTCGTAGGTTTCCGGATATTTCTTTTTGGCGGTCATTCGGCTACTTATCAAAAGTCTGTTTATTGTTCGCATACAAACAAAAATTATACTTTCAACTCCTTCTGTTTATTTGTTTGTTTAATTCGACGTTGATTTGCACACAAGCGAGTTTCTGTTGCACAGATAAATGGGTAGCAAACTAGTATATATATATTTCGAGCCTCACTTGATGCTTATTTTTTATAACGGGTTTGATAGACTATGCTCAGCAAAGTAAATCTTTCTTTGCCTCCTTCCAATATTCATAAGCTACAGAGTTCGAATCACACAAACGACAATACTTTTATATTTCTAAGCTAAGCTTGAGAAATATATACTATATATGCGTGATCAATTCTTAAAACTATAAGAGATTATTAGGAATATTCAAATACTATTAATTCATTTTCATACTTGTTATATATCACACCAGTCATTTCTTTTGTTTTTAACCAACAAAGAATTATATATGTTTCTAATCATATCTCAGTGAAAGATGATTTAACAGAAAAATAATTAAAGTAAAAATGAGAAATGTCATGAAACTAAGAACGACTATCTATCTATCTATCTATCTATCTGTGAGTATATATATATATATATATATATATATATATATATATATATATATATATATATATATATATATATATATATATATATATATAGTCATCCACAGACAGACTGTTTCGTTCTATCGGAACTCTTCAGTGTGGCTAAACACGCAGGACGCTCGAAATATATATGTAGAGAGAGAGGGACAGACAGAACTTTAATGATTATAATAAAAATATTTCAAAACAGTTTCTTCAATAGTCAAAAAAAAACGAAAATTATTCAACAAACATGTTAGGATGAAGTGTCCATAATACATACATACATACATACATACATACAGATATGCTTACATGCGTATATATATATATATATATATATATATATATATATATATATATATATACGGCGGGTAGATGGAAATTAATAAGGGAGTGAAATATAATACTCTATACAAGTGATTTCCTAATAATTTCAGCTAAGCCTGTATAAAAGAAGACATGATCAAAACGTATCAGATCGGAATCATCCAATTTTTTTCCTCTTCTAAATCATCAAATTCAGAATTCAAATGATTCTTTAGTGCACACCTGGGAAGCCTATAGAATGAACGATAGATAATTTTCGATTCTTTTATTTTTTTTTTTAATCAGAAATCAGAAACATTTTTTATCAGTATTTTTGGAATGCAGATTCGCAAAAGCATAGCAATCACCCTAAACTCACCAAAGTTGATATTTAAATATGAAGAGTAAGATATGAGTACCTGAAGTAAATTAAAAGATAAACAAAGGTGAAACTTTATACCATAACCAAATACGAGTTTCTGAGGTGATTTGACCAATGGAAAACACGCAGGAATAAGTGACAAGGTGACAATTTTGTAAAGAATTAACGTTTCATTGATTGTTTATTTCTATCTTGGTAAACAGAGCTTCAGTTTCGATACTTTTAACACACCTTGTAATTTGTTGGATTCTGCTCTTAGGTCATGGGTGCCAACAAATGAAACTTGATTTACACACCGTAAAATGTGCCGAATAAAACTACTTTTTAAAGCTGAAAAAAAAAAGTCTAAGCAACACAAAGGCTTAATTTAAATGACTGTGCTAAAATCCAAACCTTTCCCACATGTTGACTACTCTATGGTAACGATTTGGATTTTAACCCTGCCGTATAGGTCGACACCTAGTTTTGTAGATTCTTTAGTCGATAATTCGACTTATAGGCCGCAATTTACGGTAAGAGGGTGTATATATTTGGAAATAGAGCAGAGAGGATCATGCTTTCCTTTTCTGAGTAAAATATTACATAAAAATAATAACAATATTGGTAACAGTGTTAACTGTATATTTTGTAATGGACGATATAAAAAAAGATTGCACATTTTAAACTTAGCTGTTTCTATTGTATTACTAATACGTACACGTTGGGCCCCTTTGGTGATGTAATGGTGAGCAAGCTAGACTGACAAATCCACTTGAGTGAGTTCGAGTCGCATCTGGTGCCCCATTCATATAACATTGTGCCACATCTAAGCAAAAAGCTTTGTAAATTACTACTAAAACGTACAGGCAACTGCTGATTCTATTTAATAAGTAACAACTATCATGGATGAAGAGAGCACTTGTTTTGGACAATTTCTGTAAAAAAATATAATACGTCTTAAAATAAATAGCAACAAGAAAAAAGATTTAGTTTTACATATATATATATATATATAATTTTCCGAAGAGTTTCAGTGAACTGAGTTGACTATTAGATAATTAATATTAATATTTTACATTAAAAGTCATTAATCTAATTCATGTAGTCTGTCAGTTCTACTTGATTTCCTGTATTCGTGACCTTATTTATTACGTAAGATGATAGTCCCAACATCTATAATCAAATCCAAATAAACTCAGCAACAAGAACAACAAGAACAACACCAATAATAATAATAATAATAATAATAACAATAACAATAATATATATATATATATATATATATATATATATATATATATATATATATATATATATATATATGCACATTACCTATTATAAAATATGGATATTTTAATGAGGAAAGTATTTTTAGAATTGACATGAAAAAAGATGATAGAATAAGTTTAAATGGGAGAATTGTTTGTTAACAGAAATCTTTCAATTTCAAATTTATGGCTAAATCGAATCTACTTTACAAAATATATTTAAAGGAGTGAAACATAAAACACACGCACATACGCACGCACACACACGCACACACACGAGCGTGCACATAACATATACAGGCAACAGAATACTGTAATAATAATAATAATAATAATAATGATAATAATAATAATAATAACGATAATATGGAAATTGAAAAAACTGTGGAACTTGAAAGTTGACGGTAATACCAATCGTAATTGGTGCTTTAGGTACAGTCAACAAAAGATGGATAAAGGGTCTGGAGTACTTGGAAATAAGAGTACAAGTTGAGACTATCCAGACAAAAGCCTTATTTAAATCGGCCAGAATACTGAGGAGAGTCTGGGAGACTTGAGGAAACTTGCTGTCACTCAAATTCTACTGAGAAACCATCTGCTAACGCTGGCGTGAAAAACTCCAAAAGGACTACTACTACTACTACTACTACTACTACTACTACTAATAATAATAATAATAATAATAATAATAATAATAAGAAGAAGAAGAAGAAGAAGAAGAAGAAACCGAGGAAGATTCGACACAATCCGGATCACAGCTGTTGAAATTAGCTTAATTTACAAAAAAAAAAAGGCCCAGAGATCAAAGACTTGCTGTTACTAAGACTTCAGTTTAAATGCCTTTCATTAATATTGATGTGAAAAAACCCTCATTCTATAATAATAATAATAATAATAATAATAATAAGAAGAAGAAGAAGAAGAAGAAGAAGAAGAAGAAGAAGAAGAAAAATACGAATAATAAAATTGTGATTGGAGTACTCGATACAGTCACCAAAGGATTAGTACATGTACTCGAGGATTTGGAAATTAGAAGGCAAGTGGAGACCATCTAAACTTTAGGTTTATTGGGATCTGCCAGAATACTGAGTAGAGTCCTGGAAGCTTGAAGAGACTTGATGTTGCTCACACTCCAGTAAGAAACCATCAGCTAGTGCTGGTGTGAAAAACTCACAAAAACGAAAATAATAATCGTAGTGGCAGCATTAAGATAAAACAGAATACTGTGAAGAGTCCTGGAGATTTAAGGTGACTTCTGCTGCTCAAACTCCAACGCTAACGCTTGGATGAAAAACCCTCAATGGACTAGAATAATAATAATAATAATAATAATAATAATAATAATAATAATAATAATAATAATAATAAATCTTGCAAACTATCTATCAAAATTACATAAAAATCTGATTCAACACATCCTAGGGGTAAAAGCTAAAATCAATAATAAGTTATTAATGACTTCTAAAATACACAGGCTATTTCATTTTAGATTTTTACATGGGCTGTGGAGTTCCTGGTAAAACATCTTGGGTCAAATAAAGTACATTTCCGGATTTCACGGGCAAAGGAAACTACAAGGTCCTTATATATATATATATATATATATATATATATATATATATATATATATATATATATATATAAATTAGGCACATATATTTGTAACACACACACACACACACACATATATACATATACATATATATATATATATATACATATATATATATATATATATATATATATATATATATATATATATATATATATATATATTCACATACATTTTATGTATTACCCACACATATATGCCTGCTAATGAATAAACAAATCTATGTATTTATATATACATTCACATATATGCATGCATCCATTTTATATACATATGAATACACACACACACACACACACACACACACACACACACACACACACACACACACACACACACACACACACACATATCTATATATACACCTCATCTATAATCGTTACATTAACATTATAAGTGCGTTTTTGTGTATATGTGTATATGAATGCGGATATTGTTTGTTGTATACACTAGTTTGTTTTTGAGTCTATCTACGTATATTTTGAATTTAGTGTGGAAAATGAAGAAAGCAGTATTTTTCTCTTCGGCGTATCAACATCTCATATATTATGCTGAAATAACCCTCACTAATCAACACATATATTCATTCGTTTATCTGCTCTTATAACTGCTACAATTCATTTATTCTACAAACGATATAAAAATATTTAGTTCACTTTCATTCCAAGCAATAAAAATGCATAGAGTAATGTTTATTTAATATTTATGGCCCAAGAATTTGAAAAGATCAGTTCAGCAAAAGTATTTTAATAATGGTCTAATAAAAACAAGCTAAACAAAAAGTGTTATCTCTCTATCTTAATAAAATACTAATTTTCTTTCTTCTAATGGGTAGAGTGTTCGCCATTGGCCCAAGAGACCGGGTTTCAATCTCTGGTCGAATCATACAAAAAAAAAAAAAAAAAACGTTCTCGATGCCACATTGCTTAGCATTTAGCATTATAATGTACAGATCAAGTGTAAAGCGGAGCAATCCAGGAAAAGGAGTCGCACCTTCCCCAAACAACTCGGTGTTTTAGCTTATGAAAAGGGAGCCTTCAGGTCGCCCTCTACAACAGTCGCTAACTTTACTTACATTTTCATGTGTAGACATAACCCTGAAGTGGGGAGACCACGTGTCACAGTGGCTAACGTGGTGAACTTTGACATCCTAGTAAGCGAGTTCGAATTGCACGTGCGCAATAACGAAAAGGCATGATCAGCCTCTTTATCTGCCCTGCAGTTATGGGTTAAAAAATACCACTACTGTTCCTCTTCAAGGATGGTTTTGGCACTAAATAACCCAAAGACTGATATGCCGTTAAACCATGAAACCAAACAAATAGCATAAGCCTGAAAAAACAGCACCTCTTAGCGAGAATTGTTTTTAGTCGAGACAAGGAAAATCTTCCACACGAGAGGATGAAAGTATTTCTAGTTCCATTTTCAACTGAACGAGAATTGTGTGGGGTCATTGTTCGCGTTAGCCGTCATCTTTAATTCATCGAAATTATCGACCTAATGGAGATACTTATCAAATACTGATTAGAATCCTCTACTACTACTGAAAGAGAAGAATCAATATCATCAGGGACCGGTGTTACAACAGGAAACAGTTTAACGGTGGTCTAAAATGTTAATTAAAAAAAATTAAGTAAAACAATCAAAACCGCATATATATATATATATATATATATATATTTATATATATATATATATATATATATATATATATATATATATATATATATATATATGTGTGTGTGTGTGTGTGTGTGTGTGTGTGTTGGTGTGGGTGTGTGTGTGTCTGAGTCTGTTTGAAAATACATAGAAAATTGTTATTCGTCTACTACACTACGTGGATTTTTCAACAAGCATATGTGTGTGTGTGTGTCCGTGTGTGTGTGTCCGTGTATATATATATATATATATATATATATATATATATATATATATATATATATATATATATATAAAAAGGGAATATATATCTATAAAGGGAATATATATATATATATATATATACATATATATATATATATATATATATATATATATGTAAGTGTGCGTATATATATATTTCTAAGTGTATGTGTGCATGAACATGAGGGCTTGCATATATTCACACACACACACACACAGACACACACACACACACACACACACATATATATATATATATATATATATATATATATATATATATATATATATGGGGTGGTCAGTGTACGCGTGCGTGTGTTTTGGGGTGGTGAAACGTGCTCATATATAATTGCTTTTTACGAAAATCAAAAAATATCTATTTTTATCTATTTCTGACATATATATATATATATATATATATATATATAAAGAGATAGATAGATAGCCGGACAGTGTGCGGTTAATGAATACCGTTTAGGGTACTAATTATTTACATGAATCGCAAAAGACACACAAGGGAATATGTGATATCTACATGACTTGATGTTGAAGATAATACTATATATATATATATATATATATATATATATATATATATATATATATATATATAAGATATAAGATATATATATATATATATATTGGGACGTACTGCATGATTTTGTGTCGTAACGTATAGAGTCAAACATTGCTAGTTTCCAATCCCGAGTTTAAACTTACGAAATGATAAAAAATGAAGACTAGGCCTTGCATTTCCTTATAAAATGTTGATCTAATATGCATATATGCACATATATGTATGAATTATGAATCAGTACTTTTTTTAAATATATATATATATATATATATTATATATATATATATATATATCTCTGTGTGTGTGTGTGTGTGTGTGTGTG
>OY757906.1:38788658-38791158 GCA_963585895.1 Sepioteuthis lessoniana | reverse complement strand
TTTGGTTCAACAATTTCAGTTAAGGGGTGTGTTTATATATGTAAATATATGTTTACGCATACATATATGTGTGTGTGTGAATATATATATATATATATATATATATATATATATATATATATATATATATATAAATGGATAAAAGAGGCAATCAAAGATTATATATATATACATACATATATATATATATATATATATATATATATATATATATATATAAATAAATGGATAAAAGAGGCAATCAAAGATTATATATATATACATACATATATATATATATATATATATATATATATATATATATATATATATATATATACCATGTTGGTCGCTTTTTAAAATCAATCACATGCATATACGATTCATATTTCATATTTTCGCACCCGTCTTTGAACTTCTTGTGCCACTCAAAAACACATGAGCGAGAAATGGAGTGATCTGTATACACTTGCTTGAGCATTTTAAGTGCTTGCGATGGAGTTCTCTCGATGCGGATCAGCAATTTCAGGTTTATTTGTTACTTGGTGTTCATCGTTAGTTCCTCACTGCTCATAGCTGAACGACCTGAAGAAAGGAAGAAATACCCCCCACAAAAAAAAGAAAAGAAAAAAATTCAATGTTAGCCAAAAAACTTGGATTGCAGTTATATACTCTTAAGATATGTTAGATAATAACACAGTCTGTTTATCCCTCTTTCGCCCATAGCTCATGCTGTAGACCCAGTCCCACTGCCCTTCACACGGACCGACATTCTTTTTACAAGTAATTTGTCCATAATTTTTGTGGATGAGTTGCTAAGCTTATCATAGACGGCTAGTTATCAAGATTTATACTATTATAAATTTTCATTTGCCTTTATTTATATAGGAATAGATTTAACACACACACACACACACACACACACACACGAACGCGCACACACACACACACACACACACACACACTCACACACAGACGCGCACGGGCATGCAGACATATATAATTGTTATTCAATATGCCTAGCACCACAGTAATCAATTCTTCTTAACAAGAAAAAGTCCCCACAAAAAGTTACTTGTTTCTTAGTTGGGCCGATAACTTTTCCGTACTCTTTTGTGTATTGGAGAATGATTTTTTCCACTGGTTTATTCAGATTATTGTCCCAATCTAAATTGTCATAGCTCTACTGATTATGTAATAATTGACAAATACAAGATAACTCCTATCATAAATAAATAAGTTGGCCGACCGTAGTCGAGGGCGACCCGGGGACTCCCATTTCAATTGCTACAAAACCGAGGTGTAGGGGTGGTCGCTACTCCTTTCTCTGGACTGTTCCAATTTACCCTTGATCTGTACATTGTAATGCTGAGTGTTATGCTAGGAGGTATCATAGTGCCATTTTTTGAGTCTTCGGTATGACTCGACCTGGGATTGATCCTCAGTTTTCAGGACCATTGGCGAACACTCTACCCACGGTACCAATGGGCCGGTATTCCTATTAATTACAGTCGAAATAAATAACTAAACTTTCGACTGAATAATCTTTCAGTTCGAAATTCCCACATTTTACTGAATATAGGAGGTAAATAAGAAAGGCTTAAAAGGAACCAGGGCTAGGGCTAGGAAGTGCGGGTATCTACAAAAAAGAAAGTGAAGGGCCTATTTACAAATTTGTAAGTAGGATCCTCTACACAAAAATCGTTTCAAAGTCACAGGTTTTTATAATTCTATTTTCTATAAATCGGATCGCAAAATCGTTTAATCTTTCTTATGAATCTGTTAACCGTAAGAATGTTTTCGTAAGTTTTGATATTTAAAAACTCTTTCACGTTGGGCCCAATTTTAACATATCAATTTGATTTCAAACCGGCTCTGACTAGAACCACAGAATAATCTTGTTTATTATAACCAAAAGCAGAAAAATGAGATCGAATAAACCACAGGAAAATAAGTACAATTTCTCATCTCGAAAATTCATACACAAAACATGAATGGTTACGAGTAAAAAGAAAAAACAATATGAAGGTCGAGTAAAAAGTAGTGTGTGTGTTCATTTACCAAAATTTTCTTGTGTTATTAACCATAGAAATACACGTACACACACGAACAAGTGTCTGTTTATATATGTGTGTGTGTGTGCGTGTGTGTGTGTGTGTGTGTGCGTGTGTGTGCACGTGCAAGCGTGTTTTCTATGTTTCATTATCTCTGTCAATATATGCAGATAAATTTCCCTGCTACTTCCGTTTGGAGGTAAATAATAAAAACTTTTATTTATACTGAATTAAAAATCTGAAAAAATATGCAATATTACAATCACGGATGATACTTGATTGCGTGGTATAATTAAAGTCAACTATATATATATATATGTATATATGTGTGTGTGTGTGTGTGTGGGTGTGTCTGTGTGTGTGTGTCCGTGTGTGTAAATAGGAAAAAGGTTTTCAAAGGATGATTTTATTTTATATTTGAATTATTTGCCAATGTTAAATGTTTCGGTTTTTCTATTAAACCATAG
>OY757906.1:38781158-38783658 GCA_963585895.1 Sepioteuthis lessoniana | reverse complement strand
AGTTATGCCTCCATTCATCCGCCCACATTGTCTCAGACTCAACCTTGTGGTCTACAACAAGTGCCTGGTGGAGGTGTTACTGTTCTGGACCGAGAGTGTGGCTGCTTTAAGACCCTTCGTCTAACAGCAGAACTCTGCGCCATGCCACACAAACAGGAAAACCCAGTATTGGCAGATAGAAAAATTTTACGACTACATCACTCCCAAACTTCCCAGATTGAAATCCCCTTGAGTATTATGCGTGTGGTGTAGTTAAGAGAGATACCTACAAAACACCTGGTAGCATCAAAAATTAACTGAAGGCAAAGATAACAACAGCATTTACTAATTTAAACAAGGAGACTGTCGGAATAGCTTACTGGAGATTCTAAAATCATTTGAAGGTTACGGTTGAAGCCAATACCGATTTCTTTGAATAAATGGAATCCATGGTATTTCTTGATATTTTCATGTAATTTTGGTAAATATATCTGATTAATTGAGATGTCTGTGTAATGTTTATATTTACGTGATTAGAGCGTCCGTTTACCTATCACACCCTGTATATATCATATTAATATTCCAATAATACAAGGCACTGAATATTTAGTTTCAGCAATATTTGACGGAGAATTCAAATTATGAATTTAAAGACACAGTCTAAGGTAATAGGTACGAAAATACTGTATCCCTAAACTATGACAATAAAATTAGCTTTCCTTTTTTTTTTGTGAAATGAAATTACTCACATTCATTTTTTCATAATTATATATATATATATACATATATATACATATATACATATATATATATATATATATATATATATATATATATACATATATATATATACATATATATATATATACATATATATATACATATATATATATATATATACATATATATATATATATATACATATATATATATATATATATATGTGTGTATATAAAATGTTATATTAAAATGAGTAGGTCCGAAAATGATTCAAATTGAGCATTTAGATTTTTATTATTTCATTAATTTGTGCTCTCATTGAGCTAGTGGGTAAAGTGTTCGCCAATGGTCCAGAAGACCGGGGTTCAATCCCAGGTCAGGTCATACCAAAGACTTTAAAAATGGTACTTGATACCCCCTTTGCTTAACTCTCAGCAATAAAATGTACGTATCAAGGGTAAAGTTGAGCAATCCAGGAAAAGGTGTAGTGCCCTCCCCCTACACCTCGGTGTAGTAGCTATAGAAAAGGGAGCATTCTGGTTGCCCTCGATGACGGTCGCCAACTTGTTTCATACTTCATGCCGGCGAAGATTTGAATGGCAAATTCAGATACTTTTCTCTAATTGAACGAACAATCTTTATATATATATATATATATATATATAATCATGTGCTACTAGCATGGATTTCCTAACTCTCTCTCACCATCCATCACTATCATCCATCGCTTCAGGCAGGTTTTCCAGGCTGTATCATATCCGTACAGATATGTTGTAGCTAAGTTCTAGCTTGTCGACTTACACTTTCCCGTCCGTGTGAAGGGGTCCATAGGAGAACGTCACTTATGCGTTCGTCCTTGCTCCTCTAACAGTGTCCCGCATGTCTTATTCGTCTAATTTGAATGGTCTTCAAGATGGGTGGTAGGTGGCCGTGCAGCTATTGTTGTGTGGGATGTTGCTTCCAGAGTGGTGCATACATGCAGTAGTATGGACATAATGTCTCTATATGTATGTACGTGTTTGTGTGTATAAACATATATATGTCTTCATATGGGTGCCGATATATGTATGTGTGTTCGTGCCTGTATATCTATCATGATCATGATCATGTCGTGCCGCTAGCGCGGATATCTCTGACCCTCTCTCGCCACTCTTCCCTATCATTCATCGCCTCCAGCAGGTCTTCAGGGCTACATCCCGTATCGGCACATAGTTACTGTATGTATGTTCGAACTGGACGTCCTGCTTCTACTCGGCCATATGCGGGGGTCCATAGGAGTACATCACTTATGAGCTCGTCCCTCCTTCTCCAGCAGTGTCCTGCGTGTCTGGTTCGTCTAATTTGGATAGTTTTCGAGATGGGAGGCAGGTGGCTTGTGGGGTGTTGCCGTCAGGACTTATTCAATATTGCTCGCAACATTCTTGTGTAATTGCCGTCTAGCTTCTTCTCCAGCCGTTTTGTTAGCGTCCAAGTGGTGCATCCATACAGCAGTATCGAAACAACTGCTTCCTGGAAGAAACTGCGTTTCATTTTATCGGTCAGGTCTGATTTCCATACGATCGATAGCTTATCGATAGCAGTCCATGCCTTCGTTAGCCACGTGTCGATGTCTTTTTCGGTTGATGAGACAATGCTTCCTTGATAGGTGAATTTGTCAAACAGTTTCAGAGAGGTTCTGTCTCGTGTGGAAATGTCGCCTGTTTGATTAAAGCGCATATATTCAGTTTTGTGTGCATTGACATGGAGGCCAATGCCTGCGGCTGCTTGTTCCAAACTCAGTTAATTACCAAAACTTAGTAGT
>OY757906.1:38678658-38776158 GCA_963585895.1 Sepioteuthis lessoniana | reverse complement strand
TATATAATTTCTCAAATATATATATATATATATATATGGATGGCACTATATATATATATATTTATAGTGCCATTCTTTAGAGAAAATTTGGTACTAATCTCTCGGTTTTTATTGGTTAAAATAAGAACACAGCGTAAGAACTAAACATTGTATTAATCAGCACAGCCAGAGGTCTTTTTACTGGTGGTGTATGCTGATTGCATCGAAAATACTTCTTTCACGATTGATCGTTTAATTTGTTTTTACGTCATCTAAACCCAGTTATTTTATAGTTATAAGTTTAAAAAATTCGTTCATTGTACGTTCATATAAACATTTATAATGTTTGTTAGTTAGCCGACAGTAGTCGAGGGTAACCCAAAGGTCCCCTTTTCAATAGCTACTGTACCGAGGTGTGGAGGAGGGAGCTACTCCTTTCCCTGAATTCCCTCACTTACCCTTGATCGGTTCCTTATAATACTATGTTAAGCATGAAGGCATGAAGTCCCATTTTAAAATCTTTGGTATGATCCGCGTGATAAATACATCTAGAAAGGTGTATTTGACGCCAATATAAACATTTCGTTCATTGTTCTCTTCTGTCTTGATAAGTACACCCGCAGTCTCGATAATTTTTTAACACACCTCATGCAAACGATAAGGCATGTATGTACATATGTGTGTATATGACTCGACCGGTCTCCCGGGCTATTAACGAATAGTCTAACCATTATCCAATGGGCTGGTCATGTATAGTAGTAGTTACTTAAGAGTTTTATCTCTTCATTTTTATAATTTTTTTTTTTTTTTTGGTCATGTCCTACCAACTATGAATTAGTTTTAAGCAGATTTACCAGGTACTTCAGTGCTCCTTTAAAAAATCTTGCCCAGTCGGCTGGGGCTGTAGAATACAACGACTGCTTCTCTGCAGAGGGGTAAGACCCCCACCCAACGAGTGTCCTAATATATGACACTAAACAATCTGATGGTGTGGTTCCAGCAGTGCTGGAGCTTTGGGGAATGCGAGTACCCCTTCATTGCCATCGCTCCCAGGTCCACTCTGGCCCGGAGTGGTAACACCTGATAGGGCCCTATCTATGGGTTAAATAGAACTAACAGCATACTCATGCTAAAATGAATTGAGAAAACTGAATAGCTTGAAATAGAAAACTTTTTTGACAATTAAACCGTACTTACACTTAAACTGCGTGCTTATGCTTAACTGAATTATTTGAAATAGAACTGTTTTACGACATTAAAACTGTATTTACACTTAACTGAATTATTACATATAACTGCTTGAATAGTTTGAAATGGAGATGTTTTTGACAATTAAATTGTTTACTTATGCTAAACTGAACTGTTTTCAATAGAACAGATTATTTACATAAAAATGGATTGGCGTTAAATAACCTACAAAGGTGATATGCCATAAAACCAAACAAACCAAACCAAACCTTTAAAAAATCTATGAAACAGAGACACTACTTTCTGCAGAGATGTTTTTTTTCACAAAATACAGTATGAAGCAAGTGTAAAGTAGCAAAGTTGGCCACCGTAGTCAAGGGTGACCCGAAGGCGCCCTTTACAATAGCTGCTACACCGAGGAGTAGGGGAGGGCGCTACTCTATTCCTGGATTGCTCCACTTTACCCTTGATCCTTACCTTATAATGCAGAGTGTTTAGCAAGGCGGCATCAAGTTCTGTTTTCTGAGTCTTTGGCCTGAATCGACCTGGAATTGAACCCCGGTCTATTTACGAACACTCTACTCATTAGGCCAATTCGATAGTAAGCAGATCTAGTTCTGCGCCACTATTTTTTTTTGTTTTTTTTGCTCAACCAAAATTCAGTCTCAGATAAAAAAGAGTTGTTGACATGGAAGACATCAACACTATTATTACGATGACACAGCATTGCAACATGTTAAATCGCAAAATATCAAGAGATTGAACAAAAGAGAAAAAACTACAGCGGGAAATGTATGATGACTTCCTCACGAGTTGATTTGATATGGAGTGATTTCACAGTGTGCGCCGGCGAAGGCAAAAGTTCAGACTTAGGCATGACCATCACAAAAACAACCTCCCTTTCCCTGGCATTCTTAATTTTGTGGCGCCTCAGGCGTCAAGCTGTAAAATTAGCTTGTCAAACATGTATTGCTTGGAAGAAAGACCCCCTTGAACCGAGTGATTATCTTAATTACACTCATCTAACGTTCGCGCAAGGTGGCACCCGGAAAACCAAGAGAAGGCGAGCGCGTGAGATAGATAAATCTAGAAAGATGTATTGGACGGCATTATTAACATTTCGTTCATTGTTCTATTCTGTTTTGATAAATACAGCAACAGTCTCGATAATTTTTTAACACACCTCATGTGAACGATAACACATGCATGTATATGTGTGTGTGTGTGTGTGTGTCTTTCATAAAGATTTATGCTTGTTTAGTGGTTTGATCTACCAACTTGTAAAATCTGCATATGGTAATATAATTATAGACTCTGGTTGATTGTTTTAATAGTAAGTTGTGTCCTAACGAGACTTAGACGTCTTTACGTCCAGGTGAGTATTTGTTCAAGTCAAGAGAAACTTTACCAGTATGTGAAATATAATGCAGAATCGAATTTGATATATCCTTTTGAATGAAATAATTAAAGTACTTTATTAGTTTCCGGTTTTACTAAAATTTAGATATGATAATCAGTATAAAAAATTGATAGTTGTTAGATGAGGCTGACATCAATGGAAATATGCAAGTTGTTTAAAAAATTCTTTGTTGCCCTGAAAACAGCAGTGTTAGCCTTTGTGAAGATACTTGTTATCAGCATAGGAAGTGATTCGGCTTGCTGAGTTTAAATCCTGAATGAAGCTGACTTTTCAAAGAGCAAATACCCCTTGGAAATGTATGAATCTAACTATTCTCCCTCAAGGTATAGGTGAATTATAGATTTGGTTTGGTTTGAAATCTTTGTTTTATGACATATCAGCCTTCGTGGGTTATTTAATGCCAAATCCATACATGTAGAAGAATATCGGTGGTACTATTTAACCCATAGCTTGGTACATACCTTTTTCCGAGGGTATTAGTACGAAAGTGATCGCAATAGCTTGACTGAAGTTCGAATGTTCCTACTACGATGTCGCAGTCTACTATGTTAGCCACAGGAAACTTCCCGATAAATTGATGGGCCGACAGGAGTCATTAACTTTGTGATGGCAACCTGTCTAGGAGAAAGAAAACTTTGAATTCAAACCAGACTAGGAGAAAGAACACTTTGAACCTGTCTAGGAGAAAGAAAACCAGACTAGGAGAAAGAACATTTTGAACCTGTCTAGGAGAAAGAAAAACCAGACTAGGAGAAAGAACACTTTGAACCTGTCTAGTGGAAAAAAAACCTTTAAATTCACATCAAACTTTGAATTCAAACCAGACTAGGAGAAAGAACACTTTGAACCTGTCTAGGAGAAAGAAAACCAGATTAGGAGAAAGAACATTTTGAACCTGTCTAGGAGAAAGAAAAACCAGACTAGGAGAAAGAACACTTTGAACCTGTCTAGTGGAAAAAAAACCTTTAAATTCACATCAAACTTTGAATTCAAACCAGACTTAGTGTAGACGAAACCAGGTTATGGCTTTTATCTTCTATTTAAGTTTTTAGGCGATCCAGTCCGCAAAACTTTTTTTTAAGAAGATTTTCTGGATGAGAACGTTGAACGCTTGTATACAGGATTGAGAAATTTGTCAACTGACAAAGATGGCCGGCCTCAGCTCTTTCGATCTTACCCGCACTCAATCACGAATCTTGTCAACCCAATGCAAAATTGTTGACTTCCTTTCTCGTAATGTCTGAGTAGGTTTCACATTTAATTAGACACATATATCTGAGAGATTTAAATGTTTCTTTGAGTTGTTATTCAGAACAAGATTTAGTTGTCATCGAATCTTTTCGATCAAGCAGAGACATTAGTTTTTATCTTTGTTTATTTTAACTTATTTCTATTTCCTAAGATTCGTGTGTTTTTTTTTTTATAATGATAAAAATATTTACTCTTCACACGGGTGCTCATCTCACACTAATACAGCGAATGAAAACAAAGTTTATGAAAATAGAGAGCAACCAATTGCAGTGAGAGAAATAAATAAAGAATACACCTATATAGCTTAAGTGATATCTAACAGTCAGCCAAATCAGAATCTGTAATATCATGGAATTAAAGACTCTCAAGGATAAAGGGTGAGATTTCGGATCGCATCTGCTGTCTATTGTTGATTTCCGATCCTCAACAGTATAGGCAGTTGAGCAGCTGCGTCAAAAGGAAACAGAAATAAGATTGAAGAAATAAATTTAAAGAAAATTAAAAGGACTAATCTTCATATAAGTAACTCCCTTTACCTGCATTTTATTAGACAACAAACCAACAAAACATAGATAGTTTAACAAGTACTCTCATTTAAAATGAAAAGAAAAAATACTGATGCTGGATTTTAGAATACTTTAATTTCAAAATTTAAAGATTAAATGAAATTGCATCAACAACTGTGCAATATTTATAATAAAATGATGGTATATATACATATATATATATATATATATATGTGTGTGTGTGTGTGTGTGTGTGTGTGTGTGTGTTGTGAGAAAGAGCAAATGAGAGAAAAAGAGAGAGAGGAAAAGAAAATTAGATAGATAGATAGATAGATAGATAGATAGATAGATAGATAGAACAAACATGACGAGAGTTGATAGAGAGATGTTTTGAAGGTTTGACTAAATTTGCAAGAAAAGCAAAGAACTTAGCGAGAAAAGATTTAACTCTCTCTCTCTCTCCCTCTCTCTCTCTAACTATTCATATCTCTCATTCTAGCTGTCTCTATCTGTCTGTCTGCCTCTCTCTCTCTCTCTCTCTCTCTCTCTATCTATCAATCTATATATATATATATATATATATTATTGCGTGTGAATATGTTTGTGTAAGTGTGTGCATGTGTTTGTGTGTGCTGTAAACTACATTCTCACTAGACCAAACTGCCAGGAATTCTTTCTTATTTCTTAAACTGAAAATTATTCTGAAGAGTAACATTTGACTGTAAAGAGGACATTTGAGAATTATGACAGTTCAGTTTCAAACGATTTCACAGTATTGACTTACTTGAACGGCATGCCAACCAATCCATGATTATTCTATCAATAGAGGTTAGGGAATCGCATTCACTGTACATTCATATTAACATTTTTTCTTCTGTTATTTCTATTTCTTATGAGTTCTTTATTGGCCTAATGAGTCAGGTGTTCGCCAATGGTCGGGGAGACCGGGGGTTCAATCCCAGGTCGAGTGATACCAAAGACTCAAAAAATGGTATTTGCTGCTACTTTGCTTAGCACTCAGCATTATAAGGTAAGGATCAAGGATAAAGTGGAGCAATCCAGAGAATGGAGTAGCGCCCTCCCCTCGGTGTAGTAGCTATTGAAAAAGGAGCCTTTGGGTCACCCTCGACGAAGGTGGCCAACTTTTAAGATATCATACATTCCTAATCTAATAGAAATTACTTACACTTAGTTTTGTATGATTGCAAATACTCATAACTGATACAAATAATTACGTGGTTTTAAGTAATTATTTTTACTTAATTGCTGTAATTTGTTTGAATACATTTACACGGTTTCAAGGGCCTAATAATAATCCTTAGTAAACAATAATAGCTTTAAATAACGAATACAAATGACTTAAAATTATATGACATCGCACATTATTATTGGATACGAATCATTCTTAAACAAATCTTTTTGACCCATAGATGAGACTCTAAAAGAAATTAGTCTCAGTCGACCTGGGAGTAATGACGATGAAGGTATACTCCATACTTCCCAGAACTCTAAAACTGGAGCCACTCAATCAAATATAATTCTGTATCATGCAGAGACAACGTTTCTGGGGTGGTCTTCTCCCTCTGTTGGTGATATAGTCAGTGTAGTTTTCGCCTTGCCGCGAAACCAGAATAAAAAAAAAAAAAAAACTTCTTCTAAAAGAAGATTTTCGACCCTATAGAAATCTGTCTGCAATAAGTGCTCGAAATTTATTTCTCATCAACTGTACACACATCTTCAATAATGTTTTCATCTTATTTTCTTTAAAGAAATTTGCTATCATTTTTCAATAAGATCAAGAGACATAAAGCTTATATATATATATATATATATATGGAGTGAGTAAGAGTGACAGAGACAAATAAAGCTAATATCAGCGTATTTGCTGGTTGAAATATAAAGTTTTTACATCCGCAAATACGGTTATGTGGGCTGCCTGCAAATATAAAATCTTTAACTATCAGTCTAGTTGACTTTTTCGTTTTTTTTTTTTTTTTTGTTTTTGTTTTTTGTTTTTCGTTTTTTTTTTTTGATAAGCCTAAAAACTAAATAGAATAGAAAGGAGTCGGGAGGTTTACGACTGAAATTAGTGACGCATACAAAATGGGTCTGAACGTAAATTCGATTCAATGAAATTAAATCAAATAATATTTTCTCATTTTCTTGAACGCCGTCCTGCATAATATAAATATTTACAGCAACTCTCGTCAAAAGTTCATGAAAATGTTCATGGAGCATAACCCTGTCAACTCGACTAAATTACGTTGATGCCGACGTTAAAAAGATTACAGGAGAAGTTAATCATTTGTTTGTACGTTATACTTAGCATAATGAATATTTCAATGTCTCATGTTATTCTATCTATCTATCTATCCATCTATCTTGTATGTTTATCTATCTGTCTGTATTGTCTGCCCATCTATCTTTGAAATATTTACTGATCTATGGCTGAAATATCTATCTATCTATCTATCTATCCGTATGTCTGTCTGTCTTTCAGTTCATGAAATATCTATCTATCAGCCTATATCTCTATCTAGCAAGCTAGTTTTTTTTTCTGCCCCTGAAATATCTATGTAATTTCTCTCTCTCTCTCTCTCTCTCTCTCTCTCTCTCTCTCTCTCTCTCTCTCTCTCTCCCTCTCTCTCTCTCTGAATTCTCTTTCCCAGAGAGAGAAAGAGAAATTACATAGATAGATAGATATCTCTTTCCCTGTCTTCTATCTCACCCATATATATATATATATATTCGATTAAATAAGAACGACATATTGCTTCTGTCTATCCTATAGTCAATCTATTCAATTCTTCGTATAAGTCGTTTGATGTCATGATGGAATGAATTAAAAAAGGTGCCATATTTTCCCCAAGTAATTTCAGCCCCAGCTGGAGCTATCTTCGGAAGAACCAACAGTGAAATGACAAACGAAATGACGAGTCTTATGCATTTATATACAGTAGGGAGAAGAACGAGTGGGAGGGGAATTTATGATAGAAAATTAAAATTAGGAGTCCATGTTTTACAGGAAAACGAAATATAAACTTTTTTTCAGGTTAGAACATTGCATATTCAAACATAAGTTATATTAATGGCCCAGAATGACTATTGGGTAATCAGATTTCTTATATTACGCATCCATAGACGAATATCCACTAGCCATGAATGTGGTTGTATTTTTTCTCTTTCTGAGCATTTCTTTGAAATTCTAAAAAAATATTTTTAGCAATATATTAGATTTTTGGCATTCCTAGTGGACAAAGTAAACCTAAATTCAACATCAATTTAGTTTCATCCGTTTTGTATTTGACTAAAAAAGGAATGTACATCGTTTTTATTAGGCTAAAGAGACAATATGGCATAGAATTAAGAACAAATACATCGACGAGAGCACATAGAAATGCAATAAGCTTGCGACGAAAATAAGGACTCATTGAGATAAAAAGAACTTAAAAACACACACACATATTCTTGGATAGTGGCCATTTCTCTTGAGTGGCGTGAAAGAGAAAATATTTGTTACTTTTGAATATGGTGACGTGCTGTGTGGTTGAAAAAAGTTAATAAGTAATTCTCATTAATAATATGGACGCCCAACTTTGAATTTTAAAAATTTGAAAAATTCCATACTATGCATGAATAATTACAATATATATATATATATATATATATATATATATATATATACCTTTAAGAAAAAACTAAAATCCGGTCACTTTTAGAATTATAGATTAATTTCCGTCCTGTTATGAGTATTGATATGAATCAATAACTCCAAATTTAACAGGACTTCTTCAGATCCAAATGGATATAATGAATACAGCCAGAATGGGGGGGGGTCGTGTGCACAAGAGGGAAGAGTGTGAGGGGGGGTTAAGAGCGGTTAAGAGTCACCTCCCCTTTAGGCCAGTTCCGGTTTTCTTTAGTTACCGGTCGGGACCATGACAAAATAACTAGACGTAGATTCTAATTTACTTTCTACAATAATTCAAACGACATTTTAACGTAATTCTTAAGATATAACAATAATTTAAGGAATTATAACAATTCCTATTAACCATAAGCAAAGACTACAGTGATACATATCTTAAACTTAAAATCATCCGAGCATCCAATTATTCGGCCACCTTTTCTCTGAAACGTACACACGCCCGAGCTCACATGGTGGGTTCCTACATTTCTTTTATTCCTTTTACTTCATCTGTCCCAATTTAATCCTATTTTTATAGCTAATCAATCATTATCTTCGATTTTCGTCTATAGTTTAAATTCATTCCAATGCCTGTATCTTGCTATTAAATCACATCTCTGATTTAATTTTTCTGGGTTTGGGTATAACATAATTTGTATCTTATATATATATATATATATATATATATATATATATATATATATATATATATATATATATATATATATATATGAACACTGGAAATAAATACGAAGTATGTAAGTGTACAAACCACAATGTCTTTGGAATATCTTCAGATGATGTCTCAAAATAGATGAAACCCATTTAAATGACATTGATTTATTACTGAGACAAGTACAATGGCGGTCATTTGGAACACGTCCAATAAAAAAAATGTATCCTTTGGGCTAGAAACACGAAATCAAATGTTGTTTCTTTTAATTGTTATAATGACAGTTTCCAGGACATGTAATCATTTTGAGTTTCTTGTCTCAGCAATAAATTATAATGATATTAATGGATTGCATCTATTTTGAGACAATTTTCAATGGTCTTGTCTCCAAATAAGTAGTGACACAAAATATTTTTCTTCTCTTGTCCAAGGCATAGGGATCGAGGATTAATAGTTGTTATAATATACTCTTTTTAGATCTGAAACAAAAAAGGAATACAACATTAAGTGGATCCAATGCATATTGAGACATCCTATATTAGCAGTCACATGAGTCCCGTGAATATTGAAACACTCTATATTAACAGTCACATGGGTCCCGTGAACATTGAGACACTCTATATTGGCAGTCAAATGGGTCCCGTGTATATTCAGACACTTTATATATAATTTGAATTATTTGCTTACGTTGAACGTCTCTGTTTTTAAACTTTTAAAATCATTCTCTGAAGACTTTTCTTACATATATGTATTACATACACTTTTCTTTTATATATATATATATATATATATATATATATATATATATATATATATATATAAAGTAATGTTGGTGACCTTAGTCGAGGGTGACCCAAAGGCTCTCTTTTCCATAGCCATCATACCGAGGTGTAGAGGGGAGGGCTATTCTATTCCCTGGATTGTCCCGCTTTATCTTGATCCTTACCTTAAGCCAGGCGGCATCAATACCATTTTTTGAGACTTTTTTATAACTCGAACTGGAATTGAACCCCAGTATCCCAGACTATTGGCGAACACTCAACTCATTGGGCCAATGGCCTGGTTACTGCAAATAAGATATTTTTTGCATAAAAAAGACTGCTTAACGCTTTTATGGCAGAGCAGGTACAAAACCAATAAATAGAAGAATTATGGACGCTTTAATCCGTTACTTGAAGTTTCAAGTTTCTTACGCAGTCTTATGACAAAAGTGTGAAAAAAGTGGCCAATCTAGCACCTACATAGTGTGAGTTATAGTAACGTAATGATATGTTAGTTCACGTGACATTTGCATAAAAAAACAACGTGGTTCTATGTTAGTACACATGATATTCAAACCAAATTTTTTCTCACTTGAATTTGGATACAGTGTGTAAGTTTAAAACTGTTAATTTTCTAGATGTCACGTTCGATTCGAAGAGCAACACCTGTTAACCAGACAGAAAATCGAAAATCGAAAATCGAGCCGATACACATAAATATTAAATTTGATCATCCACTCATCACACCTAAACATTTACGAATCAATGGCTCATAAGATAGCAACGAATTTTAACAATAATAATTGTTTCAACAAAGCGAAAACCGATTATGAAACAGCCCATAAAAATTTAGATATACTCTAAACTGAATTACACAAGTCACGTACATGCTGCATGGCCTGGAGAAGAAACCAGGTGGCATTAGGCTACACGTAAATGAAAATAAACAGAGTACGTGTGTTTCACATGAGAAGGAGCATTCTCTACTCTAACATATGAAATAAGTAGAAAAGATCATGTACCAGGGCAGCAGTCTCATCAACTGAAAGTGATCTTAACATACACCAAGTGAAAGAGTGAACTGTTATTGATTGGTTATCGATCATAGGGAAGTCTGATCTATCCCCTAAAATAAAACGGGATTTCTTAAAACTGTGGCTGTGTCAATACTTCTGTACGGATGCACCACATAGACTCAAACAAAACTCATTGGGAAAGAGCTTGAAGGGAACTACAAAAGAATGTTAAGAGCGTTATTGAACAAATCTGTGAAGCAATACACCACGAAACGACTGTTGTACGACCACTTACCTCTCATCTGAAAAAAGAAAAACATTTATGTAAGACGAACAAGATATGTCGAACAAAGATGGAGAAAAAAAGGACCGACTCATAAAGGAACTTTCTTCAATGGAGCCCAGCACGTGGACGAGCCAGTGTAGGCTGACCAGCAAAAACTTATTTACATCAGCTCTGTGCGGACCGTGGATGTAATTTGGAATTCATGCCAAAAGCAATGGGTGATAGGGCAGGATGGAGAGAGAGAGAGTGAAAAAAGAGAGAGAGAGAGAGAGAATCAGGAAAATCGTGCTGTCAGCATGACTTGATGATGATGATGATGATGATGATGATGATGAATTACAAAGCGACAATAATAACAAAAGAAACAGAAATATACACATTATATAGAACAACACGCGATGCATCAAAGGTGTCAAAATTGCAGTAGGGAAAATATGTTTTCTCGTTAATAAAATAAATATAAAAAAAACGACAAACACTTGATAAAATCTATTACACTTAGGCAATTCTTTAAAGAAACTAATTTTAAAATTAATTTTTGTTGCATGAAAATATTGAAAACAGTCATTAACAGGCATAATTTCAAAATATTAAACAAAAAAGATTATAACCTGAATGAGAGATGCAACTGAAGGAATAGAAATAAATGCCCCTTGAACGGTAATTGCTTGATTAAAATGATATAAAAGGCGACTGAAAATAAGGAAGATCACAACAACGATGAAAGCATATACCCCAGTGTCACTGAACTGAATTAGAAAAACAGAAGGTATAAGCATTATCTTTGCTTCTCTAACCAAATATATTCCAACTCTACAACATTATTCAAATGTGTATGAAAAATAAAAGGAGTAAAGATGAATAATAAAATGGGATATTGTGAAAAAAGTACAAGCTTAAAAGAGGAGATTCTGTCCAGACGAAAAATTGTGCATCTTAGAATATGCTGAAAGCAAATCACTAAGCAAAAGAAACAGATAGATATGAAAGTGTAGACATGTTAATGAATTTCTCTTGTATTACCTACTACCAGACCCTGATTAATTCCATCATTTATCATCCTAATTTTTCGATTAAGAGAAATTTTGGCAGGGGCGTTGAATGACACGTGAACTAACATCTCAACAAGTGACTATACCTCCCGAAATATAGACACTTCATTGGCCACTTTATCATCCTTCCAAAATAAGATTGTGTAAGTATTGTGAAACATAAAGTAACGTATTTATAATGCCCATAATTATATATATATATGTGTGTGTGTGTGCGTGTGTGTGTGTGTGTGTGTGTGTGCTTAAATACACACATGTTCCAATTTCGTGTCCATAATTTATTGCATCAATGGATATGAATGCAGCAAGCTATCAATGTGTATATGATTTGTTATCATATATTTGTGTGCAAAAATACCAATATGTATATTTGAAATTTAGATTATTTGAAAGCTCTTGAAATATTTGAAGACAATAAGCTTCTCATTAAGATGAAATGTTAAAAACCTTCAATTTTCATTAGCATGAACTTATAACCGTATATTTGCATTTAAAGGGAATTTTTTCTTTCTACTCTTTCTCTATTTTTTCTTTCTTTCTCTATCTCAGGGAAGTCTCTGACGTGTAGTGGCTAACGAGCTGGACATCGTAGTAAGTGAGTTCGAACTCATCTCACACTATTACGTCCGCTTTCGGATTCTTACCCTCGGAAAAGTCATGAACCCTCTTTGTAATCCAAGCTATGCGTTAAATAATACCACTACTATTTTTCAACAAAGACTGATTTGGTATGAGGTAACCCATGAAGATTTACATGCCATAAAACAACAAAACTCTCTCTCTCTCTATATATATATATATATATATCTCACTTGCCAAGTAAACAAGAAAGGGAAAACTTCCTTCTTTCTATGAACAAGGCAGAAAGTTTTTACCCAACAGCCAGCTAGATAGCCGACTTCATCTCTTACGGAAGATTGAATTATAGAAAATTAATAAGAAGAAAATGGTTGAAAGTGAAGAAGCAAAAGAGAGATTTAGTGGTTTAGCCTTCTCTAATAGCACATATTAATGAGATGTTTATCAGTGCAATACGTTTAAAAATGAACTCCCGGTTTCTTATAAAAATAGGCAGATATTTAGGGTCCTAAGCCGATCTGTTTTGAAACATAAATAGTCTTGAAATAATTGATCCTTGATGATTATTTAAGACAGAAACCAATCGTGATTAAAAAAATATTGAACATACTAATCAATGTACTTTTGTAAGAAAATTTTACACACTTATATACGCTCACACACATCGTGATAATTATTATTATTATCATTATTATTAAAATTATTTAGCTCTCCATAAATTACAAGATTAAAGGAACAATAAAGAAATATATATATATATATATATATATATGGTTGTGTGTGTGTGTGTGTGCGTACATACATATATACTTGCACATAATGCTATTTAAAGAATAAACAGATGAAAGGTGAAGCAGTTATATATCTATATACACATCCCCTAACTAATTCTTGTCAAATTTATTAACCGCCAATTTCACCACCTCCCCTGTTTACAAGGTCATATTTACCAACCCCTCCGCTCGGGCAGGATATGACACAAGGTCAGTTTTTAAGCGGAGTTTAACAGGTTTTAATTCAGAGTTTTCCTTCTCCTAGACTAGTTGCCTCACCAAGGCTGAAGAACCTAGTCTGCCCTACTATTTACCCATAGCTAGAGGGAGAATATTTTGGATTCATACCTTTCCCAAGGGTATTAGTGCTATGGGAAATGCAATCAGTCATGTCCAGGATTTGAACTCGTGTCGCCGTATCCATATCCTGCGACGCTAACCATTACACCATGGGCACCTCCTGTTTACAAGGTTACCATTAGCCCATCCCTCTTCACCCTCTATTTATATCTCCTATCACCATCACCACTAGCAGCTTTAATACTAACACCTTTGCCAACACATTGGAAGCATGCTCGGCCAAATCTGTGAGTCTTTCACCTAAGAAGACGAATACTACATCCTCCTGATAGATAGATAGACAGAAAGATAAATAAAAAAAAAGAATTGATTTTGAAGTTTAGTTCAGCTAGACAAATTTTAACCATTAAGAATGGGCTAATGTGTTTCAAAATACTCCTCTTTGTATTCCATTGATCGAAGCACTTCTGATATTCGTTTTTGAAATGTCACGAAGCTGCATCATCGTAGTTATTCGAATGCTCTTTGTCTTTATCCTCGAGATAAATTTTCTGTGGGTGAGGCAGAGCCGCTAACATGATAGACTGGGATATCGTAGAAATAGCGATCATTCTCCATTCATGCTATTACCTTCACTTTCGGACTAAGACCTTCGGAAAAAAGTATAAATCCCATGATCCTCCTAGCAATGGGTTAGATAGTATCATTGATGTTCTTCTACTAGGATAGTTTGGGTAATAAACATCTCAGGACGTGTGATATGCCATTAAACGATTAATAATAATAATAATAATAATATGGGCGTTTTAAACGACTAGAAAACAACATCTCACCCTAGAAAACCTAGACCTGGCTAAGAAAAGGAAACTTTAAGGGAGAAACAGAATCTCTCCTAATAGCAGTACAAAACAACACCATAAGAACCAATCATATCAAAACAAGGATAAGACGCAACTAAATAGCAAATGCAGGCTATGCAGTGACAAAGATGAAACCATCAATCACATAATAAGCGAATGCAGCAAATTAGCACAGAAGGAGTATAAGACTAGACACGATTCGGTCGCCAAAGTGATCCACTGGGAGATGTGCAAGAAATTGAATTTTGACCATACGATCAAATGGTATATGCACAACCCAGCACCTGTCCTAGAAAATGACACACAAAATCCTCTGGGACTTTGACGAACAGACGGATCACCTAATCTCGGCCAGAAAACCAGACCTTATTATAATCAACAACAACAACAACAAAAAAAAAGAATTTGCATAATTGTCAACGTTGCTGTTCCGTCTGACCACAGAATAAAACTGAAAGATTATGAAAAGAAGGATAAATATCTCGGCCTTGCTAGAGAATTGAAAAAAAAACCAATAAAGGTGACAATTATACGAATTGTGACTGGTGCTTTTCGCACAATAACTAAAGGATTATTAAAGGGACTGGAGGACTTGGAAGTTGGCGGCCAAGTAGAGACTATCCAAAGGACAGCATTACTGATAACGGCCAGAATACTCAGAAGAGTCCTGGAAACTCGAGGAAACTTGCTGTCACTCAAACTTCAGTGAAAGACCATCAGCTAACGTTGATGTGAAAAACTCTAAAGGAAAAAACAACAACAACAATGATAATAATAATAATAATAATAATAATAATAATAATAATTTTCCGTTTAGAAACCAAGAAAACATCGCTTGTTGTTTCATTTTGTGTGTATGGACAATCTTGGTCTGACACAAGACCATGTTTTCCTAAGAACTGGCAAAAAATAATATGCAAACAACTGATTAGAAGATTTTGATATATATATATATAACGGTAGAAACAAAACCTAATCGATAGTCAATAAATAAAAACGTCTTGAAGAGGTGGAGGACATTACTCAAAATACGAAAGTGTTGCTTCATACAATTATGAAAAGTTATATAGAGGTTAGCAGAGAAAAAGAATTCACTGGAATAAGTGATATTATAACAATGGTAACAAATCTAAAGAAAATTAACGTTTCATCCATTGTTCATTTTACTCTTAGTAAAGGATCAGTTTCGATAATTTGAACTTACTATTTATATATATATATATATAAACCAGGAGCATTCAATAAGTTTCAAGACTTTTTTTGTATGGACATTTAAAATCGTCCTAGACTCTTGAAAATTCAGCATGTTATTGCTATACATCTTGAGATGACTGACGAATTTTTATGATTTCAGGCTTAAATGAACAGCTACAGCAAGAATTGGAATACACCATACTAAAGCCTAATTGTCACAGCTGGTGAATTTCAAAAATGCTGTCTGACACTTTAGAAGAACGATACGCAATAAAATTCTGTTTTAAACTAGGAAAAAATGCCACAAAAAATTATGGAATGCTCCAAACTGCTTTTGGGGCATCTTGCATGAATCGAGCATCAGTTTTTGAGTGGCATAAGAGATTCAAGGAAGGCAGAGAATCTGTGAGGGATGATGAGATATGTGGGAGGACTAAGGAAGTCAATACACCAGCGTTGATTGGCCAAAGGGTTAGGGTTAGGGTTACTATGTTGAGTTTTTAAGGGAGTTCAGGAAGAGATTCCGTCGGAAGAGGCCAGCACTCTTCAAATCGGGTCAGTGACATGTCCTCCAGGACAATACACCAGTCCACAACTTCACCCTTGTCACAGACTATTTGACCAAAATGGGAATCAAGACAGCTCTTCACCCTCCCTATAGTCCAGACCTTGTTCCCTGTGACTTTTGGTTATTCCTTAAGCTCACAGGCTGTCGTTATGAGACGATTGAGGAGATGAAAGAGGCTGTGACGAAGGTCATTGACACGCTCACACAAGAGGAATTCTATGGGGGCTTCCAGAAGTTGTTGGAATTGTACAATAAGTGCATTGCAGCCGGAGGAGATTCCTTGGAAGGGGACTAGAGTTTCATGTGTGTACTATCAATAAAAGTGCCCATACGAAAAAAGTCTGGAAACTTATCGTATGCACCTCGTGTATATATATATATATATAGTCATCCACAGATAGATCTGTTTCGTTCTATCAGAACTCATCAGTGTGGCTAGACATATTAGTTTTCCGTACCTGGGATCGAAACCCGGTTGACTCAAACGCCAATCCAAGCTTCTAACCCTTCAGTCACGCGGAGCTCGCGGCATCGAAGTAAATTTTAAACGGTTATGAATCACAATTACTATTGTTTCACCTACATCTGTTTAACGGCTACCGCGACTTCAATTCATATATGAAGAGGCTTGCAATAAATGCTAATTGCAACACGATTACTTCATTCGCCGGAGAACTCAACCCTACGGGGTAGTGGAGTATATATATATATATATATGCATCATTTCTTCGTTAATGCAAATTTCATTAAACAGAATAGACATTTTATGTCTACATATTTTCTTCTGGATCCGTTCGAATTCCCGTATTACTTTTATCGTATTCGGGGGGAATTGATTTATGCATTGTCTAGTTGTATGTAGAACGTATTAGAACAATATTAGAACATCAAAATAATTAACAAAAACTTCAGATTCTCGAAGCACTACATATTAGAAACCTGCAACCAACACTTAATAGAATTAATTTTCGAACCAGTGCTAATGTACTTAAATGTCTTTAGCTACTGGTACTAATTATAGAATTACATTTAAAAGCAAACGCCATAATCTTCAACGGCAAAGACGTCCTTACACAGTTGTAATATGTTAAAACAAAAGTTACATC
This sequence comes from Sepioteuthis lessoniana, assembly GCA_963585895.1. Taxonomy (NCBI): domain Eukaryota; kingdom Metazoa; phylum Mollusca; class Cephalopoda; order Myopsida; family Loliginidae; genus Sepioteuthis; species Sepioteuthis lessoniana. The sequence goes on along the minus strand of OY757906.1, from coordinate 38,758,958 downwards.
ACTTTTGTAATAGATCCTCCCCTGATGATGGCCCAAAGTCGGGCAGAAAGTACTAGGGATACATACAACTATGGACAATACATAAATCAATTCCCCCCGAATACGATAAAAGTAATACGGGAATTCGAACGGATCCAGAAGAAAATATGTAGACATAAAATGTCTATCATGTTTAATGAAATATATATATATATATATATATATATATATATATATATATATATCATCATGTCGCGCCGCCTGCGCGGATATCCCTGACCGTCTCTCGCCATTTCTCCCTATCATTCATCGCCTCCGGCAGGTCTTCAGGGTTACATCCCGTGTCCTCACACAGCTGCTGTATGTAGGTTCGTGCTGGTCGTCCCACTCTTGCATATCCATGTGTGGGGGTCCACAGGAGTACATCGCTTATGAGCTCGTCCTTGCTTCTCCAGCAGTGTCCTGCGTGTCTGGTTCGTCGAACTTGTATAGTTTTTGTGATGGGGGGCAAGTGTCCGTATAGTTGGAGTCTCGTGGGGTGTTGTCGCCAGGACTTGTTTAATACTGCTCTCAACATTCTTGTATAATTTCCGTCCAGCCTCCTCTCCAGCCGCTTCGTAAGCGTCCATGTGGTGCATCCATATAGCAGTATCGACACAACCGCTGCCTGGAAGAAACTGCGTTTCATTTTGTCAGTTAGGTCCGACTTCCATATGATCGAGAGCCTATCGATACCTTTGCTAAAGTATTTCAAGTTGAAGTCTCTGTCGTGTAGTATTGACTAACGTGCTTGACTGAAGCATATATATAACTCCAGTCGCGCTATTACGTTCACTTTCAAGCATCCGGAATGTATGAACCTTTTCATACGCCAGCAGTTTTTTTTAAAATAATATCACTACTATTCTTCAATTAGGATGGACTTGGTATCAAATAACCCACTAAGACTGATATGCCATGTAACAAAAAAGAAAGGTATTTCCGCAATCTTTTTGTTTAAAATATACTTAAAACACACAGTCGTGCCAGTAAATGCTATTAGATATTTCCTGACAAAAATGCCAATACTGCCGACTCGGTAAAAATATAATCCCTTTCTCATGAGTCTTTAAAATTTTTTCAATGTGTCAAACAGATCTGATTAAAAGTGTTTGCATTTGATAGGATGTGTCTTAAAAAATAAAGACAACTACCCATAAAAATGTAGATATGAGCGTACAACGAATGCAATTCCCTAACCTCTTGAGATAAAATAACATAAAGCCGTATGACATGCTATTTATCAATAAGTAATCGTACGTTATAGATGTCTATATATAATGACTCCATATCTTTTCGCTTTGAGCATATTGGTAAAGTCTCAATTTTAGGTGAGGTTTTAGTTTGTTTGTTTAATGGTAACTATCGAAAAAACCCAACAAACACAAATGCCTTAAAACTAAAAACGGCACAATATCAATTAGCAGGCATATATATAAAGGAACAGACAGAATACATTCAAAATCAGATAGATAAGATTAGAGACTCGGTGGAAGATAGACAATCTAGAATAGCCTGGCAAACAATAAACGAAGTGAGCAGAAGAAAGAACACAGCCAAAGCAAAACTTAAAGCAGCAAACCAACAAGAAAGAATAAAACTGTGGAAACAGCACTTCGAAAACTTACTTGGAAACCCACCAAAAATAACGCATGAACCAATCACCAGAATAATTAGCAAACAATTAGACATTAAACTAGGACCGTTCACACAAGAAGAACTCGACTCGGTTCTCAGAAAAATTAAAAATAGGAAAGCTGCAGGGCTGGACGAAATTCCCCCGGAAGTATGGAAGACCAGACAATTCGACGACATACTGCTCCGACACTGCAACGCAGTATACAATCAAAATCCGATAGATAGATGGATGAAATGATGCATACTCCCCTTCCCTAAAAAGGGGGACCTCGGATTAGCCAAAAACTACCGAGGCATAACACTTACATCCATAGCTGCCAAAATCTACAATGCCATACTACGAAACCGAATAGAACCCAAAATCGACAACATACTTAGAAAAAACCAAAATGGCTTCCGAAGAAATAGATCCACGACCTCACAAATATTAACCATCCACAGAATCCTCGAAGGTGTACGGGCAAAGAACCTACAAGCGACATTAATATTTATCGACTTTACCAAGGCTTTCGACTCCATTCACAGAGGAAAGATGGAACAAATCCTACTAGCGTACGGCATACCTAAAGAAACCATAGCGGCAATAACGATTCTCAAGAGAAACACTAAAGTAAAAGTACGATCACCGGATGGAGACACAGAATTGCCGACTACGCCGATGACATAGCGATACTGGCAAATACACCTGACCAAGCCGAAACACTTCTGCATAGTTTGGAACGAGCAGCAGCAAGCATAGGCCTCTATGTTAATGCACACATAACGGAATATATGTGCTATAACCAAACGGGGGACATCTCCACTCGAGAAGGAACCCCTCTTAAACTAGTAGACAAATTCACGTACCTAGGAAGCAGCGTCGAATCAACCGAAAAGGACATCGAAACGAGGTTAACGAAAGCATGGACAGCTATCAATAGGCTATCGATTATATGGAAATCAGACCTAACCGATAAAATGAAACGCAGTTTCTTCCAGGCAGCGGTCACATCGATACTGCTATATGGATGCACTACATGGACGCTAACAAAACGACTGGAGAAGAAGCTAGATGGCAATTACACAAGAATGCTGCGTGCAATCCTGAACAAGTGCTGGCAGCAACACCCCACAAGACACCAACTGTACGGCCACCTACCCCCTATCACGAAAACTATCCAAGTTAGACGAACCAGACATGCAGGACACTGCTGGAGAAGCAGAGATGAACTCATAAGAGATGTACTCTTATGGATCCCCACACATGGCCGCGCAAAAGCAGGACGACCAGCACGAACGTACATTCAGCAGCTATGTGAGGATACAGGATGTTGTCCTGAAGACCTACCTAGGGCGATGAACGATAGGGAGGAGTGGCGAGAGAGGGTCAGGGATATCCGTGCTACCAGCGCGATATGATGATGATGATATTAACCTTCGTTAGTCATATAACGTTAAAGCCACACTTGCGTATAAACAGCAGAGAGACTATTTTACCTATCACACGGCGTATTGTAGATTTCATTCCTTTCCAAAAAGTATTCATCTGAAAGTGAACGCTTTAGCACGATTGGTTGCCCTGTCGGCTGGGGCTCTAGAATACTACGACTGCTTCTCTGCAGAGGGGTAATACCCCCACCCAACGAGTGTCCTAGATATTTACACTAAACAATCTGATGTTGAGGTTCCAGCAGTGCTGGAGCTTTGGGGAATGCGGTATACCCTTTCATTGCCATCGCTCCCAGTTCCACTCTGGCCCGGAGTGGTAGCACCGGATAGCGCCCTATCTATGGGTTAAATAGAACTAACAGTATACTTATGCTAAACTGAATTGCTTGAGTAAACTGAATAGCTTGAAGTAGAAATGTTTTTGACAATTAAACCGTACTTACATTTAAACTGTGTGCTTATGCTCAACTGAATTATTTGAAATAGAACTGTTTTTTGACATTAAAACTGTATTTACACTTGACGGAATTGTTGCATAAAACTGCTTGAATAGTTTGAAATAGAAATGTTTTTGACAATTAAACGGTGTACTTATGTTAAACTGAATTGTTTCAAATAGAACAGACTATTTACATAAAAATGGATTTGACGTTAAATAACCTACAAAGGTTGATATGCCATAAAACCCAACAAACCAAATCAAACCATTTAGCACAATTGGAGTTTGAACTCGCTTCCTTCGAGGGCGAAGGTCAGTACTTTAGCTACTACGTCACGTGTCTTTCACTCGGTGTCAATAGTAAGGTGTTTATTCTTTCAAATGTTATACTTTTTTAACTCTGGAGATTATTTTTTTTCTTTTGCGGAGGGGTTGAGTAATATCATACAAAAAAGTAAATGGTTGATATACAAAAAGGAGAGAATGAATCAAAGACTTGAAACTGAGAAATTTACTTGGTAAAATCATAACAATTTAAAGTTTTTCCTTTTGCTTTCTTAACTAAAACTTTTAGAGCTAACAGTTGAGGCTCTAGAATACGCCAACTGTATAACTTCATAGAGGTTAGACCCTTCTAACAAGTGTCCTGGATATGACTATAAACTATCTGATGGTCAAACTTCAGTACCGGATCTTTGGGGAATGCGTTGTACCCCTTCATAGTCATTACAACTAAGTTCACACAGATCCGTAGTAACAGTTTCTGTTATGGTCCTAGAGGTCAACGAGAACAGATTAACATGTTAATAGTATGCAAATAAATGACTGATGTTAAACGGAATTGTTAGTCTTAGATTGTAATACTTGAAACCATGTGTCTGTGTGCAAATAAAGCTATTATTCTTATATAGTAATACTCGAAGCCATTCAACAGTGTGCAAACGAATGAATGCTAAATAGAATTATTAATGTTAGATTGCAATACTTGAAACCAGTCAAGATAGTGCAACCAAATGACAAATGCAACATACATACAGCAGCTCTGTAAGGATACGGGATGTAGCCCCGAAGACCTGCCGAAGGCGATGAACGATAGAGAGAAGTGGAGAGAGAGGGTCAGGGATATTGTTATATACTCACATAATAAATATGCTTATATACACATATACATGTTGATGCAGCATCACAACGACACCATAATTAAGACGCATGAAGGAAGGAAGACGCAGGAAGACTTCTTTACAAATATATTTACCTCTCACTTTATTGCAAGGGTTCGAAAGGGTTGTTCAAGGGTTGCATGTGAGAGGGAGCTGGAGATCGAACATAATCTGTAATTTCTTGAACCCACTGTTATGACCGTCACGTTGTATCTTTCTTGTTCTCCTAATGCTGGTGTCAACTCCATCGGGGTTCCTGAGGGCCCCTTCGGTCGGGTGTGGCTTTCCCTACCACATCTGGTATCTAGCTGTCTGGAATTCTACTGGCAACTGCTTCTTGGACTTGAACTCAACTGAGTTAAATAATAATTCAACGCCCACACGATCGCCCACTGGATCTTTGAAATCGAATGTTTAATCGTCATCAAGCGGAAATAACTGTCATGCAGTTCAGAGGTCACTCTCTTCCGGTGCATCAGTCTGTATTGGCATAGTGGGACCTTCACCTTGTCCCATATTATAAGCCTTAATCCGCCCACGCGATCTCTTTCGATTACCCGCCATTGGAATGTGTCACTTCCTTCCGGTGCATCAACTTGGAATAGCATTTTTTTCGGCCGGGTCGAAGGTCAAAACATAACAATATCTGTGCTAGTGGCACGACATGGTGATGATGAACTGTGTGCAAATAAACTAAATCTGGCTTGTTTAAAAATGTTACCAACAAATTATTAGTTTACAAATCATATATTTCGTACATACATACATGTGTTTACCCAGCCTCTCCACACGAACAGGTTCAGGCACAAGGTCAATTTTTAAAACTGAGTTTAACAATCTTAAATTCAGAGTTTTCATTCTCTTAGAGTGGTTGCCACACTAAGTATAATGTGCCTAGTCTGCCAACTATTTACTCATTGCTAGAAGGAAAATATTTGGATTAATATCTTTTCCATGGTAATAACGTTATGTGAAATGCAAACAAATTCGTCCAGGATTTGAACTCGATTGGCCCAGCGGTTAGAGTGTTCGCCAGTGGCCCGGGAGACCTGGGTTCAATCCCAGGTCGAGTCATACCAAAGACTTTAAAAATGGTACTTGATACCACCTTGCTTAACACTCAGCATTATAAGGTACGGTTCAAGGGTAAAGTGGAGCAATCCTGGGAATGGAGTAGCGCCCTCCCCTACACCTTGGTGTAGTAGCTATCGAAAAGGGAGCCTTCGGGTCACCCTCGACTATGGTCGCTAACTTTACTTACTTCCTACAATGGTAATCGTTCGACCGCAACGTATCCTAATGTATACATGATCAGGATTTGGGATTAAATAACTTACAAAGTTAGATATCCCATAAAACACGACCAACCAACCAAAAACTTTTGATATATATATTGTGAATTGAAACGCAAACGGTTTCATGTTGGATTCGAACTCGACTCGCCGACTCCATATTCTACGATGATAAACGTTACGCTAAGCGTTACCTTCATACTCTACATCTCAAACATGTTCCAATATTTTCTACTTTAAAGATATTTTCCGATTTCCAACGAAGCCTGATTCGTCACAAGTTCCTTTTAATGTCAAATGAGGGTACACACGAATCAAAATGAAAACCTGGTCGACAAAAATATTTGATATCTTTGGCATTTGTTATTTTGTTATAGATAATTAATGTGTGACACTTTTTTTTTACAAAAATATCTCTCTCTACTTTTCTTGTAAGGGTATGAAGTTGTTAGCAGGTGTGTGAGAGACGGAAACAGGGAGATGAAAACAGATAGCCAAATGAACCCATAACTTCTTAAACACGCTATGTTATCTTCAGAGCTTCACGTCTTTTCTCCCCGACGAGACACACTCAACCGGGGGCCGCCTGTGGGCCATGGCCCCCTGCAGTCACTCGGGCCCTTCAAAACTCAAGACTGCAGACTGACCACTGACCGTTGCAAAACTGCCCGTATCTCACGTAGCCATCTGTTCAACCACATGACTGCTTCCGCTTATTTCCCGATTGCTTTGCTGGTGCGTCCGGCAATTGCATTGTTTACACAGCCGGCATATCCGGGTGTCAGGGTTCAATATCCAACACATTCTCCTTTTGAGATACCTCAAGTGACAAGCAATAAACTAACCCTTGCTACGCACGTTTTCCCAAGAGAAAAACCTCAACGTATCAGTTGATCCACTGAATAACACTCATCCGCCGCGAACGGTAAGTGCCCCTTGCCCCAGAAAACCTGCGTGGGTGCAGCTCGTGTAACTAATATTTATCTGACCTCCTACAAAATAAAATTTGACAACAACATTCCACATTTTAGGAATACCTCAGGCGCCAAGCAATGAACTCAGCACTACAAAACAGGTATTGCCTGGGGGGACACCTTCCCTGGGTCTGGTGATTCAACTTAATAATAGCTGCCCGATGCAAGCACCAGGCAAGCTCGTGTTATTAAATGTTCTAGGCTTTAATTTATGAAAAGGTCCCCGTGGCGTAGTTGCAAACGTGTTGGACTGTGAGTTCGTTGTAAGCAAGTCCGAACTTCAGTCATGTTATTGGGTTCACATCTGGACTAAAACCCTTGGAAAAGTTATGAATTGCTTTATCTCTCCAGCCATTGGTCAAATAGTAACACTACCTGTTGTGTACACAAAAAGGAATGTAGGAATGAAGGGACCATAACATATTTCTTTATAAAAACATGCATCTCTCCTTCATAATTCAAAAAGGTTGAAATTGGCTGTAACTGTGAGAGAAAGAGAGAGAAGAAGTACTCGAACTAAGACTGAAGCAGGACTGCTCTGATTGATTCCAGATCTTCTTAATAACCTTGTTAGTCGTGGCCCCACTTAGCACTTCTACTTCTCGTCGGTCGGAGGGGGAAAGCCGGGCAGTCCCCCTCTAGGTACTCGCTTTTATTGACTGGCTCAAACCCTTCCGACCCATGTCTGTGGCTATCAGTGTATATTTAATATTCATAACGCCTATGAATTCCTTCCGTTCTCGTTCTGGCTTTCAACCCCCGTGATCTACTTCCGCTGTATTCTTATTTACATAGCGAGAACACCTTGTTTACTTCATCCACAATAACCAGCCATCAAAGGTCAATAAGTAACATACTGTCCTTCTACGTGGATAATTGTTTTGGCATTAAATAACCCACCGAAGCTGATATGCTATTAAGCAAAGAAACGGAACGAAATCTCTCCTTTAATTCAAGATCACCATACGAATTACGTAAGAAGTATCTTATACTAAAAACCGGTCTCTGAAATTCTCTTCTATTCAACGTAAATGCATTCTTCTACTTTAAATATATTTAAACTTTCTCTTACGGATTCTCTAACTTTTTTTTTTTTGTTTCGCTCTGTTAATTCCATTTTCTTTGTTTTAGCTCTTGTTTCCCTATCAGTACTGTTAGGAACTTGAGCGTGATATTTTATGAAATCCACTCATTATCCTCTCGAGGCGCTAATCCATTCATTGTCAATAGCTTTCGTTTAAAGCTTCCTAATAACCATAATAAACAGTCAAGTCCCTTAAGCATGAAGATGCATAACAAGTGTCCTCCAAACTAACTCATCTAACTCATACATGGCATATTTAGTATTTTCTTTTCGTTCTTTCTTTCATTCATTTGCTTCATTTTTCTATGGCCACTGAGATCTTTCTTTCTTTCTTTTGCTTCGTTTTTCTATGACCTAAATTCTTTCTTTCTTTCTTTCTTTCTTTCTTTTGCTTCATTTTTCAATCACCGGTGAATTTTTTCTTTCTTTCTTTCTTTCTTTCTTTCTTTTGCTTCATTTTTCTATGACCTGAATTCTTTCTTTCTTTCTTTCTTTCTTTTGCTTCATTTTTCTATGACCTGAATTCTTTCTTTCTTTCTTTCTTTCTTTTGCTTCATTTTTCTATGACCTGAATTCTTTTTCTTTCTTTCTTTCTTTGTTTTGCTTCATTTTTCTATGACCTGAATTCTTTCTTTCTTTCTTTCTTTCTTTTGCTTCATTTTTCTATGACCTGAATTCTTTCTTTCTTTCTTTCTTTCTTTTGCTTCATTTTTCTATGACCTGAATTCTTTCTTTCTTTCTTTCTTTCTTTCTTTGTTTTGCTTCATTTTTCTATGACCTGAATTCTTTCTTTCTTTCTTTCTTTCTTTCTTTGTTTTGCTTCATTTTTCTATGACCTGAATTCTTTCTTTCTTTCTTTCTTTCTTTCTTTTGCTTCATTTTTCTATGACCTGAATTTTTTCTTTCTTTCTTTCTTTCTTTCTTTCTTTCTTTCTTTCTTTCTTTTGCTTCATTTTTCTATGACCTGAATTCTTTCTTTCTTTCTTTCTTTCTTTCTTTCTTTCTTTTGCTTCATTTTTCTATGACCTGAATTTTTTCTTTCTTTCTTTTCTCTTTCTTTCTTTCTTTTGCTTCATTTTTCTATGACCTGAATTCTTTCTTTCTTTCTTTCTTTGTTTTGCTTCATTTTTCTATGACCTGAATTCTTTCTTTCTTTCTTTCTTTCTTTCATTCTTTCTTTCTTTGTTTTGCTTCATTTTTCTATGACCTGAATTCTTTCTTTCTTTCTTTCTTTCTTTTGCTTAATTTTTCTATGACCTAAATTCTTTCTTTCTTTCTTTCTTTCTTTCTTTGTTTTGCTTCATTTTTCTATGACCTGAATTCTTTCTTTCTTTCTTTCTTTCTTTCTTTCTTTTGCTTCATTTTTCTATGACCTGAATTCTTTCTTTCTTTCTTTCTTTCTTTTGCTTCATTTTTTTATGACCTGAATTTTTTCTTTCTTTCTTTCTTTCTTTCTTTCTTTTGCTTCATTTTTCTATGACCTGAATTCTTTCTTTCTTTCTTTCTTTCTTTCGCTTCATTTTTCTATGACCTGAATTTTTTCTTTCTTTCTTTCTTTCTTTTGCTTCATTTTTCTTTGACCTGAATTCTTTCTTTCTTTCTTTCTTTCTTTTGCTTCATTTTTCTATGACCTTAATTCTTTCTTTCTTTCTTTCTTTGTTTTGCTTCATTTTTCTATGACCTGAATTCTTTCTTTCTTTCTTTCTTTCTTTTGCTTAATTTTTCTATGACCTGAATTCTTTCATTCTTTCTTTTTTTGTTTTGCTTCATTTTTCTATGACCTGAATTCTTTCTTTCTTTCTTTCTTTCTTTCTTTCTTTCTTTGTTTTGCTTCATTTTTCTATGACCTGAATTCTTTCTTTCTTTCTTTCTTTCTTTTGCTTCATTTTTCTATGACCTGAATTTTTTCTTTCTTTCTTTCTTTCTTTCTTTCTTTCTTTCTTTTGCTTCATTTTTCTATGACCTGAATTCTTTCTTTCTTTCTTTCTTTGTTTTGCTTCATTTTTCTATGACCTGAATTCTTTCTTTCTTTCTTTCTTTCTTTTGCTTCATTTTTCTTTGACCTGAATTCTTTCTTTGTTTCTTTCTTTTGCTTCATTTTTCTATGACCTGAATTCTTTCTTTCTTTCTTTCTTTCTTTCTTTTGCTTCCTTTTTCTATGACCTGAATTTTTTCTTTCTTTCTTTCTTTCTTTCTTTCTTTGTTTTGCTTCATTTTTCTATGACCTGAATTCTTTCTTTCTTTCTTTCTTTCTTTTGCTTCATTTTTCTATGACCGCTGAAATCTTTCTTTCTTTCTTGTTTTCTTTCGTTTCTTCTTCCTTTCTTTCTTTCTTTTGCTTCATTTTTCAATGGCCGCTGAATTCTTTCTTTTTTTTTTTTTCTCTATTTCCTTTGCTTCATTTCTATATGGCTACTGAAATCTTTCTTTCTTTCTTTCTTTTGCTTCATTTTTCAATGACCGCTTAATTTTTTCTTTCTTTCTTTCTTTCTTTCTCTTTTCCTTTTTTTTTTTTCGTTGTTTGTCTTCATTTTTCTATGGCCACTGAAATATTTCTTTCTTCCTGTCTTACTTTTACTTTATTTTTCAGTGACCACTGATTTATTTCTTCATTTTTCTTTCTTTCTTTTTTTCTTACTTTCTTTCATTTTTCTATGACCTGCATTCTTTCTTTCTTTCTTTTGCTTTCTTTTTCTATGAATTCTTTTTCCTTGAAATTCTTTCTTTTGCTGTGTGTCTTTTCTGATTCCGTTTGTCATTTTTTCTCGCTATCTTCCTGGCTTTCTTAGACTGATTCATTATTTGATTAATTTTTACGACAGCTCAACCCGTTCAGGGTTATTTTATAACAAGAGATTAAAGAATAGCGTTCATTGTATAATCGTTTTCACGCTTTTGCATAGTTTCTTAAAATATTTTTTTGCAGTGTTTTTATTTCTTCTTTTTGGTTTTTTACACCCTGTCCAATCGAATACGAACAATTTATAGCCAGATCTATTTGACCTGACAATAGGAAACTAGCAAGTACCAGCACTGAGTGTCAGAGTGGACATGTGAGTAGTGGCAATGAAGCACTACTATACTCTATACTCTCCAGAACTCTGGAATTGTAAATACATCATCAGATACAATTTAGTATCATACCCAGGACACCCACTTTATTAGGGAGATGGTTTTACCCCTTTCCAGGACAGAGAGTCTTGGATTTGTTTTGTATTTCCGTAAATTGTTTATCAAATTATTCATGAGCAAATTATCATAACTTTTTTTTTACTCTCTACGATATAACTTCCAAACAATCGTTTATTATCTTCAAATATTGGCCCCATATGCTGGGGGTTGTAGAATACACCGAATGCATCTCTGCAGTCGGGTAAGACTCCATCCTGGATATGTGGAGAATGTGGAGTTCTCCTATATTACTATCCCTCTTAGTTCCACTCTGGTCCGGAATGGCAGCACCTAATAGTGTCATATCTATGGGTCAAATAGAACTAAACAGTGTACTTATGCTAAAATGAGGGGGTGTCATCGTGGTGTAATGGTTAAAGCGATGGACTGCGGAATCGTAGTAAGCGATTTCGTACCCCAGTCGTGCTATTACGTTCACTTTCGGGCAAATACCCATTGGAAAGTTATAAACCCCTTTATCCTCCCATCTATGGGTCAAATAGTACCACTACTGTTCTTCAAGGAGAATGACTTTGGCATTAAATAACCTACAAAGAGTTGATATGCCATCAAACCAAACCAAAAAAAAAAATTATGCTAAAATGAATTGTTTAGAATAGAACTATTTTTATGTATAAAGATGGATTTAGCATTAAATAACCTATATTGATTGATATGCCATAAAACTAAACCAAGTCAAAACAATCAAATGATTATATATATTTTTTTTTTATTTTCCCGATATATTTTGGAAAATTAACTGGGCTGTTGTGGTGAAGCCTCGAAATCCTTTCCATGAAAGCAATAAATAAATGAATATATAAATAAATATCCAAAACAAAACACAATATTTCTGCATTGTCCGCATAATTGTCTTCGCATTCTTAACGATAGGGGAAAAGAGTCAGCTCAAAATTCTTAGAAATGATCACTCCGAAAGTAATGCTTCTCCCTCCTCTCTCTCTTATTTCATTCGATAGCAAAGACCAAATATTTTTCGTGTTTTTTCCCTTTTTCTTTATGTTAACTATGCACCAGCGAAGTCCACTGGCTGACATGTTCATTTCATTCTTGTTTATTATAATCATTTTTATTATAACTTATTTGAGAGTTCTTCTACGCGGCAGCGTTAGCTGATAGCTTCTCACTGGAGTTTGAGTGAAAGCAAGTCTCCTCAAGTCTCCAAGAATCTTCTCAGTATTCTGGCCAATCACGACAATGCTTTAATTTGGATGGTCTCAACTCCTCCTCTTCTTTTCAAGTCCTACAGTCCCTGTACCAATCCTTTGGTGACTGTACTGAGTGCACCAATTACATTTGGTATCACCGTCATTTTCATGTTCCTGTGACGGCAAATTGACTAAAATCCCAAAACGGGACTTTATTTCGCACGTGTGAAGACGGGGCAGGTTAGCACTTGATCCCCTATAGAATAAGTCCTCGTTCAGAGTTTTTCTCTCAGGCATATAAGAACAGGCATATTATGTGAGGGATTAATTTAGGGCTAGACTGACCGCCACTGGCAAGGGGTTCCAAATTTCACACTATCCACACACCCACCAGGCCGCTTTCCTTCCTTCCCCTAGACAATGGAGGATATGAGCCTATGGGTTTTAGTCGTAATATTATATTGTAGTTGTCGGCAACTCCGGTTTCCCGTGTGATATTTTAGAGGAATTAATAGGACAATTCTAAGCAAGATAACATAAGGCGAATAGAAGCTGAAAAGGAAGTGTGACACAATAAATTCGTAGCAGAACTGCAAAGAACAACTTCGACCACGTGGTAACATAAAAATTTATGAATCCTTTACAATACAAAAAGATACACTTTCAAAGTATCAAATATATAATTAATGAATTGAACAGTCCGTGGACATAAATGTCTTTCTTGACTTTTGTTTTGCTTCAAATTGAGAGAGAGAGAGAGAGAGAGAGAGAGAGAGAGAGTGGTATATAAAATTTGGGTATAAAGGAGAAATAGCCCCAAAGTTACTTATCTTATCTTTCGACGGGGTTCCACTGGGGAATCTTTCTTCTTTCACGGGCTAATAGACTTTATTTTATTTTTTACACTGGCTTGAAGAACCTGGGGTCCCTCGTGTCTCAGATATTCTTTTGTCTTCAACCCGGAATACTGGCTTTGGTCCGTCTTCCCGCTACGAACCCTGCCAAACAACTAACTTTTCTTATCGTTTTTTTTCGCCGACAGGGAGAAGGGTGCCACTTCCGTTTTAGGGCCCCAGCCAATCATTTGGCTTCTCTCTCTTTCTCACTTACGGTGCCCGGCGACCTGGGGTTACTAAGTACCAACACCTGTTAATATCCCCTCTGTGACCTACATTCTTTCTTAACGGTCACTTTTTTGACGGGTTGCCACTGTTCATTCCAACGGGAGGATAGTATTAATCTTATTTCTATCGTCTCCGTGGGATATCACGTGACATTCCGTTGTTTTTTTCAGTTCTCTGTCAAGGTCGATGTACTTATTTCTCCTTTCGCTTTCCTTCCGTTTCCCCCCGTGATCAGCAGGAACGGCAAAGTACACTATTCGGCGGATTCTTTTTTTTTTGTTGACTATCACGAGGTTTGATCACCTGGCCAAGATTAAAAGATCTGTCCGTATTTCAAAATTCCAGAGAACTTCGTGCGTCTCATTTTCTCGGACGGATTCTGTGTTGTGCATATAGCATTTGTTCTTATGATCAAATTTTAACTTCTAGCTGTGGGTCACCATGCTCACCCAGTGGTGTTTTGTCTTATAAACTCTCTGCAAATTTACCGCAGTCGCTTACTATCTGATTGATCGTTTCGTCTCTGTCATCACATAGTCTTCCTCTGCTATTTTGTTGAATCTTGTCTATTATTGCTTTGACAATGTTAGTCCTTATTACGCGTTTTTTGTGTTGCTATCAGAAGAGATTCAGTTTCCCTCTGAATCTTTCCATTTCTAAGCCATGTCCAAGTTGTTTTTCTTTCTTTTTTTTCTTTTTTTTTTTTTTCGTGTGAGATTTCGCGTGTTTGTCGCTTGAAATGTACGTAGAGTTTATTTTCTTCCCATTTTTGCTTTCTGTATTATTATTATTACTGTTATTATTATTGTTATTCAATTAGTTCACTCCTTGGAATTTTTTCACACCAACTCTAACCTTTGATCTTTCAGAAGATTCTAAATGCCAGAAAGTTTTCTCATATCTCCAGGATTTTTAAAAGTATTTCAGGTTGATTTTCAGTGCTGTTGACTGGATGGCCATGATTCTTTCTCTGGTCTCCAGCTTATCAAGTTTGTTTTACTGGTTCTTTGGAATTGTTCCAAATGTTCCGACTGCGTTTGGCATCAGTGGTCATTATCAAAGAGCTGTTCACATTTACCCAACTAGTCTTTTGGGGTTAGGTCATTGTGACCTATTTACATAGCGACAGTGAGAAAAGTGGCAACGAGAAATGACGGTACAATTCCGCGAGAAGCCGATGAAGGAAAACAGAATGGCGTCAAATCCTAAGAAATAAAGTTATATGCTTGGGCATTTTCACTGGCTATGAGAGAAAAAAAAAGTAAAAAGAGAACGAAGTAAATACATATGTTGTTATTTCCACCGTCTGCTACTTGTGCATCCGGTGTAGAAAATAAAGTTAATTTCCCCGGATTTCGTTCAGTGACTATTAAACCAAGTTAATGGTATGGCTGACACGCGAGAGAGAGAGAGAGAGAGAGAGAGAGAGAGAGAGAGAGAGAGAGAGAGAGAATAATCCTCTGATATTAGAAGCAAGAAAGGAAAAAGATTTATTAGGTAAATGGATTTGTATATAAGAAACGTGACCTAAAAGAAACATAACTTTAGAAAAAAAAATATGTCTTTGCCATTGATAACTCGTTTCAAATTTCTACATTGGTCTAGTCTTCTAGGAGGGAATTTGGTGGTCCATTTATTTCTCAAAGTTCTAGTAGTATTTTTTTAAAGTCATCGATACTGTTAACAGTGACTGCAGCCTGATTTTATTCTGGTTAACTCTAGTTCTGGTCTTCTGGCCGAGAATTTGTCTAAGTCCATGTAATCAATAGCATTAAAAGAGACAGAAGTTGTTTTTTTTCTTGTAAAAAATTGTTCTGATTTTTTTGCTGGAATTTGATTGTCCATTTGTGTCTCAAACTACCATTATTATTTCTGAAAGTTGATCGATGCTATCAACAGTAATTGAAGCTTGATTTTATGCCTGTTAAATCAAAAAGATATTAACCATAGTAGATACCCGATGAACCCTTAATAATAAATATAATTAAAAGGATATCCACTGTTGTAGAAAACTGATATAGCCTGAATAGTCAAGCATAATTTCTGTAATAACAACCAAGATAAGGACGTTGATCCAAGTATAAAAATGTATAATAATTGCATGAAATTTAGTAAACTTTTTCGTACCGTGCATACAATAGTGAATTAATTAATATCCTCATTAAGACATGATTGAATTTAGCAAAAAAAAAAAAAAAGAAGCCTTATCAGCAGGGTTTAGAATACATTGACGCTATCCACTACATAAAGAAAACAAAACCTCTCAGAAGTAGTCTTCTGGATATGGGACTAAACTGCTTCTGATGATGAGACTTCATTTCTGGAGATCTGTGGAGTGAGGGTTACTACGTTATTGCTATTACTCTCAGGTCCATTCTGACCTAAAGCGGTGAAATATTCTTGCTATTAGTATCGCTTATGAACTACTGTAGTAAACTATAATCAAAACTGTTTTGCAAGAGTGCTTTTTTTTGTATAAAAATAATGAAAAAGAAGTTTTATGTTTCATAAAAGAATTATTATTCTTTCTTCCATGGCCATTCTTTTTTTGATCATGTAAAATATTTACTCGGTTCCAGATATACCAAAGGTTTTCTTCCCTAAATATCAAAACATCTTAGAACCAGATTTATTTTTGATTGATTGATTGATTTTAACGGCAAGGTTTATTTTGTGCCAATAGATTAGGTTATCACATTTATTGTACGTTCATATTTACATTTTATCCTAATTTACAATTATTGTGTAGTTGTCTCTCAAGAGTTTTTGGTAGATTTCTTTATTGAATAGGAATAACTTTTAAAATGATCTTACCCATGAAGGTAAACCTAACAGATACAACCACTCTGGTTCAGAGTGGACCTGGGAGTAATGGTAATGAAAGGCTAATCCATTTTTTAAATCCCCAGAAGTAGACCTTCACGATCAGATGCACTTTAACGTCGTACGCCAAAAAACCTTTTTGGTGGGGTGGGGTCTTACACCTTTGCAGAGAATAGAGCCAACGGACTATGAGCCCCGCGGACAGGGTATTATTTTGAAGCATATGAAGTAGATTTCAAATTAAGATGATAATGAAAAGAATGTTACACAGTCTCATTATTAAATAGACTTGCTTTTACATATATACATACGTATGTGTGTGTTTGTGAGTGTAAAGGCAAGTCTATTTAATATATATATATATATATATATTGTCATCCACAGACAGACTGTTTCGTTCTATCAGAACTCTTCAGTGTGGCTAGACCCGCAGGACGCTCGAAGCCGGGATCGAAACCCGTCTAACTTTACGATAGATTAAGGTTTCAGACCACACAGCTACAAGCGGACTACGTTGGCTAAGGGAATTTTAAGGTATTTTATTTTTAGCAACAGCAGCAGCAGCAGCCTTTGTTTACATTTTTTTTTTTTTTTTTAATACCCTATCGGCTACCAGAGTGCTCAATTCTTACGAAGAGGCGCACTACCTTGCAACCGCATAGAACCCAAAATTGGGAAGATACTCAAGAATAACCAAAATGGCTTTCGGAGAAATTGCTCCATGACATCACAGATTTTGACGATCCGCCGACTTTTAGGTGTACGTGCAAAAAACCTTGAAGCAACAATATTATTTGTCGACTTCTCCAAGGCATTTGACTTCGTACACAGCGGGAAGATGGAGCAGATACTACTCGCCTACAGCCTACCCGCCAAAACACCGTGGCACCCATAATGATGCTAAATAAAACACTGAAATAAAAGTTCGTTCCCCAGATGGAGACACACACTACTTCTACATAATAGCAGGTGTGTTACCAAGAGACACATTAGCACCAGACTTGTTTATCATCTGCCTAGACTACGTCCTTAGAACATCTATAGATATAATGAAAGATAACGGTTTAAAGCTGGCAAAGGAAAGAAGCAGAAGATACTCTGCACAGACAATTACAGACGCGGATTACGCCGATGACATAGCGCTTCAGGCAGATACACTTGCTCAAGCCGAAACCCTGCTACATTGTGTGGAATGAGCAGCTGCTTGTATAGGCCTCCATGTAAATGCAGACAAGACAGAATACATGTGTTTTAATCAAACAGGCGGCATCTCCACATTGAATGGTAGCTCTCTAAAACTAGTGGACAAGTTCACCTACCGAGGAGACCGTGTCTCATCAACCGAGTATGACGTCAACACGCAACTAGCAAAGGCATGGATAGCTATCGATCGGCTATCGGTTATATGGAAGTTAGACCGGACCGATAAAATGAATCGGTCGTGTCAATACTGCTATATGGATGCACTATATGGACGCTAAATAAATCTTTTGAGAAAAAGTTTGACGGCAATTACGCAAGAATGGTGTGAGCTCTATTTAATAAGTCCTAGAGGCAACACCCCACAAAACAGCAGCTTTACAGCAACCTACGACCCATCTCGAAAAATATCCAAATTAGACGAACCAGACATGCAGGACACTGCTGGGGAAGTAAGGACGAACTCATAAGCGACATACTACTATGGACCCCATCACAATGTCGAGCAAAGGCAGGACGACCAGCAAGAACACATCTACAAAAACTCGGTGTCGCTACAGGATATAGCCTTGAAGACCTCCCAGTAGCGATGGATCATAGAAATCGGTGGCAAGAAAGGGTTAGGGAGATCCGTGCTGGCAGCGTGGCATCATGATGATGATATTGATTCATTGTTATCATTAGCTCACTTGGTGAGTTAATGGTGGATTAAATTTTGCAGTATTATTAGATAGTTCTCAATATCAATGATAGAGCTTTTATACGTACGCTCTGTCTGAAGAATGTGTAAAGCTTGAAACGCAGGGTCGAATCCAACTATTCTCCTTGAAGCTACGGGTAAATAGAAGGGCAGATTGGGCTCTTTCACCCTGGTATAACAATCGATCAAGGAATAATAAAATTCTGAATTTAAATCTGTTGAAATTTGCTTAAAATTAACCTTTTGTCACATCGTACTCACGCAGAAAATTCATAAATACATAATACTTGGTATTTAAAAGGGGAAGAAACAACCGAATCTCACAAAAAAAGAATAGCCTTGCGGTAAACAAAATCTAATCAATACAGCAAAAGAACAAAAAATACTTTTTTAGTTCAGAAATATGTATGGTATCAAGATCCATGGGAAAATGCATGGTGTCGAGTTCAGTGTGAAAATACATGCTATCAAGATCCATGGGAAAATGCATGGTGTCGAGTTCAGTGTGAAAATGCATGCTATCAAGATCCATGGGAAAATACAGGGTATCAAGATCCATGTGAAAATGCGTGGTGTCGAGGTTAATGTTCCAATGTTGGTCATCAGGATACATGTGAACATGCATGGTATTAGGATCTATATGAAAATGCAAGGTAGCAAAATCCATGGGAAAATGCTTTGTATCAAGATCCAAGGGAAAATGCATGGAGTCGAGGTCAATGTGAAAATACATAGTATCAAGATCCATGGGAAAATGCATGGTGTGGAGGTCAATATGAAAATGCATGGTATCAAGATCCATGGGAAAATGCGTAGTATCAAGGTTAATGTGAAAATGCAGGTCATCAGGATGCATGTGAAAATACATGGTATCAAGTTTAATATGAAAATTCATGGTATCCAGATCCATGTGAAAATGCATAGTATCAAGATTCATATGAATATACATTGTATCCACGTTCATATGAACATACATGGTAACAAGATCCATCTTTGTAGCTAAAGTAATTATTGTATCACTCTTTCCCGCTGTTTGGGTTAGTTTCTTTGGTTTTAGTGGCATATCGCTCACCAGCACTTTAGCCGCTATACCACGGATACAACCACCACTGTGATTATATCAAATTAGCTGAACTCTTAATATATGTCTTGTAAGAGATCTGTACTTAGATTATTTATAACATAATCTTCGTCAATCTAGTTTTCAGCATTCATTAAGTGTATAACCTATGGGTATAGAAGAACTATGTCATTTTTATCTCATAATCTGACGAAGGCAGAGGACAAGATCGGCCAAAACATCACATCCGAATTATATATATATATATATATATATATATATATATATATATATATATATATATATATATATAATGTTTTTTTCTTGGTGGAGTAGTGTCAAAGTTTTCTTCAAGACTATCAAGACTGCTGATAGAAGAAATAATTCATATATATCAACCAAGACTTTTATAAATCCCCATTTTATTACAAAGGGTAGTCAGCTGTATAAATGTCTTCATTTCAATTTAGAATTCAAATTAATTTAAGATTCGCTCTCAACACTATTTGATCACCCATATATATATATATATATATATATATTGAGTGAGAGGAAGAAAGATATCCGAAAAGACTGAGACACAGGCAGACATGTTTGTAGAGAAAGGAGAGCTTTCACACGTAGCCTGGTCGTTATAGAATTTTTATGTGAGTATGTCAAGCCTAAAGTCTCATTAAACTTTCAACCTTTCTATTAATTGAAATTCATAAGCATATTTATTTGATGTATTTCGAAATTTGGATTGGAAATGCTTTTTAATATTTACAGTGATAGTTGAACCGTGATAATATTAGATAAATGACCGGAAATTTGTCCCCGATTCCCTGTCAGAAAAAAAAAATCTCTCTCACGCATATTTTTCCTCTTTGAAGTAGAAAGTTACTTATTTCGAGTGCTCATAATATTCCAACTTTTATTAATGTAGTTTTTGTTTCTTTGAGTTTAACAGCATCAGGTAATTATAATGTTGAATCACTACAACAATCTTATATATATATATATATATATATATATATATATATATATATATATATATATATATATATATATACACTCATCATGCCTTATCATTTTCTTGACTAAAATATCGTCGAGGAAACAAAGCGGCTCGTCATAAGCACAAAATGTACATTATTATTTTTTCTCTCTGTTTGTCAGTCTCTCACACACTTTCTCTCTCTCTCTCTCTCTCTGCCCCCCTCTCTCTTTCAGTTTGCCTCCCTCTCTCTCTCTCTCTCTCTTTCTATATATATATATATATATATATATATTCCATTACCCTTTTTCTCAGTTTTTTGTACGACACAAATCTTACCTAAGTTCTGTGGGACATGAATAATGGATCTTATGTGAAACTGGGCCAAGCAGCGTAGTTAGAGTATTAGTATTTAAGAACTGTTTAAAAATTAACACAGATAGAAAAAAAAGTGTACGAACTATACTCAAACGAGCTCTGAATGAAGGAAAAATAACCGAAGATAATTTGAAAATCAGAGATATTATGAAATACAAACAGAATGTTGTAAACCATACCGACAAAATATAGTAATATATTATACAGTAAAATACAATATATATATAATAATACGCAAAATTATTGGACACATGAGTTTTTCATTATTTTTTTAAAGAAATAAACATTTCTATAATTAAAGCAATATTAACATATTTCGGCCGTTCAAAAGTTTTTATTGCTCAAGCAGAAATAAGAGCTATACCTGAATATTTGTGTTGTATCAACATACAACTACTTCTTGTAAAACTCAAAAAATCTGAATCAGTTTTTTCTTGTTTTATAAGAAGTAGCTGTGTTATGTACGACAAATGTGTTCAGCTTTGGCTCTCCTTTCTTGGTGAGACTTAGGACTTTTTGAACAACCCTCGTGCGCATAGACAAAGCATGGGCTGCTATTGATTAATTATCAACCAAATAGAAATCTGATGTCTGATGAAATAAAACAGGTATTATTCTTAGTTATAGCCATGTCAGTACAATGTCAATCACTATGCCATATTATGGTTATTTCACCACTTGGATTTAAACGAAACGCTTGGGGAAAACAGCTGATCGGAACAGTACAAGGATGCTGCGGGCTGTTTTGAACACATTCTTGATACAAAATGCTACAAAACAGCAACCGTAAGGCCACATACCTCCCATCTCACAAACCATTTTAGGAAAGAGAGAAAATCATGCTGGGCACCGCTAGGAGATGTAAAGAAGAATTCATCAGGGACTTTCCCCGATGGACCCCAGCACACAGACACACCAGTATTGGCTGACTTGCAACAACTTACATTCATCAGGTCCGTGCAGAAACTGGGTGCAATGTAGAGGATCTACTAAGTACGATAAACGATAGGGAGAGATAGCAAGAGAGAATCAAAGGGATCCATGCAGTCGGCTCGCTTGAATGTTGACGATGATGATAATCATTGCTACCTACTTCAATCTTCACCTGCATATAGTAAATACTTAGATATAATATGTTTCAGGAAAAAGGGGGAAATATTTTCTTCTTTTATTTACAAATCTATCGTATATGTAACATGCACAAGTTTCGGATAAAATAAAATATGACAGAAGCAGAAGAACATTTACTGTTTCGCATTGATATCTATTCGAATTCTTAACTTAAGAATTTCTGTCGACAACCATTGGCCGCTATATACAAAGGCCAATAAAATAAAAGTTTGAATATACACTGAACATTGAATTTCTGACTTAAATGTACGTAGTTTAAGAGAAAGGAGCTCTCTCAAAATGTTCAGAAATTGATAATTGACCGTCATAATTGTTGAATCGGATATCGAAAGATCTTTGACGAATCCAATATCACTATTATTTGGAGATGGAAGCAAATTTGCCTGCTTATAGATCTGTCACGAAAAGGTCACTCTTGTAAGAATGAGCAGCTACATTTATTGCTTGGGAGATAGTTTAAAACGCATCAATTACCTGTTAGAATTTCTGAAGGATCGTCGAACAGTTAAAAGAGAAGAGATTTATTGATTGATTGATATATTTTAACGGCATGTCAATTCATCTAAAGTTATTTTATGCCGAGAGATTAGAGAATCGCGTTCATTGTACATTTGTATCCATATTTTTCAGGAAACAGACATATTTGACACTGAAATGGAGCAATAACTGAAGCTACCGCGCCGGGACAGAGTAGACATAGAAGTAATGACAATAACGTGGTTGCCCACATTACCCAGAGCTCTAGAACTCTAGCCTCACCATCAGATGCAGTTTAGCGTCATACTCAATTTTGGCGGGGATAGTGGTTTTACACCTCTGCTGGGGATACAGACGGTATATTTCTCGTACGTCCCTCCAACCGGATGAGTGTGGCGCAAAGTCATTTTAAAAGTGGTCCGTCACAGGGCTGTAACCCAGCCATAACCGGTGCCGCAGGTGTCAAACGATAAACCAAGCCTTTCCGAGGAGAGTCAGAGCTTTGACAGACAGCCCCACTGGAGCTTGAAGAGAGCTGGTCTTAGCGTACATGACAGGAATGCCGACTTTCCAGTACCAATGTCCTGAGGCCTTGACCGACTACAACCAAGCCAAAATACACCCGACCTGATCCAGGTACCAGTAAATACGGCTGATCAAAGTGCATCCCGGCCTAGTAGACCAGCAAACACTGCCAACACGGAGAAAGCAATCAAGTGAGCAGACACGGTGCAATGTCATACTATACTCTGTAATCTTAGTCTGTGTATGGGTTGTTGTTGGTGGTGGTGATTGGTTTTTATAGCATATCAATCATTGTAGGTTATTTAATGCCGAATCCATTTTTATACACATAAAAACTTCTATTTCAAAACATTCGGTTTAGCATAAAAATAGTTTTTTGTTCACTCACAGGTAAATGTAAAAACTGTTCTATTTTAAACAATTTACTCTAGCATAAATACGAAGTTGAAATGTCAAAACGGTTCTATTTCAAATAATTCGTTTCTCTTAAGTACGGTTCTATTTCAAATAATTCGTTTCTCTTAAGTACACAGTTTAGTTCTATTTGACCCATAGATAGGACCCTATCAGGTGCTACCACTTCGGGCTAGTGTGGACCTCGAACCGATGGCAATAAAGTAGTAGTTCACATTCCTCAAGCTCCAGTATCATTGGAACATCACCATCAGATTATTTAGAATCATATCCAGGACACTTGTTGGGTTGGGCTTACCCGTCTGCAGAGAGATACAGTTTGCATATTTTACAGCTCCAGCCGTGGGGGCCACTACGTATGGAGACAGAGTCGGCAAATTCTAAGCCCCAACAATTGAACAGTAATGGGCAAAGATACAATTCGTCGGACACTCCACCACGGAGGAGTGTATTTTTTCAGTCCCTGGGAAACCCCACCTCAGAAGTTCGACCATTTAATCGTTCTTATACTCTTTGCCCATAATCATCATAAATGATCGGTTTCGTTCTAGGATAAAATATTATGATCTGGTGAGACAAAATTTTTAGTGGGATCATGAACTTTTGAAAAAAATTGAATTTCAAGGAAAAAAGTATGGTCAGCAAGCAATATGTGCTCTAATCTACCTTGAAATATTAAAACCTGGTTTATTCAAAGAACTGTCCAAATAATTATTTTGTATTGTTGCATAATGGGGATTCATTTATTTAAAAAACAAAGATGACACGATGGAACTTACATCTGTTTACTCCGTCAAGCTTAATATATAAACTGGCGACAGCAAAACATTCTAAGAGATATCTACAAGGGTTTGCTAAATATATCAGATATTATATATCGCCAGGGGAAAGTGAGATTTGCTGGTTATCATCATCAAGTGTTCAATAAAATTGTCTCCTCATTGTTTGTCTGGTAACCACAATCACTCACGAACCATATAAGCCGTAAGCAATCGTATTCTGATATCACTGCCAAATATTCTGTTACTGTCTGGAACTTAGTTACTACAATGAGTGACTGAATATTTATCGCTGTCTCTTACCTGACAGAAATTGACACAAAGTCTTTTTAATTGTGGTGGTTTTCGGGAAGGAGTTCAAGCAGGAGCCGAGACTCGTACCCTGCCGGACTATGCTATGTTGGTCATAGGTTCACTGAATGCAATGTGAGCTAGATGACCCTGCTAGGACTTGGACTTACTTAGTGCATGTATGCCTACTCAGAGCTTAAACTAAACCCAAAAGTCTGCTGCTATGCTATGTCAGTGATTGTTCGCCAATCGGCCTCAAATTCATGACTGACCTTTAGCTTCAATCGGCATGAATGCCTGATGATCAGGTTTAAAAATATCACTGCAGTGAGTGAATGACCTACTTTGAAATCGATGCTGAGTCTCTCTCGGCTAAGGCTGCTGGATGATGACGATGATGATGATGATATTTCTGATTGTAAAATCTATTTATATCTAGAAAGAACTTCGCAAATGGGCGAACACATAATTTTTCTTGGTATTGCATATGTTATCATTTCTGACACTGTTTATGAAAATAAAGGGTTCTTACTTTAAACTTTTCAGTCCAGTTTTTTATTAGATTTTCTAGTAAATAATGTCGGATTTTAAAATAAACGTTTACTGCAGAATTAATGAAGATGTTGGGAGATGTTGAGAGCAGAATTGAACAAGTCCTGCGACAACACCCCACGAGACACCAACTACACGGACACTTGCCCCCCATCACGAAAACTATACAAGTAAGACGAACCAGACACGCAGGATACTGCTGGAGAAGCAAGGACGAGCTCATAAGTGATGTACTCCTATGGACCCCCACATATGGCCGTGCAAAAGCAGGATGACCAGCTCGAACTTACATACAGCAACTATGTAAGGACACAGGATGTAATCCTGAAGACCTGCCGGAGGCGATGAACGATAGGGAGAAGTGGCGAGAGAGGGTCAGGGATATCCATACTGGCGGCACGACATGATGATGATGATGATGATGAAACTGTATTTTAATGAGTCAAGATATGATCCCAGAATATCTATGCATATCTGCGATCGATTTACAAGTTTATTTATGCCTGTGTTTTGGCACTCTAAAAGTTTTTTTAAACCAAGAAATCTTAACGTACAGTTTTTACTTCTTCTTGTAACGGAACATTTTTTGTTGAAGAAATATTAGTCAGTGAAAAAGAGATCAGGAAAATATGGATGATATGGAAAAGTCTCCTATCCCAAATGAATAAGATTCTGAAGTGTCATTCTAGCAGCTTCTGACCGAGCATTCTCATGAAACAAAATTATGACCAATATGGAATTCATACACACACACACACACACACACACACACAAAGGAACACATTCCTTTGTTTTTCAAGTAAAACTTTTACATAATCTTCAAAATCAAATTCTGAAATTAGAGACAGAAAATTCTAAAAAAGTACAATTTAATACCTACTTATGTTAATCTTTTATACAACTACTATTAAAATAATGTTAAAGAAGAATCTTAACAGTTTATATTAAAATCGGACTGTATTTTTCGATCCACCGAATACTTTTTAATTCTGAATGTATCAATATCTTCAGTTAAATCTCACTTCGAAAGTTATTCTTTCCTAAAAGTACTTTGTTATGAGACCATCAATATTGAAGGTATTTTTCATATATTTCCTGGGGGTTTCTGAGAAGAATAGATACAGGAAGATTTATGAGAATGATTGGTTCCATTTAGTTTCTTTGTTTAGTGGTCCGTCAAATTTCATGGGCTATTTAATGCCAAAACCATCATTAAAAAATATGACTTGTTGCACAACTTAACCCATATATGGAGTGTGGGGATACACAGTTCCCACCCTTCCCAATGATATAAATCCAAAAGTGAACGTAATAACTTAACTGGAGTTTGAACTTATAACGATGACGCAGCCAAGCATGCTTGCCACAAGACCATGAGGAGTCTCCTAATAAATTTCTTCTTATTCCATTTTTTGTTTCTACTTATATATATATATATATATATATATGTTGATGTATGTATAAATACTTTATTTTTTTTATCTATTTATTGAATTTTTTCCTCAAATATCATCATCATCATCATCATGTCACGTCATCAGCACGGATATTTTTTACCCTCTCTCGCCGCCCCTCCCTGTCGTCCATTGCTCCTGGCAGGTCTTCCGGGGTACATCCAGTATCGGCACAGAGCTGCTGTAGGTATGCTCGAGCTGGACGTCCTGCCTTTGCTCGTCCCTGTGAAGGGGTCCACAGGAGTACATCACTAATGAACTCGTCCCTACTTCTCCAGCAGTGTCCCGCATGTCTGAATCGTCTAATTTTGATAGTTTTCGTGACGGGTGGTCAGTGGCCGAAAAGTTGCTGTTTTGTGGAGTACTGTCTCCTGGCCTTGTTTAATATTGCTCACAGCATTTTCGTGTAGTTGCCCTCAAGCTTCTTCTCTATACGTTTTGTTAGCGTCCACGTGGTGCATCTATATAGCAGTATCGATACTACCGCTGCTTGGAAGAAACTGCACTTCATTATATCGGTCAGGTCTGATTCCCATACAACTGATAGCCTATCGATAGCTGTCCATGCCTTTGTTTGTTGTGTGTCGGTGTATGTCTCGATTGATGAGACACTGCTCCCTAGGTAGGTGAACTTGTCAACCAGTTTCAGTGCGCTACCGTTTAGTATAGAGATGTCGCCTGTTTGATTGAAGCACATATATTCTGTCTTGTGTGTGTTGACATGGAGGCCGATGCCTGGAGCGGCATGTTCCAGACTATGTAGCAGGGCTTGTGCGGGTGCATTTGCCAGAAGTACTATATCATCGGCGGTGTCAGCGTTGGTAATTGTTTTAGAGGGGTACATTCTGATTCTTTCTTTTGTAAACTGAAACTGTTTTCTTTGATTTCATCAATAGACGTTCTAAGCACGTTGTCTAGACATATAATGAAGAGGTATGGGGCTAATGTGTGTCCTTGCAGTACACCTGCTACAATATCGAAGTAGTCTGTATCTCCATCCGGAGAACGGACTTTTACCTCAGTGTTGCTATCAAAATGGCTGCGAGTGTTTCTTCTGGTAGGCCGTATGCGAGAAGGGTTTGCTCCATCTGTCCTCTGTGAATGGAGTGAAAGGCCTTAGTAAAGTCGACAAATAGTATTGTTGCCTGTAGGTTTTTTGCGCGTACACCTTCAAGAATTGGACGGATAGTCAAAATTTGTGTGGTCGTGGATCTATTTCTCTGGAAGCCATTTTGGTTCTTCTGAATATGTTGTTAATTTTAGGTTTTCCGCGATTGCGTAGTATGGCATTGTATGTCTTGGCCTCTAAGGACGTAAGTGTTATACCTTAGTCGTTATTCACGTATAACATTCATCCCTAGATTTAGGCAACGAAATTCTTTAAAAGATTTTGTATATAATATTTAGGTATCGAAAGAAAAACAAAGGAGAAACGAAATAAATTTACTTTTATTCCAGAGAGAATTTTTCTGTAGTCTCATAAAACGGAATTGTTGTTTTTATATTAAGTAATTTTCATCATAGAACTAACTTATGTTCTGTTGTACCGTGCTGGTCTAGTAATGCGCGTTGACAAATAAAAAGTTAATATTTCGGTCGTGGGTACCCCTAAATTTTAGGCTCAAAATGTCTGGAAAAGCATGTTTTGTACGAATAATTACAGTATATATATATATATATATATATAAATTATGACCAATATGGAATTCACACACACACATACACACACACACACACACACACACACATATATATATATATATATATATATATATATATATGTAAACATGTATATATATATATATATATATATACCAGCTCATCGGCCTAGTGGGTAGAGTGTTCACCAATGGTCTGGGAGACCTGGGTTCTATCCCAGGTCGAGTCATACCAAAGACTTTAAAAATGCTACTTAATACCACCTTGCTTAACATTCAGCAATATAAGGTACGTATCAAGAGTAAAGTGGAGCAATTCAGGGAAAGAAGTAGCGCCCTCCCCTACACCTTGGTGTAGTAGCTATTGAAAAAGGAGCCTTCTGGTCGCTCTCGACTACGGTCGCCAACTACTATATATATATATATATAGATTATTTTTAAACCCATTTCTATAACTCTGGTCGCGTGAAAGAAAACCAGATGATGCAATTTTTGAATGAAAATATCACACAAACTGATAACTGAGGAAAAATTCATTTAAAAAAGAAAAGACTAAAAGAAACACCTGTATTGGTTGAAACTATTCAATCAGCACCGCAATGTCTTGCCAAAAGAAAAAAAAAGACAGGGTTACATAAGCTAATACATAAAAAAAGCTCAATACACTAAAAGCGAGACTAGAATACCTGAAAGTGTCAGGTAGGCAGTTTCTGGCTCTTTTTGATATATATATATATATATATATATATATATATATATATATATATATATATTTGTGTGTGTGTATGTGTGTGTGTGTTCGATAGCTGGTATATATTACATATTAAAAAAACATACTAGCACTAATAATGTAATTGAGAAAATGTGAGAGAGAGAGAGAGAGAGGGGGAGAGAAAGAAAGATAGTAAAAGAAAAAGAAGAGAAAGAGAAGAGTGAGTGTGTGTATGTGTGCGAGGAAGAAATATATTAAGAGAAAGATATAGAAGGATGTGTCAGGTTGATAGCAGAAATCTATCCTATACACTCAGCAATATTCTGCGTCTAATATCTCGACTGTTTGTAGAAATTTTAAAATATTTAATTTATTGGTAATCCAAGGTTATCATCGTATCCTTGATGGTTTATCAGCATATTTTGGAAGACTCATTCTTCCGACTGCCTTATGATGCCTTCAGGAAGTTACTATCTACGTATTTATCTTCAAATAATCCTCCTCCTGCTCCATGAATAATACAATTGAGGCTGATGGGAATATTCTTTCACTGCAACATTCTGGAAAAGCGAGAATGAGAATATCTGGTTGATTAACGTATAGGATTCTTAGCAAATCTTACCGGGGAGTTAATAGATGAGTTATCAAAAAAAGCCAGCAGCCAAAATATCGACTTGTTTACAGAGTTCAACATGTCCCCTAGGAGTCAAAGGTTAATGCTTGATCTAACATCCCAACTCTTGTCTCCAACCTTAGTGGTGATTCAGTCAGGAAAATATAACCCATCCGAAGTAGAAGTGGGAGTAGTGTGTTCCGTGAACTCTACTATATATATTAGAATAGTTTTAGATAGAGGATACATCATAAGATCTAAAAAAGGACCTTTGTCAGAACTTATAAGGTATGCTCTTTTTAAAGCAACTGCAAAATTTGGTACATACGATAGAATATATATATATATATATATATTGCGCTGCTAGCACGGATTTCCCAAACTCTTTCTCTCGCGCCATTCGTCTCAATCTTCCATTGCTTCTGGCAGGTCTTCAATACTACATTCTGTATCTGCACAGAGTCATTGTAGATAAGTTCTCGTTAGTCGACAAATGCATGCAAGTCTGTGTGAAGAGGTCAATTGAATAACGCTAATGAATTCGTCCTTATTTCTCCTGTAGTGTTCCGTATGTCTTGTTCATCTTATTTTGATGGTTTTAGAGATGGGAAGTAAGTGCCCGCATAGCTGTTGTTTCGTGGGATGTTGTTCCCAGGATCTGTTCAATAGAACTTGTAGTAATCGTTGGACTTCAACTAAGTTAAAACTAGTTCAATCAGAACCCTTCTACTATTCATCTATAAGGGTAGTGTCGATTAAAATAGAGCCATCAAAATATTTCCACGTCTCTGACTCAAACTCTCTCTATATATATATCACAGATTTTGAGATTCGGCTACTCTCTCTCTCTCTCTCTCTCTCTCTCTCTCTCTCTCTCTCTCTCTCTCTCTCTCTCTCTCTCCCTCTCTCTCTCTTGGTGGCTAGAGACAAACGTTTCCTGTGAACGAAGAACGAATCAAATATACGAGAAGAGACCTGCTCCTTGAGAAAGGAAAAGTCCAACCGATCGTGTCGATCGTTGTCTATTCCTTACAGCTTCCAAAGCCTCAGCGACTGCTGGAAGAGAATAAAGCAACCAAGTTCCTAACCCTAAAACAGGTTGTGCCTTTTATGATTTTTTTCTACTTAAGATCCAAAGAATACTTTTTTCTCATTCATATGTTCATATTTATGTACCCTATTTATATATGAATATCACGGAAAATCTGGTTACAGTTTGATATGTGTTTATAGGTTACGTAATCCAGCAAAAACACTACCCCAGAGCGACTGCATTTATCTGTCTCCATACGAGGACAAAATGTAACACATCGTCGGTTTAAAGTTGGGTGCTCTGCAGGAAGCAAGCCTCCCACTGTGATTTTTAAAAAATGGCTTAGATTCACCTTGAGAAGTGCTTAAGGCACCGAGCAATAAACCCTGCCCTTTCCCCACGAGGAGAGGGGTAGGTCCTGCTTGGAGGAAATAACTTAGTTGTTCCTTTTCTTTTTGCCTTCAGGCCAAAAGCCACGAAGCGATATTTTTAAATAAGATTTGTTTAATTTTGTTGATTTGTTTAACGGTATCATCATCATCATCATATCGTGCTGGCAGCACGGATATCCCTGACCCTCTCTCGCCACTCCTCCCTATCGTTCATCGCCCTAGGCAGGTCTTCAGGACAACATCCTGTATCCTCACACAGCTGCTGAATGTACGTTCGTGCTGGTCGTCCTGCTTTTGCGCGGCCGTGTGTGGGGATCCATAAGAGTACATCTCTTATGAGTTCATCTCTGCTTCTCCAGCAATGTCCAGCATGTCTGGTTCGCCTAACTTGAATAGATTTCGTGATAGGGGGCAGGTGGCCGTACAGTTGGTGTCTCGTGGGGTGCCTCTGCCAGGACTTGTTGAGGATTGCACGCAGCATTCTTGTGTAATTGCCATCTAGTTTCTTCTCGAGCCGTTTTGTTAGCGTCCATGTAGTGCATCCATATAGCAGTATCGATGTGACCGCTGCCTGGAAGAAACTGCGTTTCATTTTATCGGTTAGGTCTGATTTCCATATAGTCGATAGCCTATTGATAGCTGTCCATGCTTTCGTTAACCTCGTTTCGATGTCCTTTTCGGTTGATTCGACGCTGCTTCCTAGGTACGTGAATTTGTCTATATCAACCCCTTATGTATTATTTAATGCCGAAATCAGATTCATTTGTAAATGTTTGATTGTAATAACTTTATATTTTCAATGTTCATTGCAATTTTTAAGATTGCATTTAGTCGAAAATCAATAATTTGATCTAATACTTACAATCTAAGCAATTATATTCTTTCAAGAATCTAAGAAATACTTTTCGGGCAATAGCCTTTGGTTTCAGTTTCCTGTTTGATAATTAACAGAAATATATTTTTAGTTAAGTAATAAAAATTCCCAGCAGACAAAAGAAAATTCAAGTAATTATTTTTAACACAAATAATTTGCATACACTTGATCGGCCCATTGCCCTAGTGGTGGAGAGTTCGCCAACGGCCTAGAAGACTGGGGTTCAGTCTCAGGTCGTGTCATACCAAAGATTCAAAAAACGGTACTTGGTACCTCCTTGCTTAACACTCAGCATTATAAGGTACGTATCATCGTGGAGCAATCAGGGGGAAGGAGTAGCACCTTCCCCTACACGTCGGTGTAGTAGCGATTGAAAAAGGAGCTTTCAGTGAGCCCTCGACTACCGTTGCTATCTTTACTAAACGGTTTCAACTATTCCTATCTAAAATTGAAAATGATATTTTATTATGATTATTTATCTGCACGTGGTTATTTGTTTTTATTTCAATCCAATATGATTTTTTTTAATCAATAGATGGGATTGCAACAGGTACTTCTGCTCCGAGTTAGAGTTACTCCGGGAATAATAGCAATAAAGAGGTAGTCCATACTCCACAGAACTTCAGGAATAGGGCATTATTACTGGATCTAGTTTAGTGTCCTGTTCAGGATACCTAACTTTTTTTTATCTTTCCACTCTGTAGTGGATACAGTCAGCGTACCCAAAGCCCTCTGGCGAAAATTTGAAAATAAAATACATTCTAGAGTAATTTTCAAATGAATAAAAGTTTTATGGTGAAATTTGCTTTTGTGCTATTTTATAAAACGGAGATAACTGTGAAATGCTAGACAGAATCTTCACACCTTCCAAAATTAGAAATATCAATATCTTCACGGATACCAACCGAATGAAAAGTCATAGAGTGGTAATATTAAGAATTGTTAGGAATAGTTATAACTCAAAGCGTGCTAAGCGTGACGGTTATCGTCGTCAGAAACCCAAGTTCTTATTCTGCAAGAGGCTGTTTGCGTTTCCCCTTGAGCTAATGTCACTGGAAATGCATGGATTAATTTGCTTCTCCCAAGCACCAAGCTGTGGATGAATAGTAGGGTTGACTAGGTTCTTTTGCATTGATAAAGCAAACAATCTCAGAGAAAGGAAAATCCAGAATTTGAACCAGCTTTACTCCGCTTTAAAAAGTTTCCTCTGTCCTATCTTGCCTGCGTTTGAGGGGTTGGGTATCTACATACATATAACTTTGCCTAGACATTTTGTAAAATTACACGCGATGTTCATTCAAAATGGATTGCTTTCATTTACTGATATTCTCGCCCAAACCTATACGGCAGGGGGAGGTCTCCGTGGTGTAATAGCTACCGTACTGGACTGTGACATCATAGAAATCGAGTTCAAACTCCAATCAAGTGATTGCGTTAATTTTGCCCTAATATCTTTGAAAAAAGGTATGAACTTTATTATCCCCCTAGCAGTGAGCTAAATAGTTTAACTATTCTTCTAGAATATGTCTTTGGTAACAAACATTCAACGGATTTTGATATGCTATTAAACAAAGAAACCTAATCTAACAAATACCTGTTATTTAGAAAAAAGAAGACAGTACACAACTGTCTGGCGAAACATTTGAAGAATTAAGGATTTCTGCAGCAATAAGGTTTCCATTATATGTCAGGCTGCCAAAAATATATCTGTGGAGAAAGAATTTTTCGTGCTTAAGTTAAGCAAAATGATATCAGTAAATATTCTGAAACGACATTTTGTCGACATTTCGGAAAAATCAACGTCGTTTAGACAATTCTTCTGTGATTGATATAAAGAATTTGAAACAACAGGAAGTTTATGGAAAGGTCTTTAAGGAATATCAGTCTCTGAAAAACAGCTGGATCTTGTTCAAACAACTTACCTACACAGCCGACAGAAATTCACAAAAAGAACAGGTGAAGAGTTGTTTAGAATATTACGAGGATAAGATTGTAAATCATTCTTTGGAAACTTCCATCATGTCCCTATTTATCCGGTTTCCGCACCTAACCAAAATATGGCACAAGACCATTTAATTGAATCGAGATCCATACGCGCCAAGTTAGTGATAAAAACAAACAAAACTGCATGATTTAAGTTTCGTTTATTTGATTCATTTAAATTTATCTTTTAATAACATATCAACTTTTTATAGGTTAATTTAATACTGAAATTCTTTTTTATTTGTAAATGTTTGATTGTAATCATTACTGTATTTTCTGTGTTCGCTTGCATTTTGAAAGGGTTGGGAGTCCGTTGGGTAAAGTGGCTAACAGGCTGGACAAAGACATCGTAGTAAGAGAGTTCGAAATCCACTTTTGGACTAATACCCTCGGGAAAAGTAAAAATTCCTTTATCCATTCTGTTATGGGTTAAATACTACGACTAGTGTCCTTCAACATGGATTTTGGCTTAGGCATGAAATAAACCACGAAGGTTGATATGCCATTTGCAAAATTTGGAAACTATTGTCTGATAGCACTTTTTAAAAGTTTTTCATCTGTTTGCGTAATTTTCTACCAAATACAAATAATTCATATGCAATAAGATTGTTCCAAGTATTCCAATCTAATACCATTAATATATATGCAATTATATGATTTTAAGTATTATTATCTAACACAAATAATTTATACACAACTACATGGCTAAAGTAACTATTTCTGTTTAATCATAATGCTTTATTTGAAGACAGCTACATGGTTTGAAAATAATGATAATATTTTGTAAACAATTATAGCTTCATGTTACTATTCTTAATACAAATCATTTGCACACATAGGTTTTCAAGCAGTCCTATCAAATGCGAATAATCGTTAAACATTTCTATTTGACTAATAGATAGAGTCGTAACAGATGGTACAACGCCAGATCAAAGCAGATCTGGAAATGATAGCAGTAAAGAAGTACTCTACACTCCACAGAATTCTTTGACTGAAGTCTCACCATCCGTGATACACATGGCAAACAATTTCGAAGCACAATAAATCTGCTAGTAAGTTTACAGTGTCTAATTTTCAGCGTTGTTGGTTGGTTGGTTGCTTGGTTGGTTTTAATGGCAACCTATTCTTCATTGGATAAACTAAGACATTCTTTTGTGTATCCAAACAATTAAACATAATCATTTAAAAACTATTATAGCTCCACATATCTATTCGGAACCCAAATGATTTGCACGCAGTTATGTTTTAAAGTATTCCGATGTGATAGTATTTTTGAAAACGGTTTTATGGTTTCAAGTATTCTTATATAGCACTAATAATTTATATGCGATTATATGGTTTCAGGTACTCCTATCTAACACTAATAATTTGCACTCAGTTATAAGATGTTAAATATTCCCATCTAATGCAAATGATTTTCAAATAGATCTTCGACTGGGGCTGTAGAATACACCGATTGCATCACTGCATAGGGGTAAGTTTCCCCACACAAAGAATATCCTAGACATGACATTAAACAATCAGATGATGAGGCTCCTGCAACGCAGGAACTTTGGGAAATGTGGAGTACTCCCTCATTGCTGTCGCTTTCAGGACAACTCTGGCCAGGAGTGTTAACACCTAATATAGTCATATCTATGGGTCAAATAGAACTGTTTGACATTTAAACAGTGGAAACAAATGACATGAATTGAATTGTTTGAAATAGAACTGTTTGATCCTTTAACTGGGTGTAAACAAATGACTAATGTTTAATTGAATTGTTAGTTATACATAGTAATACTTGGAGCCATCTAATTTTCTTGACTTATGCTAAACTGAATTGTTAGAAATAGAACAGGTGGAACATTCAACTATGTACATCTACAAAATGTGTTTTACGTACATAAAAACAAGATTTATCATTACATAACCAACAATTATTGATATGTTATAAAACCAAACCAAACCTCAAGCTGATCTTCTCATGCCATACATGGATTTTGTTTTGTTTTATTCATTTAATGACATATCAGCCTTCTTGGGTTATTTAATGCCAATGATATCCTTCTAAAAAGACAGCAGTGATAATATTCAACCTATAGCTGTGAGATAAGGGGGTTAATACCTTTCCTAAGGAAAAGTAAATAAAATTGGCGATCGTTGTCGAGAGCGAAGCGAAGGCTCTCTTTTCAATAGCTACTACACCGAGGTGGAAGGTAGGCTGCTACATTTTTCCTGGACTGCTCTAGTTTACCCTTGATAGGGACCTTATAAAGCTGAGTGAAACGCAAGGTGGCATAAAATACCATTTTTTGAGTCTTTGGTATGACTTGACCTGGGATCGAACCCCGGTCACGCGAGCCATTGACGATCACTCTACCCACGTTGAACGTAATAGCGTGACTAGAGTTGAAATTCACTCACTACAATGGCGCAGGCAAGTTTGTTAGCCACTGTGCCACAAAGACTTTCCCTTATATAGATGAGGTGATTCTTTCATTCTTTTTCTTATTGCAACGATATTATGACTGCATAGTCCATTGTGCTTCAGATTTCGAGCCTCACCATCAGATATAGTTTAGCGTCATACTTAGGACACACTTTTTTAATAGGGACTATTACCTCTCTTCAGGGAATGTAATTGGTGTATTCAAGAACTCACTGACCGAGCGGCCAATTTTCACAAAAGAATCAACAGTAAACATCAATAATAATCTCCATGTCTCTTGTATATTTCTAAAATAAATTTTTTGAAAAAGTCTATTTCTTTTTTAGACATGCAATATAACACAAACAATGAAATTAATACAAACTTTACCTATAAACATAATAAAATGAATTAATTCATATATTACACGCATTAGAATCACGTTTTTATAGCTTAGATTATTTACTGAATAACAATAAATTACATAAAGAGGAAAATATATCTATATTTCGTGCGTAAGAATGACAAAATCTTTTTTCTTAGCTCCATATATATGTGAACGCTAAATTTGTTGAAATTCTATAGAAAAACTATTTATTTTATACATTTTTATCCCTTGCTCGAAATTCACAAAAGATCAAATTATCTATCGAAAACTAATTAGGAGCATGGACTGCATGATGCTGAAATGGCAGTGAGATATTCTGATTTGAGAATAAAAACACGACAAAGATTTGAAAAATATGACAAATTCAACGAAATTCTAATTATATTATAATTTTGCTGGAAAAAGTTAACACTTCATTTCGAAAATACTCGCTGCAATACTCGGCAACGACGGGTAATAACTGTAAGCTTGAATAGCAGCCACTTATAAATATGATCCCTTAATGCAAATATTTAATACTGTTTTATATCATTTCTGAAACATTCAAGTTATGCAAAAAAGTTGGCTGTATCGAGAGCTCATAAGTCCTAGAATTTTGGTCAAAACAATGAGACATAGACCAGATCAAAGTGATTGATTTTAAAGACATCTCAACCTGTCGGGGGCTATTTTGGGCAGAGAGGGTAGGGAATTACGTTCATCGTACGTTTATATTTACATTTTCTGTATATTTGTTTCTTAAGAGTCTTTTTTTAAATTTTTATTTATTTATTTTTGCACACGGTTCTATCGAATAGGAAGAATTTTTAAAAGGATCTATTCGACTCATTGGTGAGACGTTAACAAGTACTACCACTAAGGGTCAGAATGGACCTGGGGGTAATGGCAATAAAGGAGAACTCCTCACTCCCCATATCCTCAGAACTGAAGCCTCATCAGAATCTATTTTATATCATACCCAGGAAACCCCTTTTTGTGGAGACCATAACCTGAAGGGGATAAAGAGAGAGAGAGAGAGAGAGAGAGAGAGAGAGAGAGAGAGAGAGAGAGAAATCTTATCATTTCTTAACAGATATCACCAATATTTTTCTGGGTTTATTTTAAAGACATTTTTAAATAAACATCGTACTTCTTGTTGAAGGTAAAAAAAGAAAAAAAGAAAAAAAAAAAAAAAAAAAAAAAGAAAGGTAAAAGGGAAAAAAAGTTTTGAATACAATTTAAAACAAAGAGATGCAATACATCAAACTTAAAAGATTCTCAAAATAAAGCTTGATATTCTAAGCCGAAATCTTTTAACGCTTTTCGGGAAACGCCAGTTACTCACTATGTGAGCAGTTTCAGGGATATAGGAGTAAAACTGCAAATTGACATACGGCTCTTCACTAGTTCTCATTACACACCACTTGTCAAAAATATTTTCTATGATATATATATATATATATATATATATATATATATATATATATATGTTTTAAAACGTTTGGTTGGACAAAGGTTTTCTAATAGAGTTATTGATTTTTAGTCATTTTTTTTATGCCTATTGCTCCTAGGATTTGTAACCGTTTTTTTTTATTATTGCTTTAATAAATATTCATTTTATTATCTAGGAATATCTTCCTTATATCGGAAGAAATAAGTTGGTTAGTGCTGTTGTTGTTTTATAATTAAATGTTGTTTTATGGCGCTATCTTAGAAAGGTGATACGAGGATCATTAAATAAATTTCCAGACTTTTTTCGTATGGGCACTTTTATTGATAGTACACACATAAAACTCAAGTCCTTTTCGAAGTAATCTCCTCCGGCTGCAATGCACTTGTTGCACCGTTCCAATGACTTCTGGAAGGCCCCATGGAACTCGTCTTGTGTGAGCGTGTCAATGACCTTCGTCACAGCCTCTTTCATTTCCTCAATTGTCTCATAACGACAACCTCTGAGCTTAGGGACTACCCAAAATCACTGGGAGAAAGGTCTGGACTATAGGGACGGTGAGGAACTGTCCTGATGTCCATCTTGGTCAAATAGTCTGTAACAAGGATGGAGTTGTGGACTTGTGCATTGTCCTGGTGGAAATGCCACTGACCCGATTTGAAGAGTGCTGGCATCTTCCGACGGGATCTCTCCCTGAACCCCCTTAAAACCTCATCATAGTAACCCCAACCCTAACCCTTTGGCCAATCAACTCTGGTGTATTAACTTCCTTACTCCTCCCATACCTCTCATCATCCCTCACAGACTCCGTGCCTTCCTTGAATCTCTTATGCCTCTCAAAAACCGATGCTCGATTCATGCAGGATGCTCCAAAAGCAGTCTGAGGCATTCCATACCTTTATGTGACATTTTTCTAAGTTTAAAACAGAATTTTATTGCATATCGTTCTTCTAAAGTGTCCTCATGTCCAGATTATATTTTTGAAATTCACTAGCTGTGACAATCATTCTTTAGTAGGGTGTCTTCCAATTCTTGCTGTAGCTGTTCACTTAAACCTGAAATCATAAAAATTTGTCAGTCATCTCATAATATGTATCGCAATCACATACTGAATTTTCAACAGTCTTCGACAATTTTAAATGCCTATACAGAAAAAGTCTGGAAACTTATTGAAGGCACCACGTAAGTGTGACGACGAGATAATGTTGTTGTTGTATAGGCAATGTAAGAATTTTTTTTTTCGGGAGGCACTCTCAAAATGGATATATGAATTTATAAACTACATTGGGCAGATGATATGGGACAATTTCTTTACCATTCAGACCCCGACACTAGAAAAATAACAAGGAGATTTGAAAAAAATGTAATTTAAAATAATAAACAGTCTTCCATCGTCTTTTACAAAACTTGCTTGAATAATAACTTGCTGCCTAAATATACACTCTTATATATATATATATATATATATATATATATATATATATATATATATATATATATATATATATATTGTTTTTTATTGTATAAAGAAAACAAAATAAACCTTTTCTTTTGGGTTAGTTTGGTTTGTTTTCTTTGTTTAATGGCATATCAACCTTTGTAGGTTATTTAATACCAATGCTATTCTCCTAGAAGAACAGTAGTGGTGGTACTATTTAAACCATAGCTGGGAGGATAAGGGGGTCATACCCAAGAGTATTAGCCCGAAAGTGAACGTAATAGCGCGACCGGAATTCGAACTCGCTTACTACGATTCCGCAGTCCATCGCTTTAACCATTACACCACGAGGACATCCCCTAATTTGGATTAGATAATTTTTATAAAACACAGTCGAATAACTTATTGCTTATATGAAAATACGTAAGGTGCGCCGTCATTCCATTTAGAAGATAAGTATGTAACAGATTCTCGAGGGAGAAAGATAAACAAACAAAGATAGATACCAACAGACTAAGATAGATAGATAGATAGATAGATAGATAGATTAGGAAAAAAGAATTAAGTTTTCTTTCAAAATACAATTCGTTTAAACATTGTAACTTTATTCATACGACTAATTAACTTACAATGAATCAAATTCATGGTGTAAACAGGCAAATTGTTTCATAAAGAAAAAATATTCCATAGAGAGGAAAAGAAATCGAAATGCAATTTTTATTGGCAGATTAAAGATTAAATAAATTCTTAAGAAAAACGCTGCAAATTTAACCTTGGGCCAAAAAGATTGAGGTTGAAGTGCTTGTAATTCACAGCAGTTTCTCGGCTCCGCAAATTACGCTTGAGGCCTTCTCTGATAATAGAGCGATGTCTTTTCAAGTCTTTGCTCCGGAGAGCGTCGAAAGTTTAGCATATCGATGACAGCAGAAGCCGAGAATAAAAGAATATTTTAAGAATAAAAAATGTTAACGAGATAGTCATAGGAAGACGACGTTAACAGAAAGTAAACAATGTTATTCTCATTTCAAATGGCAGTATTAGCAGAAATATATTCAAAGAAACGAACGAGGAAGAAAGAAAGAAAATCCAAAGAAAATGTTAAAAACAATAAAAAGGTTATAGATTAATGAACAGAAGAAAGAAAGAAAGAAAGAAAGAAAGAAAGGGAGGCTCAAAGATAGAAACTATTTAAAGAGAGAGAATAGAAAGAAGGAAGAAATTATTGGTAACAGAATTGTTTAAAGAAAGAAAGAAAGGCGTCAAGAGAGAGTAAAATTTGTTGACAAATGCAAAGAAAGAAAATATCAACGAGATAGATAGATAGATAGATAGATAGATAGATAGATAGATAGATTAAAAAAGAAAGAAGGGTAAATAAAGCAAGAAAAAAATATGATCAAGTGGAAGGAAAACATGGAGAGTCTTGCTGAAAAAGAACCTTTTGAAAAAGCACAACTGCAATCAATTCTCCTCTTTAGCCTAAAACCTAATTTCACTTTTCATTCATGACATCAGGCCAGCAGGGTGCGCGGCTCGTCTTTGACATTTGCTCTAATGAAGGAAAGCCCTCCAGCAACTGGCAGGCACTTTCGATCTGATTTTTTTTTTACTTCTTCTTGATTCGCACTTTAAAGTAAAAGATGACGAGACCTTTGAGAACTTTTAACAATTTTTTTTTTCATTTCGTCCCTTTTTTTAATGACACTGTATCATATTTGTTAACGTTTGCAGCTAAATTGAACCATGATCAGGAGGTGCTTAGGAAACACACACAACCACCCACCCCTACACCTACCCACCCACACGCACACACACGCACACACACACGCACATACACATATATATATATATATATATATATATATATGTTTTACTGCAGAGTCAGTCTTTAGGAACATTTTATCTATTATGACTATACAAAACACCTTAACTGGTATGTAAAATAGATAGATAGATAGATAGATCCGAGAAAATAGTCAGAGATAAATATGGCTCGATAGATATATACATAAATGTAAGGATAGATAGATAGATAGATAGATAGATAGATAGATAGATAGATCTGAGAAAAATAATAAGAGATGTACTGCGATATGGCTTGATAGATGGATACATATAGTTAAGAATCGATAGATAGAACTAAGAAAAATAGTCAGAGACAGCGATATGGCTCGATCAATAGAGACATATAGTTAAGAAAAGATAGATAGATAGATAGATCTGAAAAAAATAAACAGAGATGGATAGCGATATGATTTGATAGATAGATTCATATAGGTAAAAACAAAAAAAAGAGATTGACAGATAGATTACGCGTTACATGATGGTTATCGACTTAGAAAATGGAATATTTGAGCTCAGAAAAATCAAGTCCGTGTCTGTTTACGCTTCAATTTGGGCTAATATACTTGGAAAGATTGTTTGTTTGTTTGTTTGTTTT
This sequence comes from Sepioteuthis lessoniana, assembly GCA_963585895.1. NCBI lineage: Eukaryota > Metazoa > Mollusca > Cephalopoda > Myopsida > Loliginidae > Sepioteuthis > Sepioteuthis lessoniana. The sequence goes on along the minus strand of OY757906.1, from coordinate 38,717,331 downwards.
TTGTTTGTTTGTTTCTCTTGCTTTTTTGTTTTTGTTATTGTGTTCTTAGCCCTTATACAGCTACTGAATTAAGAGTAAAAAAACTGAATTTAAAATAGCTGAATTTTGCTTTAAAAAAAGGACATCTTCTCTCATCTTGTTTGTGGTGGTAAAAGTGGGTATATCCAAAATGATAAATGAAACTCAGATTTTTCGTGATCAAGAGCGATGAATTTAACTATGGAGACACAGAATACTTCGACATTGTAGCAGGAGTACTACAAGTAGTCATTTTTTTTTTTTACATAGGCATTAGCTGATGGTCATTCACAGGAGTCAGAGAAACAGCAAGTTGCTGCAGATCTTGAGGACTCTTCTCAGTATTCTGGCCGACCTCAACAATACTATAGTTTGGATGGTCTCGGCTCATCCTCTGGTTTTTAATTCCTCTAGTCCCCATACCAAGCCTTTGTTGATCGTGCCAAGCCCACCAATAACAGTTAGTATACGTGTCACCTTCGTATTCATTTTTTAGTTCTCTGGCAAGTATTTGTCTTTCTTTTCGTTTTCTTTGGTATTTATTTTATGGTGCGTCGGGACGGTTAAGACTGCTATTCCGCATTCTTTTTCCTATAACAATAATAATTATTATTTACTCTTTTGAGATTTTTTCACACCAGCGCAAGCTGATGCTTTCTCACTAGGGTTTCAGTGATATCAAGTATCCTCAAGTCTCCTGGGCTCTTCTCAGTATTCTGGCCGATCTTCATAATGCTGCTGTCTGTCTACTCTCTACTTATCTTATTTTCAAGTCTTCCAGTCCCAGTACCAATCCATTAAGGATTGCCCCAAGTGCGCCAAACAATAGTGCTATCACTATCACCTTCATGCTCCATAGGTTTTTTTTAAGTCCTCTAGCAAGGTCTAGGTACTTTTTTTTTTCGTTTTCTTTTATTTTCATTCTGTCGTCTGCCTGGACTGTAAAGTCCACTGTTTGGTGGATTCTCTTTTTTTAGGTTGACTTACTCTCGGTCTGGTCGTCAAGTGAACCGTTTATATCTCAAAATTCCAGAAAAGTGTGTGCGTCTCATTCTCAAGAACGGATTCTGGGTTGTGCATATCCCAATTTTTCGTATGGTCAAATTGAATTTTTTTTTTGCTCAACTCCCTGTGGATCACCTTCCTCACTCAGTCCCGTCTAGTCTTATACCTTTTTTGTACAAATTTACTGTATTAGCTTATTATATGTAGATCCTTTTTTTTTTCTATCACTACACAACCTTCCTTTACTATTTTGATGTGTCTTGTCTATTTTTGCATGACCATACTTAGTCCTTATGGCGTTGTTCTGAGCTGTAATTAGAAGAAATTCATTTTCTCTCTTAATTTTTTCCCTTTCTGAGCCATGTCCAAGTCTTCTCGTGGGAGATTTTGCTTGCTTGTTGCTTGAAACGTGCATACAATTATTTTTCTTCCCATTTTTATTTTGTAGTTATTGTTGTTCTGTTGATCCTTGTATTGTTTGTTTTGTGTCTGGTTGTTGTAATAAGTTTTTCTTCACTCTATCACATCATATCGATATTTCGATGCTATCTTCTATTCTGGCGCGTCCTCTTCCATGAGTTTTCTTGTTCTTTCGAGTGTTGCGAACTAGGTCTAATTTGTCATCTTTCAATAGAGCCTGAAGGAAAGCAAGACCTTTCAGGTCTCCAGGACTCTTCTGAGTATGCTAGCCGATTTCGACAATATTGTGTTCTGTATGTCTTTTATTCTACTTCATATTTCTAATTCCATCAGTCTTTTTACGAAGCCCTCATGAACCGATCCAAAGGCAGCAAGTACAATTGGTATCACTGTCACCACGATGTTCCACAAGTAAAAAAAAGTCTCTGAGAAGATCCAAATAATTATCTAGCTTTTCGTTTTTACTTAGTTTTTCTTTATCGCCCGCAGGAACAAATATGATAAGTTCCTTTTTTTTTCTTGTTACTTAACTCTAGGTCTTGTCTTCTAACCATTATTCGGTTATCTGTTTGTATATCAATACCCTTAAGGGTTTTATGAGTTTCATTCTATACAACAGATTCTGGTTTATGAATATACCTTTCGGTAGTATAATAATTATTCATCTCTTGTACAATTCCCAGTGGATCACCTTTCCCACTCAGGTGTACCTTGTCTTGTTTTTCTTTTGAACCAGTTTGTTGCATTCAGTTATCGTTTCATCTCTGTCTCCTCATAAACTACACTTGCTATTCTGTTGCATATTATCGATTTTCACCTCGATATAATTGATTTTTATAGCATCAATTTGTGCTACTTTTAAAAGAGATTAAGTTTCTCTCTTGGAGTTTCTCTTTTGTAGCCCTGTCCATGTTATCTCGTGTGCAATCTTGTCTGTTTGTCTTTCAAAGTGTTCTTACAGTCGTTTTACTTCACGTTCTTGTTTTCGAGACTTTGTCGTTTTACTACTACTACTACTACTACTGCAATAACAACTAGTATTCTAATTACTCCAAACAAGTTTTTCACACCAATGTTAGTTGATGATCTTTCACCGGAATCTGAGTGACAACAAGTCTCCCCTGGTCTCCAGGACTCTTCTCAATATTTTGGCTGTTATTAACAAATGGTAAAGTTCGGACTGTCTCTCATTATTATTATTATTAATATTATTATTATTATTGTTACTCCTTGAGAGTTTTTACATCAACGTCAGCTGATACTATTTACCAACCCCTCCGCTCGGGCAGGATATGACACAAGGTCAATTATTAAGCGGAGTTTAACAGGTTTGAATTCAGAGTTTTCCTTCTCCTAGACTAGTTGCCTAACCAAGGCTGAAGAACCTAGTCTGTCCTACAATTTACCCATAGCTGGAGGGAGAATAATTGGATTCATACTTTTCCCAAGGGTATTAGTCCTATGTGAAATGCAATCAGTCTCGTCCAGGATTTGAACTCGTGTCGCCGTGTCAATTTCATACGATTATAACGACTACACCACGGGCACCTCAACGTCAGCTGATAGTCTTTTGCTGAAGTTTGAGTGACAGCAAGTCTCCTGAAGTCTTCAGGACGCTTCTCAATATTCTTCCGATCACATTAATGCAGTAGTTTAGATGGTCTCCACTCGTTCTCTTATTTCCAAGTCCTCCAGTTCCTTCATTAATCCGTTGGTTATTGTAACAAGAGCACCAATTACAATTAGTATAAATGTCACTTTCATTTCCCACATTTTTTCAATTCCCTTGCAAGGTCGAGGTATTTATCCTTCTTTTCATGCGTGACATACGGAAACACTGGGCAGCTGTTCCGAACTTATTAGGTTTCATCAGCAGCGTATACCGTGATCTTTCCAACAGGAGACCGAACCAGCGACCACCGAATGCAGAGCCGAAACTCAACCACTGAGCCAACCATCTACATCGCACACAAGCGATGCCAAATCAACCAGTCATGGTAATTGCACAGTCAATTAACCTAAATGTGTCTCGCAAGTTACATCCGTACTCTTTACAGAGGACACGTTTACCTCCAGGGTCACGTCTTCCCAGGAGGACTGGAAATACGCATCTGCGTAATTATAATATGCTCAAGGGGAAGGATATAGATGTACTTTTTTCTTTTTAAGTAGAGGAATTATATTGGGAATTGAATCACCACGACCAGAAAATCCGGCGAAGACTTGCGCATGACATACGGAAACACTGGACAGCTGTTTCGACCTTATCTGGTCTTATCAGTAGCATATACCGTGATTTCCCTTAATAGAGATCGAACCAGCGAACACAGAACGCAGAGCTGAAGGTCTACTACCACTTAGGCAACATGATTCGGTCTCCTGTGGGATAGATACAGCATACAATGCTGATGAGACCTAATTAAGTCGAAACGGTTCTCCAGCGTTTCCTTATGTCATATGCTGGTGTTCGCTGGGTTTTCTGGTCTTGTTAATTCAATTCATAATCTTTGCTAGTTTTTCTCACCATCGTTATTTGGTGGTCTCTCCCAGGAGTCGGAGTAATAGCAAGTTTACTCAGGTTTTAAGTCTCTTCTAAATATTCTTACTGATCTTAACAATTCTGTGGTCTGGATGATCTTGATTCTTCCTTGATTTCTAGTTGGTCAACTTTTTTTTTCATCTGATTTTCAGTTCCTCTCGTGTTTTTATAAGTATACGTATTCATTATTATATGAAACCGGACATTGGCATGATGGTCTGAGTGTTCGCCAATGGCCCGGGAAACCTGAGTTCAATCCCATACCGAAGACTCAAAAATGGAATTTGAGTCCTCCTTGCTTAAAACTCAGCACTATAAGGTACGTACCAAGGGTAAAGTGGGGAAAACCAGGGAGAGGAGTAGCACCTTCCCCTATACCTTAGTTTAGTTGCTATCGAAAAGGTAACGTTCGGGTCACCCTCGACTACGGTCGCCAAATTTTCTTACTTTTTACTTCTTCATTATTATACGCTATTTTTGGCAAATATCTGCTTCCTTGAAAATCACCATGGAAAATTTTGGCTTTTAACTTCGGCTTGTGTCTTCTACATCCAGTTAGAAAACCTAAAAGACTTATCACATTATCTAGTTTGGTGGAGGGGGTGATTCGCATATAAAGTAAAGTAAAGTTGTCTCCCTTTTATCGAGGACGACCAAAAGGCTCCTTTCTCAATAGCTACTAAACCGAGGTATAGGGGAGGGCGCATCTCCTTTCCCTTAATTGCTCCACTTTACCCTCGATACGTACTTTATATTGCTGAGTGTCAAGCAAAGAGGTATCAAGTACCATTTTTAATGTCTTTGGTATGACGTGACCTGGGATTGAAACCTGGTCTCCCGGACTATTGACGAACACTTTACCCACTAGACCAATGAGCAGTAAACTGGTTTGAATTCAGAATTGTCCTTACCAAGGTTAAATTTTGTAGTCTCCTCTACTATTTATCCACAGCGAGAGAGAGAGAGAAAATATTTACATTTATCATATTTACCAGCGCGGCAGGATATGACACAAGGTCAATTTTAAAGCAGAGTTTAACAGATTTAAATTCAGAGTTTTCCTTCTCCTAGACTAGTTGCCTCACCAAGGCTGAAGAACTTAGTCTGCCCTACTATTCTATCCATAGCTGGAAGGAAAATCATTGGATTCATACCTTTCCCAAGGGTGCTATGTGAAATGCAATCAGTCTTGTCCAGAATTTGAACTCGTGTCCATTTCCCACGCCGATAACCATTACACCACGGGCACCTCCTATTTAGATTTATAACTTTCCTAAGGATATTAACACTTTTCTGGAAATGCAATCAACCTTGTTTAGGATTTGAACTCGTGTAGCCCAATTTACTTCCTCAGACAATTATCTTTACACCACGACTCTCTCTAATCATTTAGGTCCCGAATTTAAAACTGCTTTCTTCTTCTTCTTCTTCTTCTTCTTCTTCTTCTTCTTCTTCTTCTTCTTCTTCTTCTTCTTCTTCTTCTCGTTGATTGGGGCTATGAAATATGCTGACTGCACCTATGTAGAATGGTAAGACCATCAGTAAACGAATGTTCTGCCTATGACCCTAAACCAACTGATAGCGCAGTTCCAGTTTTTGAGGTTTAGGGAATGTAGTGGACTCATTCGTTGTCATTACCTCCAGGTCAACTCTGACTCGGAGCGGTAGTACCGGTTAAGGTTCCATCTATGGGTCGAACACAACTATTCCATTGTTTACATTACATGAAACAATTTGAGTGCTTACAAATGATTAATGTTGTATAGAATTATTAGTGTTAGCAATAATTGGATCCATTTAACTGAGAACAAACAAATGAATTCTGACTAGTTTAAAAATTAATTTACCTACTAAGAAATTATATATATATATATATATTCCGTATTTCTTGATAATATTCTATTACCGTTGATTGTGTTTTGTCTTTTAAATTCATCAGCATCTCTGTTTTATCCATCTCTGCGTTTATGTAATTTCGTTATGTTATAAAAAAAGCCTAAAAACTTTCAAAACGCTTTAAAAACACTCCTTATACATGCAACCAAACATTGATGATGGCCAATTAAAGCTTCGAAAGCGCTCGAGAAAATGTTGGTAAATTGATCCACTACTTCCAAGCTGAAACCAAGACACTTATCAAGAAACTTGAAAGGTTTCTTAATAAGATTATATAAACAAAATGTCTTCATCATTTAACCAAACATGCTTAAATGAAAGATTGCTGCCCAACTATACTCACAAACACACACACACACACACACACACACACACACACACAAACATATATATATATATATATATATTTATATATATATATATACATATATATATATGCTTGGCATTAAGTAACCCAAAATTATTGATATGCCATAAAACACAAGAAAACTAAACCAATCCAAACCAAACCTTATTCTTCTAAAGTTCTTCCTACTTTTCCTCTTTTTGCTGGCTTTTCTTCTTTCGATCTTATTCTTTTATTTTTCTCTTCTTTTTCTCACATCTTTTTATTTCTCCTTTTCATTCTTTTTTTTTTCTTTTTTGTGTTATTTTTTCTTTTTTTCTTACTCTTCCTTTCTTCTTTATTTCTCTTTACATCTCCTCCTCTTGTCTCTTCAGCTTCTTGAATTTCACTTTTTTTACCTACTTGTCACCATCACGTCCCTTTATTTTTCACATTACACTAACTAATTTTCTTTACTGTCCATTTTAACTTCCGTTTTATTTCAATTTTCTCTCTTCTGCCTCTAATAATTTTCTCTCTCCAACTTATTTCCCTAACCCTAAATGAAATCACACAAGTACTCGATATAGCTTTTTTTTTCATCCATTGTTCCCTCTCTCTCTCTCTCTTCTTCTTCTTCTTCTTCTTCTTCTTCTTCTTCTTCTTCTTCTTCTTCTTCTTCCATACACCCGTAGGCCAGTTGGAATTTCGAAGTGGCGCGTTGCGGGAACGAAATAACGATGACAAACGCCATCTGCCGTTCGAAAGATGCGGCTATATGTATACAAGTTTTGCTGCCCAGAAAAGAACAAGAAGGCAGAAAGCCAGAGACCATAAGATGATAACATTATCGCCAAAGTAAATATGGAACACGATTAGGACAAAAAATCTTATTTAACCAAGAGTCTTAAGTAAAATGTTTAGTTAATATGCATAGTTAAAATTGTTTTTTAAAGTTATATCGTTGTGAGTTTTCAAAATGTATTTGACATAAACACTTTTCTTTTCATTATGAAAGAGACGTAATTTAATACTAGAATAAAAAATTTAAATCGATGCATTTATATTCTAAATGCTCGGATTAGAAATAGTATCAATCTTATTTTATTTTCGAAAAAAGAGTTATGATACAACGAAACAGTCTGTTTGTGGAATACAATATACATATGCTCTCCACCGTGTGTAGAGCACTCTTGTGGGGGGTATTGGCTGGATGCTTCATACGCTGAAATGCAATATCTCTTCGTAAGAATTGAGTAACCAAGAACACTTAAGTAGAAATTTATACATAAAAAAAAACTCCTTCAATTACGCTGAGAATGACGATGGATTTGGGGTAAGATATCCGACTGACGTAAAGTCAGCCGGGTTTCGATCCCAGCTTGACGCATCTCGCGGGTCAAGCTAAACCGATGATTTGTGATATATATATATATATATATATATATATATATATATATAAAGGCTTATGGTTCTTAATAGCTCACTTCCTATGACAATCATTCAGGTTAACAGAGGACCAAATGTTGCAGTATTGTTAATTAGTGCTAAATATCAATGATGATAGCGTTTATATATATATATATATATATATATTACATTGTACTGTCTGTTACCCTGGATTTCATGCAATCAGTAATCGTCGTTTATATATATATATATATATATATAACATCTGCTTGCTTGTTCACGTCTGAGAAATGTGAAAATTTCATAGTTTATTAAGAAGTAAATGAAGAAAATTTTAGCATGGTGATAAGAGATGATTGAACAAGTGTGAAAAGAAAAATGAATTGACTGATGAAGCGTTTCGTTGTCGCAATTTTAACTGTGATACTTTCGTCAACCTTAACATTTTCGTTTTCTTAAATATTTACGAGACATGATTTTGATTTGATCTTCATAATATCAAAAATTAGAACACAAATCATCATCAATGATTATTTTCGTATCTGTTAAGGACGGAAAATACGATTTCATTTGCATTCTTTTTTGAATGGCATTCCAACTTGCACAGGTTATTTAATACCAAATCTATCCTTTTGAAAGTCTTTTAGGGGTGCTATTTAATGTATAGCTCGAGGAGGAATAAGGGAATTCATTTTTCTGACAAAGGTATTAGTCTGAAGATAAGCGTACTAGCGCGAGTTGAATTCGAACTCGCTTACTGCGATGTCCAGCACATTCCCCACTACATCAGGTGATTCCCTCATAAATGATCTTGTGGAGAACCTACTGAATTTTATATGCAATCTTTGTGGAACCAGTCCTCAGTAATAAAATGAAAGAATAATTACTATTTGGATGATATTCTTGTTAAGTTGAGTTACTATAACAATGAAATATTATCAGCTAGATGTAGCTAGAACGCGAAATTTCACAGGACTTCATTTTCTAAAGAGAAAAATAGAAAAAAATGTTTTTGCCAGAGTGATATCTGTCTATCTATCTATCTATCTATCAAATATAAAGATAGAAGAACAATGAGAAAATTTGCATGGAAAGAGTGTTTAAGGTTACAATTGTAGGGCAGATTAAAGAAAATAAGTGCAAATTTGTGCCGTAATATATTAAGTTGAGAACAGAAGAAAGTTAATATCGGGAAAAACATGAACACATTGGAATTCTAAAGTATTATATCCCAGTTGCAAACAATTGCTCTGTTTGCAGCTATATGATATTCTACAAATAAACTATCATAGACAACTAACTGAAGTCCTTGTGTCGTATATACGAAAGTTTAACGTTCTTCATACGGCTCCGGTTCACAGCTGTAATTTTAGCACAGACAATTTTAACGTCTACATGTTACTGAGCTTGAATCCGAAAAATACTTTGATGTGTCTTAGATATCTTGCGCCAATGTCTTGGCAGCCAACGACTGGTTAATTTGAAAAGATGTGCTGACCAATTATATGGTGTCATTCATGTCTTTTAGAGAGTGGGGTCAACCGCAGGATATAACCTGTTTACCTTAGCTCTTCATGTTCTTTTCTCTATCATCAAACGGTGATCAGTCTAACGTTGGTTATTTAGTCACGTGATAAGTTGTTCTTGCTCATGACTTTTACTCGAAAGAATAACATTGCTCAATGTTATAACACAGAACATCTAAACGAGAAAAAAAAACTTTTTAAATGAATATATAAATAATGATATCTCCTCGAAGAGATAAATATCTGTGTAGTCTCCCTTGTTAGATGCCCGGGACCATTCTTGAAATAGACAAGGGAAGAACTTAGACAAATGTACCAGAGGACGAGAAAGCTGATAACGATGCACAAAACCTTACATTCGAGAAATGACGTAGACTTTATGTGTAAAGAAAATGAGGATAAAGAGGAATCGCTAGCATTGAATATAACGTGGATGCATCAATACGATGACTCGAAGACAGCAATAAAAAGATCAAAGAAGGACTAATTACGGTGTCCAGTAACAGCAGAGACAACATCAGGACAAATAGAACAAGAATGATTAGTCAACAGAAATGGAAAGAAAAATAAGTGTATGGATATTTCAAGCGAAAAACTTGCGAAAAAACGCAAAAAACCTGGACATGGCAACAAAAGGGAAACCTTAATGAAGGAACTCAATCTCTTCATATAACAATTCAAAATAACCCCATAAGGACTAATTATGTTAAAGCGAAATTACATAATCCTATTTACCCAACCCCTCCGCTCGGGCAGGATATGACACAAGGTCAATTTTTTAAGCGGAGTTTAACAGGTTTGAATTCAGAGTTTTCCTTCTCCTAGACTAGTTGCCTCACCAAGGCTGAAGAACCCAATATGTCCTACTATTTACCCATAGCTGGGGGGGGAGAATAATTGGATTAATACCTTTCGCAAGGGTATTAGTGCTATGTGAAATGCAATCATTCTCGTCTAGGATTTGAACTCGAGTCTCCGTGTCCATTTCCTACGACGATAACCATTAAACCACGGGCACCTCCACAATACATAATAAGCAACAGAATAGCAAGTGTGATAGAGACGAAACGATTAATCTCATAATAAGCGAATGTAGTAAACTAGTACAAAAGACATAGAAGATTAGACATGACTAGGAGGAGAAGGTGATCTACTGGGAAGAGTGCAAGAAAATGAAATTTGACCATTCGACCAAATGGTATATGCACAACCCAGAATCCGTCCTGGAGAATGTGGAGCAAAGAATTCTCTGAGATTTTGAGTTAAAAACAGATCACCTTATATCCGGCCAGAAAATCAAAACTAATGATAATTAACAAAAAAAAAAAAGAAAAAAAGAGAACCAAAGATGGAAATCAAAGAAAATTAAAAAAGAGACTTGGGCATCAAAAGAGAACTATATATTTATTTTATAAGGTAAAAATCTTAAAAATATTCGAATTACTAATACAATTATTCCGTTTCCTAAGTTTCATGTTCTTTCCTCTCTCATTCAAACAGTGGTCAGTCTAGAGTCGATTAATTAGTCACGTGATAAGTTATTCTTGCACGTGACTTTTACTCGAAAGAATAAGATTGCTCAATGTTATAACACAGGGCATCCAAAAGAGAAAAAATAACTTATTAATTGAATATATATATATATGATTAATGGGATAAACATCTGGGCAGTCGCTCTTGTTAGATACTTGGAATCACACTTGAAATAGAAAAGAGAGACTTGGACCTCGACAGAGAACGAAACAATCAGTGGAAGGTTAACGAAAAAGTGATGCCATTGGTAGTTTTCCTATTTGTAACGATCCCTAAAGGTTTAGAAATGGAAATGGAAGAGTTAGAAATCGCTGCTTGAATTAAGACCATCCCAATTACAACATTAACATCAGCCAGAATACTAAGAAGAGTCCTGGATACCTGAAGAGACTTGTTGTCACCCAGGTTCCAATGAAAGTCAGTCTTTCTTTGAGCGAAAAACTCTAATAATAATAATATACAATAAGGATATAGGGATGGAATTCAGCATAGGAAAATGTGCCATGTTAATAAAGAGAAGCGGGAAACGGTAAATGACGGAAGGAATAGAACTACCAAACCAAAAAGAAAAAAAAGATCGGATAAAAGGAAACTTATATATGCTTTAGAATATTGGAAGAAAACACCATCAAACAATTAGAGATGAAGGAAAAAATTAAAAAAGAGCATACCAGAAGAACGAGGAAACTACTTGAAAACTTTATAGCAGAAATCTCATCAAAAGGATAAACACCTGGCCTGACCCTTTGGGCGATACTCGGGACCATTTTTGAAATGGACAACAGAAGAACTTAAACAAATGAACCAGAGAACAAGAACACCGATGACGATGCATAAGGCCTTTCATCCCAGTGATGATGTAAACAGACTGTATATTTGAAGAAAACCAGGAGGAAAAAGGCTGACCAAAATTGAAGAAAACGCCGATGCTTCGATACAAATGTTCCATAAAAAAAAGCAAAGAAAGACTGATTACAGTGAACAGAAACATAACAGACAACACAAAAATCAACAGAACAAAAATAACCAGAAAACAGAAATGGGAAGAGAAACAATTCTGTGGGCATTTCAAGCGAGAAACAAGCGAAATCTCAAACAAGAAAACCTGGAGATGTCTAAAAAAAGCCTCAAGAGAGAAACTGAATCACTTCTGATAACAACACAGAATAATGCTATAAGGACTAATCATATCTAAGCAAAAATTGAGGAGACACAACAAAATAGGAGATGTAGATTATGTGGTGATAGAGATGAAAAGATCAAATAATATAATAAGCGAATGCAGTAAATTAGTACTAAAAGAGTATAAGACTACACACGACTGGGTGGAGAAGATGATCCAGTAGGAATTGTGCAAGACGTTAAAATTTGACCTTACGAACAATTGGTATATGCACGATTCCAAAATCTGTACTGGAAAATGAAACGCACAAAAATTTCCGAGATCTTGAGAGACAAACGGATCATCTAATCTTGGCCAGACTCAGTGATAGTCAACAAAAAAACAGAACTTTCCGAATTGTGTGCTTTGCCGTTCCTGCTAACCACAGTTGAAAACTGAAGGAAAGTTACAAGGGAGATAAGTACCTAGACCTAGCTAGAGAACTGAAAAAACAACAGAACATGAAGGTGATGCTGATACCAATTGGATTTGGTGCGCTCGGTACATTCACCGAAGGATTGGTACAGCGAGTGGAGGACTCGAAAATAAGAGGATGGGTGGTGATCATCCAAACGATCGGCACGAATACTAAGAAGATTCCTGGCGATTTGTGAAGACTTGCTTTCATTCAAACTCTTGTGAAAGGCCATCAGCAAACGCTGGTGTAAAAAAACTCTCAAAGTTGTAAAATAATAAATAATTAGATGAGTAACTAAATAAATGTATTTTCCCCCTTTCTCACTCTCTTTTTTTTATATGACAGACATTTTTAATGAATAGAATAAATTATGGGATAGAACAAAGTCAAGTGGTAAATAACATAAACGAAATTTGTTGATGTGTCTACATCTAGATACTGAATTCTTTCTTTTGTTTACAAATTAATGTTAGCGTGTTCATGGACCCATAGTTTTTCCTACAGACACAAAGTTTTCCTATTATTTTCCGACTAATAAGAAAACAGTTTACAAAATCTCCAATAAACAACAACTTTTTTTATCATTCTTGGTTTTCGGACTATTGTCTTCATCTTTATTGTTATATTCACAACGTTTCGTCTGACATATCATTTGTTTGTACAGTTAAAAGATCCAACAGCCCTATTTCTAACGATTCAGTTTAACTTAAGTAATTTGTTGGCACACAGTTTAAATGTCAAATAGTTCTATGTGACATATAGATAGGACCATATGGGTTGCTACCATTCCGGGCCAGAGTGAACCTGTGAGCGATGACAATCAAGGCGTACTCCGTATTCCCGAAAGCTCCAGCATTACTAAAGCCTCATCATCAGATTGTTTTATATCATATCTAGGACATACATTGAGCAGGTGTTATTGTTCTGCAGAGATGGGGTAGGTGTATTATACGGCCCAAGTCGACTCGGCTGAAGAACAAATCAATGGACAAAAGTATAGCCCAAAGGGTCAGCCCAGGTGTTTATCCTTTTGATGAGATTTCTGCAATAAAGTTTGGTTTCAAGTAGTTTCCTCGTTCTTCTGATATTGTAATATAATGGCCGAGGGATTTCGTTTTATGCTTTTGGGTTTAGTTAGGCAGAGAACCTTTCGGCTCATTGCATGGGTTACTTAGGTTCAACATTAACGCAGGTGTTTGTGCGCGCGTGGAGCGTATGTGTCACTCAGAGATGTCACAATAGAAATCCGAGATGGAAAACGGGGCTAGGGAGTGCGAATGACGTCACGTTCCGGAAGCGCGCGGGGGATTTTGGACACCGAACGAGAAGGGTCGACTTTCGGAGCTCACAGAGGCCAGACAAGTTTGCGCGCAACGGGCGCCGTACGAGATGGTGGTGGTGGTGGGGAGTAGATGAAAAATCCAGAATATAAAGAATGTGTATCTCTCTCCTTATGTCGAAGAACCTTTAAACGCAAAGGTAATAAAAAGTTTCGTACCTGAACTAAGAAGTCGTAAGTGTTTTTCATATTTCGAGATTCCTATGTTCCATGTATATATGTTATGAACATTCTATGTACGTTTTACACATAGCCGTATCTGGCAATGATACAATATACTCTTTTTTTAAAAAAATTTCCTTCATCTCTAATTGTTTGATGGTATTTACTTCCTATATTCTAAAGAATTAATATCAAAGTGTAGTCATACAAATATGTTTCTTGTGTGTTATTTACCATCTGACGAATTCCATATTTATGCTCTCCTAAATGAACATCCTATTTGTTATATATGTCAATTTATAATTATGTATGGATGTATGTATTTATAAGTATGTGAATAAGTTTGTGCGTGTGTGCATTTTCTCCAGCTGTTAGTGTCACCTGTATTTCCATTTTAACGCGCGAATGTAATTTAGAATAATTGGCCACCTTTCTCACTTTACCTTCTGATGATTGTGTGCACCCCGTGAAACTTTAAGTAACGCTATCAATTTAATATTTTTCAAGATTTTAGACGTACTTTAATATAACAGTTCCAAGTGCTTTCTTTCCTGCACACTTTTGTCATTCACATTTTTCTTCCCATCCTCTCTCTCTCTCTCTCTATATATATATATATATATATATGTGTGTGTGTATATATAACAAGGTATATATGTGACAAGGTATGTTCTACAGAAAAGCTGAGTAACTGAAAAAAAGATTCTGGTTTCTCGAATATATATATATGTATCTATATATATATATATTGTCATCCACAGGTAGACTGTTTCGTTGTATTACAAATTATCAGTGTAGCTCGAGCCGCAAGATGCTTCAAGCTGGGAGCGAAACCCAGCTGACTTCATACCAGTAAGACTGGAATATTTTTGTGTGGTGTCATATCAACGAAATATCTCGTCAGCTGTTCAAGGACTATTTTTGATTTCATTGCTTTCAACAGCATCAACGTATAATCTTGAATTATGATCCGATCCAGTGCCAGAATTAAGAAAACCCCAAACAAATTAATTTCTCACCAGATATCTTGTCATTATCTTCAAGAACGAAGAATCAGCTCAAGGCGTATCTCACCGGCTTCTCCAAGAAGCAAAAATTCTTGCAAGATATCTAGGCTGCCACGAAGTTAACAAAGCTAAAATTCATTATCATTTGATTCGATCGTGTCTCTTTCCCAGAAAATAAGACTTTTTCCTCCCAAAATAGCAGAACCAAACTTACCAGCAAAGTTGGAAGACTTTTCTGAAATTCTTGATTACTTTAATACCATGGTGGATCAAATGTTTGGCGCCATTTTATTTCGTGCTAGTATGTGGCGCGTATATGACATGATCAAAATAATTCACACCATAAGTACCCTTTGTGGTGGGTAGTATTGCGGTAGTTGGTGCATTGACACGTTGACCATTGCTTTATATTCGGGGTGATTTAAAAGAAACACAAATGAACATACTACGTATTCTAATTCGGTGACATACTTAACAAATTCAAACTGGGCTCTAAAACCACTGAAGTTGCCAGAAACATTTGTTATGTGAATGTGAAGGTGTAGTTGATCCCAGGACATTAACCAGATGGTTCTAGAAATTTCGTTCGTGTTGTAAGAACCTGAACGACAAAGAAAGTTTGGTTAGTGTAAAAGCATGCTTCAAACCATCTACGCACATCCAGGGAATAGCATTCGGAGCGAACGTGATTCATTACCATCACCAGGCCGAGAAAAGATTCTAGCGCAGCCAAATTGAGCCTCATGGAACTTTTAAAACAATCTGGTAGTTAAAAGTCTTTTGCTGATGAGAGAGTGTCTTCTACTGTAAAATGAAACATTTAGGTATGAATGATCAGAAAATTGCAACACACCTACTTGTTAGGGATCCTGGTATCGTACAATGGTTTACCACATTGTCTCCAAGATCATTATTGTTATGTAAGTTTAGAAAAAAAGGGCAGCTGTCTTGGTGTAAACAACGTTAACTATTTTGTCTTGTAGATTTAAATAATGTTCGTCTATAGATTATTCTAAATGTATCAAAGAATTTGTCAAAGGGAGTTAGAATACACTGACTGTATCCCCAACAGAGGGGTCATACCTCCACAAAAATAGGTGTCCTGGGTATGAAACTAAACAACACCTGGTAATGAGGATCCAGTTCTGGAGAACTGAGAAGGATGAAGTTCGCCTTCTTGGCCATTACTTCCAGGTCCACTTCGACCCGCAATAGTAGTATCTAAAAAGGTCTCATCTGTGGGCCAAATAGACCGTTAGGAATGAATGAGCTGAAAATTGCCACACATCTACTTGTAAAGTATAGGCCAAATAGATCTTAGGGAAATTATTCGTGCTGGATATTAACTTGACGACCCCTTTGACATATGTCAATGCAGCCGTTGAAGTCGGACCCTGTTTGAATGAAAATAAGCAAAAATGCACCTGATATCTAAAGTCAACAGGACGCAGGTGTTCTCAACGGAAATTCCGCGGAAATTTAGTGTCTGACATGAAATGAAAAGCAAAAGGATCAACCGAGAATTTGAACTTGTCTCGCTTAGTCCATTTACTTCGTCAATGGCTATGAAGCTCTAGCTCCTCCAAAATCTTGTTGACTAATTACATTTAAACAGTATGTTACCATCTCAATTCAGTTCATTCTTCACTTCACTTCTCTGGTCGGTCGTTTTCTCGTCTCGGTCACTTATATGTTTCCATCGTGTTGCCATCCTTGTTCTTATTCGTTGATGAACAATGACTACGTGACCACATTTTCATGGGCACGTGTCACTTCTATTTATTGGCGAATTTTAATCACTACCCGTTCGACCTAAACGAAGAATAAGTGAGAGTAAGATGAAGGGGTTAACATCTCACGTAAATAGTTTCACACTCACTGATTATCTTCTTCTAACTCTAGAGCTCTTTTGATCACCAGACTGCTACTATCCAAAGAGAGCCGTAGTCAAAGAGTGACCTCAAGTTTAAAGTATGTCAATTACACTGTTTGACACGGAGGTATTTTTCCACTCAGGATTTTAGTTAAATGCTACCCTAAATGTCAAAAATAGATCTCACCGATTTATTAAGCAATGTTACTGACAAATCTTTCTCCTTTTTTTAAAGGAAACTTTATAAAACAAGATTGGCTACCAGTACATAAGTGTGAATGGTTTACTTTTGTTATATGAATTTTGTTACTGCAGACATAAGTCTGGTCATGGTGAATTAACAAACACATGTACACACACACACATACAAACACACACACGCATATATATATATATATATATATATATATATATATATATATGTGTGTGTGCGTGAGTGTGTATTTTATTTTTGCGACTATTTCAATAACTCTAGCGACGTGAACAAAAAGCGTTTAATGCAATTTGTAAATAGAAAATGTATATAACCAACCTAAGCCTTGAAAAAATTAATACTAAAAGAAAAAAACTAAAAAAATCCTTACTGCTTGAAAATAATCAACCATCACCGTAATGCCTTGCCAAAAGAAAAAAAAAACAGTGACAGTGTTACCTTAGCTAATACGTAAAAGAGTTCAATACACAATGTAGAACAAAACTAGAATATCTAAAAGAGCCAGAAACAGATTTCACCTAACAGATCTTCAGGATTATTCTGACTATATATATATATATATATGTACAAAGGTAGAGCGTTTGCTCTCAGTCCGGGAAACAAGGGTTTAATCTCAGGCCAAGTCATACCAAAGACTTAAAAATGGTGCTTGATACATTCTTGCTTAATACTCAGCATTATAATGTACGGATCAAGTGTAAGTGGAGTAATCCAGGGAAAGGGGCAGTGCACTCCTGTACACCTCTGTTTAGTAGTATTGAAAATCGAGCCTTCACGTTGTCCTTGACAAAGGTCGGTCAACTGACATATAAGATATTACAGTGCTAGGGTGTTGCACAAAATCTCATCTGTAATGTTCTTAATTGCACATTTTAACTTGCCAGACGTCAGACATCATCACTGCATCAGTAAAGTTGTTGAACCCTGATTTTGAATTAATAAATATCTTTCTCCTTAACTGGTTCCCCTTAAAAAGTAAAGAGTACAATTTGTCCCACCATTGTATATATTTAGAAGCACCTATAAATGCACAAATTCAATTTCATTTTTTAATATAACATTAATCGTCTTTTTTTTTTATCAACTTTTCCTTTCAGGGCGTTTAAAAATGAAAACGTAACTTTGAGAGTTCCTTTATGAAATTATGGATTTAAAATCTCTATCTATTCATCATCCTTGTCAACACATTGGGGGAACCTTCCACAAGGGTTTTCCGTGATATCAGTTTTGCTTTTCTAATGAAGATACATACATTGATTGATATTAATACATTATTAATTTACTGTATGAAATTGCAAGAATGTGTTATTACGGATGGAGAAACCAATACTGACAATGGATTCCATAATATTTCGTTCTTTATTGGAAACAGAACTTCAGATCTTGTAAATAATATTCTTAAACAAACCTGTGTTCTTTTTTGCACACATTTAAATGGTTTCAAATAATGCTATATAAGAGTCACAATTTGACATCAGTCGTTTGTTCGTACACCTAGTTTGTTCTATTTGACCCATACATAAGACCTTATCAACGGCTACAACTCCAGGTCAGAGATGACCTGGGAGCTATGGTAATGTAGGAGTATTCCGCATTCCCTACATATCCAAGGCTTGAACCTCGTCATCAGATTGTTTAATGCCATATCCAGGACACTGGTTGTGCGCGGGGAGGTCTTACCCGTTCTACAGAGATGCAGAGGGCATATTCTACAGCCCCAGCAAACTAGTCTTTATCCTTTGTCTATATAAGTTGTCAGGAGTGTATTTGTTTAAGGTCGATGCTAAGTAGACAGAGAAAGAAGAGATGGCTTCATGCCTTTTCTAAGGATATATCTGCATAGAACTTATGCGATATCCACATTTGTCCCTATATTTGCACATCGGTACATTTTCCCTTTGTAGTAATTCGGCAGACGATATTGTTGGAAGAAAGAAGCTCTTCAATAAAGAAGGAAGCAAAATATATTTAACACGCACAAGGATAACGCACAAGTAAATAATGCATTCAATCAAACAAATGCCAAGATAAAACAATGAAAGACAGCTCGACCCAATAAAAGCACGGGAAAACAAACGCATAATTCAGAGATAAAGATGAAACAAAGAAAGCCTAAAGCAAACAAGTGTGACAGACGTAAAATATAGTTTTAAAATTACAATACCCTTCCAAAAATGGCGGTAAAGGGAGAAAGTAGAACAAGGCTGTGAGAAAGAGAGTCGTTAACGATTTTGAACATAACGTGGACAGGTGTGGCAATATTTTACAATAAAATTTTATCGACTGCCTCATTCCGTCGGCCAATAGAAAATATTTCTGCGAGATATCGTTGTAGAATTGAGGCAAAACAAAACAAAATAGAAAAATAGGAGAGAAGAAATAAAATGGTGTAAAGGAAAACAAAGAATGTCGAATGAAATAAGTAATCAGGAGAAAGTGACGGTGTAGATGGAGGTAAAGTGGTATTGAAGAGAAGCAGTTGAATAGAACGAAATGAATGGAGAAAAGTGATAAAAAAAATGGGAGAAAATATAGAATAAAAGCCAAGGAAAGAAAAAAAAAATTAATAGAAAATCGAAGTCGAGAGGTCATAACAAGGTAGGAAATAAAGTGATGAATTACGAGGGAATGAAATAAAGTAAAGTCGTAGTAAGAGGGGAAAAGAAATACAATTGGAAAGAGATAATGAAAAAATAGAAGAAAAGAGAAAGAAAAGGAAAGTTTTGAAGTAAAATTCAATGAAAAAATTAGTAATGGTATTGTTTGGAGAAAAAGAGGAAGGAGAAAAACGGGATAAAAAAAGAAGAAAAAGGCGTTTACAAACTGGAAGTAAAAAGGGCAAATGACGATAGAGATAGAGAAGAGAATCTCCATTAAAGAAGAGATGAAAAAGAAGAAAGGCTGGTTGAGGTCAAGAAGAAGAAGAAGAAGAAGAAGAAGAAGAAGAAGAAGAAGAAGAAGAAATTATTAATTAATGATACAGAAAAGAAAGTGAAAAAACATCTGAAAACAGAAAACGTTGGAACAGGAATATTTGAAGAAGAAGAAGAAGAAGAAGGAAAGGATAAAAACGATTTTATAACAAAAAAAAGAAGAAAAGGGAGTTGACGTTCCAGAGAGAGAGAGAGAAAGAGAGAGAGAGAAAGAGAGAGAGAGAGAGAGAAAATTGACATTAAAAAGGGGTGGGAAAAAATGAAATATGCAGTAAGGGATCAAAAAGAAAGAAGAAAGAAAAGAAGAAATGAAGCATTTGTTAGACAGAAAAAAAAAGAGAGAGATAAAGAGAGAAAATATATTTTTTATCATAAAAGAAAAAAAAATTAAAAAGTATTATTGTAATCCTAAAGAGAAAAAACATTTAAAAATAAAGAAGAAGGACCAAAGAGGGGTTTGGATGAAACTAAGAAGTAAATACAAGAAGGAAGGAAATATTAGGAAAAACAAACGACAACAACTACTATTACTACTACTACTGTTATTATTATTATTATTATCATTATAATAATAATAAGAAGAAGAAGAAGAAGGAAGAGGAGGAGAAGGAGGAGGAGATGGTGGTTATTGTTGTAGTCGTTGTTGTTGGAGAAGGAGCATTTGTAATATGAAGAAGTGAGGAAGTGGTATAGGAAATAATAAACAAATGATAAAGAAAAGAGAGAGGGAGATGGGAAAGAAAACAAAAGAGAATAAGATATTATAAAAACTATGAAAAGTTAAAGGATTTAAAATCCCAAAGAGCCTTTTTTTTAATTAACAAAAGAATGGAATTTTCTTTAACGGAAAAGAAGAGATACCAAAATGCACATACGAGGCAAGAATAAAAATATAAGAGTGAAAAAAGAAATGACTAAAAGCGAAGATAACTGAGAATTAGGAAAAGCAATTTAAGTAGTGAGTGAATGTGCGTGAAAGAGAGAGAGAGAGAGAGAGAGAGAGAGAGAGAGAGAGAGAGAGAGAAGAGACAACGGTGATAAGGGTGATTACGTATATATATATATATATATATATATATATATATATATATATATATATATATATATATATAAAGCAAAACAGAAAGAGAAAAGATGGAATTTCGTTTCAGCTGGGAAGTAGGCGGGATTTTTCGATCTCCTCTCCCCTCAACCCATGTACCGTTGTATTGTAAAGCTGTGGAACTCGGCAAAAATTATTGGGAGAAATATAACCAGCCCTGCCACATCCCGCCTTGTAATTTTTCTGCTCCAGTGACCCATGAATAATGCCTCACGCTTGACTAGCTGCTCTCGTAAATTTGAGGTTAAAACGTGATTGCGGCCGGTCGCCATTTTCTTTCTGCCGGGTTGCCCTTCTGCACTCTCGTACAAGCAGTAGAAAAAGGAACTCCTCCGCAAAACCTGGCGGGGTTATCTTGGATTAAGGAATCGAAAAGCTCTTTGACTGGCTGTTGCCAGTTGTGACGATGGTAGAATGTATTCTTATTTCAATAGGAAACAATGAGAAGCGATTGTTTCGCTTCTTGTTTCAGATATTAGAAAGTTATTGAGAATTTGTTCAAAGTATAAGTTATGCACAGGTGAATATATTACCAAACGTATGCAATTACTTTTTGACCTTATATTTTTCCAAATCGTTCCACAAGTTTTGACCAAGGTTTTGATTGTTAGAGGAAAATAACGTAACACTATGTAGCGTCGAAAATATATTAATAATTTATAAAATGGTGGAAATCATGTCTGGCTGTATATATTTAGACAAGTAAACGTATATATATATATATATATATATATATATATATACACACGAAGAAAGAAAGAGATAGAACATTTTAGAATATTCTATTTCTATTGATAACGTTCTGATTTGAATTTGTTTTGAAAATAGCTTTCTTTACATTTACACAACCTCCGATTATGGCCGATAAATGCTCGAAAAGCACTCGAGAAAATTTCAGTAAATTCATCTATTAACTCCATCTTAAAATCAAAGCGCTTGTTAGGAAATTTTAAAAGATCCTAATAAAATCATATAGACTACACGTGTCTTTATATAATCAAATCTGCTTAAACGAAGGATTGCTACCAAAGTATACACAGACACACACATTATATATAATAATGAGAATATATATATATATATATATATATTTAAATATATATATATATATATATATATATATATATATATATATATATATATAAATTTAATACATGGCAAATATTCTGCGACCTTAGGTTTCATAAAGTTTATAAAAGTTTTTGAAAATTTATAAAACAACATTCATCAGGCAGTTAAGAAGATGGAATGAATAGAAAATACGACAAAATACAGACAAAGACCGTTAGGATTTCGTTTGGGTGTGTAGCTCTATCCTAGATATTGAGCACTGTCCATATTATATTGCACTTGGTTCGACACATAACCACAAAGTGATTTACTGACGACCAACACTCTCAATATATATATATATATATATATATATAAGCATTAACTGCCAAAGCTTGATGGCATAATTATTTTTAAGAAGTGTAAGGAATAGAAAATTTATTTGATTTTGATTTTTACGGAATTTCAACACGTTTAGGGCTATTTTATACCTAAATGTTAGACAATCGTGTTCATATTTACGTTTTGTGTAAATTTTCTATAACGGTTGTATGCACACGGTCCGATCAAATATCGATTTGACTCATTGACGGAACCTTAATAGGAACTACTAATTCAGGTCGAAGTGAACCTGCTAGTAATGCCTATGAAGAGGTACTTTGTACTTCCCACATCTTCAGAAATGGAGCCTCACAAACAGAAGCAATTAGAAGGTTTCTTACCCAAGATACATCTTTTTAGCACTTAGAATCTGGGAAAAAGTACGTATCAAACTATTCTTCTTCCATCTATCTGTGAATAACAGGACAGACTGGACTCTTAAGCCACGGGTCAGATAGTTATTTAAAAAAAAAATTCTTAATCTTTAGATTGTGAGCCAAAAACATTTAGATAAATTTGAAAAATAAAACACTTAAAAAACTCTTGAGTAACTACTAAAAAGAGTATTAATATGGACGGACAATGATTCCTAAACTTGTTAGCATAAAATAACCCAAGAAATGTTTACATGGTTTGGTTTCTTTGTTTAATGGAATATCAACCTTGGTAGGTTATTTAATGCCAAAGCTATTCTCATTGAAGAATAGTAGTGGTATTATTTAACCCATAACTGGGAGGATAAGGGGATTCATACCTTTCCCATGAGTATTTGCCCGAAAGTGAACGTAATAGCGCGATTGTAGTACGAACTCACTTACTACGATTCCGCAGTCCATCGCTTTAACCATTACACCACGAGGACACCCACCAAAATGTTTACATGTCGTTACATCAAACAATCATATCGAACATTCATTCTGCTTGTGACTTATACCAACTCGAAAGTTTGATGTATCCAGAAGAAAAGTCGATATAAATGGAAAAAAAAAAGCTTTAGCGGAACAAAACGCTAAAAAAGAACTAAAAAGTTGCCAAAAATTCTTTGCACCCTGGACGAAAAACAACAACAACAACAACAAAAAAAAAAAAACCAGCATAAATATTAAAAAGACATATTACTCTGAATATTAAATAAAAAATCATTTTGAATATTCTCACAGGAAAAGGAACATTGTGGAAATCCCACAGCGAGATAATTTTGAACAATTTTCAAATAAGATTCAATCAAATTACAAAAATTGCCTAAAATTATGAAAAAAAAAAATCAATAGAAAAATTATTAAAAAGAATCTACTCTTAATAAAACATTTAGAAGTGTAAGACTGGTGGTTGAATTTTCCATTAATTCGGTCCGTAAGAAAACTTAATCGAGCAAAGGATATCTTAATTGTCATTGGGAAACGTTGGAACCACTTTGATAATGAATATTGCTTTAAATTAGTGGAATCTCTACCTGAAAGAGTTAAGGTTTTCATAAAAGCCAGAGAAGGAGCAGTAAGTATTAATCTTAATTTATGTACCAACGAATTCCATATTTTTTTCGTCAATTTTGGGTTATTCCATCATATTTTCCTCTGCTAAGATTGATAATAATTAGGATATAAGTTTGAATAATTTAATTTGTTTAAGAAATATTTCATGAAAGCAGAATTTTCGGCTATTAAATAAGGTATACTTTGCTTTTATCTCTAATTAGTTTATTTATTGCTAAATAAATAAAACAACGTTAATATCTTCAACGACTGCTAATGCTATAATTTCTCCCAAGGGTATGATAATCAAGCAACATTTTTAAATGACTTTCAATTAAATTAAGTCTACTTAGATTTGGCTGTGTGACCACTTTGTAACAACACATAACTGAATTTTTATGAACCAAATTTATCCATATTTAATAAAGAACAATTTTCAAAAACATTTTTGTGAAATAAGTGATAGGCCTTAATATAGTAGAGAAAACCTTCGAAATTATATCAGTTTGCGTAGAGCATGATACATAAGGCTATTTTCGTCCATTTTCAAAAAAAAAAAAAAGTTAATTTTCTTGTCTCAAAATGTAATGATTCTATTTTGTATTCGTCAAAGAACTTTCAGGGTGTTTAAAAGTGTCACTTTCTCTGGGAGTTCCATTTTGGTATTATGATTTTGAAGTCTCCACCATTTCACAATCTCTAACAAAAACATTATGGAGAGCTTTCCTATGATGTCGGTATAAAATCAGTTCAGCTTTTCTAATAAAGACGTGATTTGTTCTTCTCCGAAAATATGAAGTATTGCACAAGGCCGTTTAAGAGCAGGAGCAAGATACTGCCAAAAGCGCACATGACCAGCGATGCCAAAAATAGTTTTTCTAATAAAGGCGGGATTTGTCTGACATCCCATCGAATCAGAGGGTGGCACAAGGCTCTCTTTGGTGGGGTCAGCGCAAGAATCAAGACTCACGTGTGACAGGTAAAAAAATTCCTCGGGCCCCGTCGGCATTTCCATGATGGAGCGCCTCAGGCACCGAGCAATAACCCTAGTATCGCAGAAGTGGGCAAAGACCGGAGAGGTTAAGGTATCGTAGAAAGCATACAACTGCTCGGTGAGACTGCTTTTCTAATAAAGAGTATTTGCTGGCCGCCCTACCAAAAGTACAAGTATGGCACAAGGCCTTCTTTATGGTTAGTCTAGGCACAGGGCTGTAGCCCAGACCCGTCCGGCCTTCCCCAAAATGCCTCGGGCCCCGTCGGCATTTCCCTGAAGAGGGGTTCCTCAGGTGCCAGGTGATAAACTTAGTACCGCAGAAGTGTGCAAACACCGGAGAGTTACGACCCCCTGAGGTTAAGGTATGATATTTGTCGCTGCCTCCCACCAGACAGGATTTGACACAAAGTAAAAAGCCCGAAGGCCGATGAACCCCCTGAGGTTAAGGTATCGTAGAAAGCACACAACTGCTCGGCGAGACTGCTTTTCAAATAAAGACTGCTTCATAGACATTATAACATATTTTAATCACCTGTGGGAGATTCCAAGAATGTGTTGACAGGGAGCGTTGACATCTGGAAACTCTTTGAAATTATAATGTAAAGCTGATCCCATTAGGGTGTTTACATTTTTTAATCACCTTGTTTATTCATGAGGAGCTCGTAACGTAATTGTCATTGTCGTAAGATCTGGACAAGACCATCCGGGTTAAAACCTGATGAAGGCTGCTTACATTTCACGTAGCATTAATACCCGATGAGTTTGTTGATGAAGCCAACCGTTTAAATTCACTGTTCCGGTTTAGCACCGAACATCTAGCATAGGTGCCGGAAGGACAAACAATAGATTCACAATGCACTGGACCTTCTGTTCAAGTGAATCTAAGACTAGCAAGGTCACTTGGAATACGTGCCAGGAGATTTAGCAAAGGCTAGCATAATTCACATTGCACCTAGTGATACTGCTGTGCACGAGTCTCGGTTCGTGTGTGACCTCTGCTTCCCCTTAATCCCCTTTATAAAATGACGGTGTCAGATCCTATCGGGTGGGAGGCACGGATAAATATCTACAGTTAATACTCATAGGTAATGTATGGATACTATTTTTTTTTTTCAATCTTCGGGTAAATTGTAGGTTAGATATATTGACCTTTTGTACGGCAACCAATCTAAGAGAAGGAAAACTCAGAATACCTAGAGAGGGATTGGCACAGTCCAAAACACGCTACATGAGTAACATTCCAACGACTAAACTATGTCACGGGATAAGTCTTTTATCATACTTAAAAATGTTATATTTTATTTTCGGAAATTCATTTGAGAAAATAATTGTTGTATTTCAAGTGATAATTTGGGCTATTTTCATTCTAATTATGATCAGTTGAAGATAATGTATCATAATCAATCATAATCCAAAAAGAAAGATTGAAAGAAAAATACAGATAGGTGTTACAGTGGGAGAATCATCGTTGTGCTTAATTACCCCCATATGCTTTCTATAATAAATGTATAAATTATTTATTCAATTTTGTTTTAATTGATAGCACCAATGATGACTTATTTATTCATTGACTTGGTCTGTAAGGACAGCAATTTTCTGTTGTGAGAAAAAATGGAAAAATTTAACTATTTTTTTTATTTCTTGAAAAATTTATTCAGTTTTTGTTATATATGCATTGTAGTTATGACAATCAAGTCTTTGCCGTTTTCCTGCTTAATATATTCGATTCTTCTTTTTTTGTCTTCGTGTCTGCTGTTTAATTAAAATCAGGAAATTAAATCGTTCGCCAGTGGTCCGGGAGACCGGGGTTCAATGCTAGGTCAAGTCATACCAAAGACTAAAAAGTGGTACTTGATACCGCCTTGATTAACACTCAGCCTTATCAAGGGTAAAGTGGAACAATCCAGGGAATGGTGTAGCGCCATTCCCTAGACCTTGGTGTAGTAGCTATTGAAAAGGGAACCTTTGGGTCACCCTCGACTAAGGTCGCCAACTTTACTAAACTGGGCCATTGGCCTAATCAGTTGAGTGTTCGCAAATGGTCTGGGAGACCGAGGTTCAATCCCAGGTCGAGTCATACCAAAGACTCAAAAAATGGTACTTGATACCGCCTTGCTTAACACTCAGCATTATTAGGTAAGGATCAAGGGTTAAGTGGAGCTATCCAGGGAATGGAGTATCGGCTAAGCAGGTATTCCCTGAGAAGAAGGCCTCTGAGACAAGGTGATCAACTTAATATGATCTACACAGCACGAACGCCAGCTGATCCCTGGATTTTGCAAGGTAAGCATGCGAAGCTACACCTGAAAAACAGTGGTCACTCATCTTCCGTCTCGTAAACCAAGTAAGATGTACAAGACAATGAAAGGTACAGCTGGAAAACAGGGACGAACTCCTGAGTGAAAATCTCTTATAAGCTCCTACTCATGAACTCAGTTTTGTGTGGATACTGGGTGCCTTCTAGGGGACTGACGAAGTGTGATGGCCAACAAGGAACGATAGGGAGAGTGCTATCAGTACAAATCTATGATGATGATCATCAAATTCATGCTAAAAATATACTATTTTGGCAATTTTTTGTTTCTTGAAAAAACTCTTACAGTTATTCAATGCCTTTGTTCCAGCTATGAAAATAAAGAACTTGTCTTTTTACTTCTTAATATATAGGCATCTTTTTTATATGACTGCCGTTTAATCAAATTAATGTAATCAAACACTTTTACTTAAAAAAAGGCAGAAGAAAAAGTTCTTGATATAATTTTGCTGGAATTGCCAAGACAAATGCTAAAGTAAAAATGGTTCATACACCACAGAATTGAGCATTGGAATATTGCTGGAATAATCGCATCATTTTCAAAGAAAGGAAAAATAATTCTTTTATCAAATAACAGGAACGAAACTTTGTTAGGAGAAAAATGGTTAATATATGCGGGAGATGAGTAATTTACAAAGTTGGAATGGTAGAATGATTTAGTGGCGGGGTGATAAATGGCAGTGTCAGCTCCCTTACGAGCTTGCAGGCTCCCCTAATCCCCGGCAAGCCCTGTTGTCAGGACGTAGAATACGCTGACTGTATCCCCTGCAAAAAAGTGTACTCAATGACAATGAATTCTATCAAAAGTTAAGTCTCCAGTTTTAAAGATCTGAGTGGAGTAAAGTGCCCTGACATTAAGCATCAATCCCAGGTTCAATCTGACAGGGAGCATTTGTACCTGTTGCCGTTCTATTCATGGGTCAAAGAGATTTGTTTAAAAATTATTCGTTTTCGATAGGACCGAGTGGCCAAAAAACCTCTTCCAAAAAGCAATTTCACAAAAAAACGTGATTATGAACCTACAATAAACGCGATTACTTTACCTCTAGGCATAAAAAATCCCATTAGGGATGTATGCAATTAAAATCCATCAATAGTGTTATGTTATAATGTTTAATTCTGTGGTATATATGCCGTTTTTGAAGTAACACTTGGGAATTTCTTGGTAACGTACTGGACATAGTGATAAGTGATTTGGAACTCCAGTCATGATATTACGTTCACAATTATTACACAGTCGGCTGGGGCTGTAGAATACACTGACAGCCTCTCTGCTGGGGGCGGGGTAAGGTTCCCTCCGAATGAGTGTCCCGGATATGTCACTAAACAATCTGATGGTGAGGTTCCAGTAATCCAGGGGCTTTGGGGAATACGGAGCGCCCCTTCATTGCCATTGCTCCTAGATCCAGTCTGGCACGGCGTGGTAGCACCTGATAGGGCCTTACTATGGGTTAAATAGAACTAACTGCATACTTATGCTAAACTGAATTGTTTGATTAAACTAAATAGTTTAAAATAGAAATGTTTTTGACAATTAAACTGTACTTAAGTTTAAACTGCGTGGTTATGCTAAACTGAATTATTTGAAATAGAACTGTTTTTGAGATTGAAACTGTACTTACACTAAACTGAATTGTTTAACATAGAACAGTTTTGACATTTAATTGTGTGTAAACAAAACCTGTACTTATACAAAACTGAAATAGCTGAATTAGAACTGCTTGACTAAACTGAATAGCTAAAAATAGAAATGTTTTTTACAATCAAACTGTACTTACATTTAAACTGCGTGCTTATGCTAAACTGAATTATTTGAAATTGAACTGTTTTTGACATTGAAACTGTACTTACTCTAAACTGAATTGTTATACATAACTGCTTGAATAAACTGAATTGTTTAAAATAGAAATGTTTTTGACAATTAAAGTTTGTCCTCATGCTAAAGTGAATTGTTTGAAATAGAACTGATTATTTACATAAAAATGGATTTAGCATTAAATCACCTACAAAGATTGATATGCCATAAAAACCAACCAACCAACCAACGTTCACTTTCGGACTAATACCTTTGCTAAAGGCATGATATCCCTCATTACGCCAGCTATAAGTTAAACTGTACCACTAGCTTTCTTCTACAAGGATGGATTTGGCATTGAATAACCCACAAAGTTGATATGCCTTTTAACAAAGTAACCTAACCAAGTGTAAAATTATTATTTGCAATGTAACTAGTTGATTTTACAATCGAGCCATATAAAAAAAGTACTTATTTCTTATTCTTTTCAATCTAGTCATTATGGTTCTCAATGTTCTATAATTAAAAGTACAAATCCAGGACGAGGCTGTTTGTGTTTCACTTTCATGGTAAATTCCGTGTGAAAGGCATGAGTCTATCGACACCCTCCAATTATAGGTAATTAGTAAAGTAGACCAGGCTCTTGTATCTTGGTATGGCAACCGGTCTAAGAGAAAGAAAACTCTGAATTCAAACATGAATGTAGTTGGAGAGCACATTCGAACACCGATCCCCTAAGAATTCACGTGTGAATACAAGTCTAGACCTAACTTAACCTACATCAGATGAATGTCGTTTATGAGAATATATATATATATATATATATATATATATGTATATATATATATATATATATATATATATATATATATATTTACCAACCACTCTGCTCGGGCAGGATATGACACACGGTCAATTCTTTAAGCGGAGTTTAACAGATTTGAATTCAGAGTTTTCCTTCTACTAGACTAGTTGCCTCAACAAGGCTGAAGAACACAGTCTGCCATACTATTTACCCATAGCTGGAGGGAGAATAATTGGATTCATACTTTTCCCAAGGATATATATATATATATAAAGGTGAAAAAATTATATTTGAAATGTCTAGCGTATTTCAGAAACATTCATATCATTTTACTCATCTAATAACTTGACTCATTCTCTTTTGAAGGACCTCGAATATTCACAGCCTGTATAGAAACAGTTCAATGTTTTGTGTAAATGTCTTTTCTTTTCCGTTTACTTGTATTCCTATACCTGAAAAAAAAATGAACACTGAATATAGAATTGTGACTTGTTTCTATTTACGCTGCTAAAATTTGAGATTATTTGAAAAACAATTGGTCAAGTTATGAGACTACAAATTTTTATCAATTTTTCTGAAACATTCAGTATATAACGTCTAGAAAAGGAAAGAAAGAGCGACTGACAATGTTCTTTCTACTCCTATGTTCTATGACATTTCATTGGGCACAAAAAAAGGATATAGTTCCGACAGTTTTGCTATTGTTTTTATTCCCAACGTTTAAACAATAAATCATGTGTGCTTTGCTCGCTATCTTCCTTCTCCAAAGTCGCTTGACTATCTATTTAGCTTTTTTTTAACAACTTCATAATAAAACACTACAAAAGGACGCAAACGTTTGCCTGACTTCAGCAGTGCAGTGACCATTAAATGCGGTTCTATCTTTTTCTCCTTGTGCTGCAATCTTTTCTCTCCTGCCGCCAGTTTCTGCCCTTATCTGCCATGACTTTATTCAGTTGCGCTCTTGTCTCTTTTATCGTCAATGGCGGAGAGCCTGACAGTTCGGTGTTAATAAATGGCAGCAAGACAAGGCCAATTACTTAAGTTACTCGTCGAGTGTCTTGATTCCAATATTTCATTGGCTGAGATGTCAGACGTTGAGCTTTGCACCCTTCTGGTTTGCTTTCGAGTCCCAAATCCTCTGCCTCCTCAGTTCAAGTCCCAAATCCTCCACCCTCAAGGTCAATTCACTATAAAACTATCATCATCAACATCATCACATTCAACTCATGCCAATAGCATGGATCACATTGAAAATCTGTAATCATCCGTCCTTATCGGTCATCGCTCTTGGTAAGACTTATAGACGACATCCAGTGTCCACATAGAGCTGATGAATGCAGGTTTCTGAAGGTCGGTCAGCAATGCAGTTTCGATGTATAGGAGTCTGTAACAGAAGTTTGCTTCCTCATATTTTGCCTAAAAGATGTTTCTTGTTTGTTCGCCGGTGTCATGACCAGAGTTCCAACTCGTAAAGCATTGATTCCTGATTTAGACAATGTTGCACATTCATCTGTGTGGCTCTCAAATCACACATATGCACAACCTGTCAGTGTACGAACTACAACAATACTCTCAGCTTCAGATGGTTCCTATCACAGCATGAACTCTTCTGGTCACGTGATGTACCAGCACTTACTACTTGTGCAAAACTTTTGACTCACCCTAGTACTTGTATTGATTGTAAGATAAGATGTCAGTGGCTGTACAGGATTTGTTCAAAGCATGCAGCACCCGAGTGTTGTTCCCATCTAGCTTTTTCTCCAACATTTCCTTAAAGTAGTGGTGGTGCAACCATACAGTAGTACTTACTCAGCGACCGCTTTGAAGAATTGTATTATTTCATTTAAGAGGTCAGATTTCGATATAGTCGTTGCCCTGTCAATAAAAGTCCATACATTTCCTCTTGTTATATAATAGCCGAGGGATTTCGGTTCATGCCTTTGAGTTTAGTTAGGCTGAGAACCCTTCTGTTTAGCACATGGGTTAGTTGGGTGCAACATTGAGGCAGGTGTTAACGCGGGCGCGCACGGGCAGATGGAGGTGTCACTCAGATGTCACAATACTCCGAGACAAAATGGGTGACGGAGTGTGAGTGACGTCACGCACCGGAAGCGCGCGGAGGTTTGTGCGAGAATTTGAAGGAAGTTAGAGAGTCGAGAATTAGACGCCAAACGAGAAGGATCGACTTTTGGAGCTCGCAGACCCGAGACGAACTTACGCCCTAATGGGACCGCACGAGTTGGGGGCCAAATGAATAAGACAGCATAGAAGATTGCGTCTCTCCTCCTTACGTCGAAACCTTTAACTCAAAGTTAATAAAAAGGTTTCGTACCTGAACAAGAAGTCGTTACGTGTTTTCGAATTCCGAGATTCCTATGTTCTTTATATGTTCTATCGTTATGAACATCATATGTCCATTTCGCACATAGCGTTAATTGTGAATATGGTACACTCTGGCAATGTTGATTTTATCTGCTGTAGATGTGATATATTTAGCGAAAGATATGAATTGGTCAACTAATTTCTTTATCTTTGCTACCACAAACTTCTATAACACGACATTCATCACTAGTATCGTCATTACTAGCATCAACATTAACAGAATAAATATTATTAAGTTTGGTTTAGTTTGCTTTAGTTTTATGGCACATCAACTATTGAAGGCTATTTAATGCCAAATCCATTTTATACATATAAACAGTTCTATTTAAAACAATTCGATTTAACATATTTACCCTGTTTAAATGTCAAAAACAGTTCTATTTCAAACTAATCAGTTTTTTGGACAAAATTAAATGGTTCCAAATAGTGCAGAGGACCAGGGTTCACTCCCATGTTGAGTCATACGAAAGGTTAAAAAATTGGTACTTGATGCCGCCTTGCTTAACATTCAGCATTATAAGGTACGGATCAAGGGTAAAATGGAAGAATCTAGGGAATAGCATAGTGCCGCCCCCTATACCTCAGTGTAGTAGTTATCGAAAAGGGAGCCTTTTAGTCTCTTCCGACGACAGTCGCCAACTTTACTCACATTTTATTGCTATGTATCACTAACAATTCAATTAAACATGTCATTTATTTACACACAGTTAAATGATCAAACAGTTCTATTTCAAACAATTCAACTTAGAAAAAGTCAACTAAGTTAAATGGTTCCAAGTATTGATATGTATCACTAACAATTCAATTAAACATGTCATTTATTTACATACACTTAAAAGTCAAAATAGTTCTTTTTAAACAATTCAGTTTAGCATATGGAGTGTTTATTTGTATTTGACCCATAGATAGAGACCTATTGGGTGCTACCACTCAGGGCCAGAGTGAACCGGGTGGGGATGACAATGAAGGGTTACTCTACATTCCCCCACACTCCAGTATTATTGGAAACTCACCATCAGATTGTTAAGTGTCATATCCAGGACACTCGTTTGTGGGCGGGGGGTCTTATTCGTCTGCAGAAAAACAGTCGATGTATTTTACAAACCCAGCCAACTGGGCCAAATATCGTTAAGAACAAAATGACGTATGATAGATTGAGAGATAGATAGAAGCAAGTTTTGATAAATAGATCGATTGATATGAATAGATTTAGACTAAAAGATTATAGAATACTGACACACATACAAGCACACAAAGATATATATGAAGTGATCGTGTTGCCATTAGCCTTTATTGCAAGTATCTTCACATATGAATTGAGGTCTCGGTAGCCGTTAAACGGATATATGTAAACAATAGTAATTGTGATTCATAACCGTTTAAAATTTACATCACTGCTACTGGTTTCTCATGGCTGAGGGTTAGAGGTTTGGATTGGCGTTTGAGTCACCCTGGTTTCGATCCCAGCTACGGGAAGCTCGTATGTCTAGCCACGCTAATGAATTATGATAGAACGAAACAAATCTGTCTGAGGATGACTATATATATATATATCCCTCTTACAATAATTGCCCTGGCTTCTACAACATCTCCCCGTACTTGGGGAAACTTATTTTAAGTAGCTACAATACATTCCATTTTTGATTAATCATAACGATGATCATCATAATTATCTTGTGTGTTTGTTTATTTTTTCTTTTCTTTTCATTTTTTTGTTTTTGTTTTGTATTTGTGGAAGCGGTTGATGCTTTTGGCCTGGTCATGAATTTAACGAACCACTTTAAATGGGGAAATACCGAGTTCGCAGATACTTTCCGGATTTATCTTAATGATTAGGAGGACTGCATCAGAATCCCCGCTCTTGGGTCGACTTGACATTGCCTGATTGTCGTGGTTACTATTCATTGTACTGTGATAAACGACGACTTCACCTTTCACCCCCAAAATATTTATAGTACCTTCGTCTGCGTTATAACCTAGTTCTACCTCAGTTGGTTGGTTGGTTGGTTAGATTTAATTGCATATCAACCTTTGGATATTATTTATTGCCAAATCAATTTTTAAACAAATAAACGTCTCTATTTCAAACAATTCAGTTAGGCATGAGTACACTGTTCAATTGTCATAAACATTTCTCTTTCGAGCTATTTAGTTTAGTCAAACAGTTCTTATTCAAGAAATTCAGTTTAGTATAACGATTGTTGTTGTTTACACACAGTTAAATGTCAAATTCAAACAAATCAGTTTAGTATAAGTATAGTTTTTGTTTACACACAGTTGAATGTTAAAACCGTTTTATTTTTAACAAAACAGTTTAGCATAGTTCTATTTAACCCATAGATAGAGCCCTACCAGGTGCTACCTCTCCGAACGAGAGTGGTTGTAGAAATTTCAATTTTAAATTCTAAGAATATAAAAGCTCTTACAATCTTTTTTCTGTATACTAGAAAACTTAGGTACATCTCTATTTGGGATGTATAAAATACCGTCATAGTGGTATAATCCAATTTTTATTGGGTCAACGATTCTACTAAGGGTATTTAGTATACATAAATCCACTAGATCTGCTATTTGGGCTGAATCATTTTCACCCAAAGGAAAATCAAAATAAATTGAGATTTCTAATGATATTAAAATAGCTAATTTTCTAGATGTTACATTAACCTCTCAGACAACTCTTATTGATAATTTCTTTAAACAAACCAATATCCCTCCTATATCAATGTAAATTCTAATCACGTACCTAGGAAGCAGCGTCGAATCAACCGAAAAGGACATCGAAACGAGGTTAACGAAAGCATGGACAGCTATCAATAGGCTATCGACTATATGGAAATCAGACCTAACCGATAAAATGAAACGCAGTTTCTTCCAGGCAGCGGTCACATCGATACTGCTATATGGATGCACTACATGGACGCTAACAAAACGGCTGGAGAAGAAACTAGATGGCAATTACACAAGAATGCTGCGTGCAATCCTCAACAAGTCCTGGCAGCAACACCCCACAAGACACCAACTGTACGGCCACCTGCCCCCTATCACGAAATCTATTCAAGTTAGGCGAACCAGACATGCAGGACATTGCTGGAGAAGCAGAGATGAACTCATAAGAGATGTACTCTTATGGATCCCCACACACGGCCGCGCAAAAGCAGGACGACCAGCACGAACGTACATTCAGCAGCTATGTGAGGATACAGGTTGTTGTCATGAAGACCTGCCTAGGGCGATGAACGATAGGGAGGAGTGGCGAGAGAGGGTCAGGGATATCCGTGCTGCCAGCACGATATGATGATGATGATGAAGTTCAATAATTAAACACGTTCCTAAATCTGTTAATATGAGAATAAAGAGATTATCATCGAATAAGAAATTTTCCATGAAAGTAGTGAAAGGTATATTGAAGCCCTCAAGAAAAGTGGTTTTAAAGAAGAGTTTATTTATCTTGAGCCAAAAATGATTAAACCTTATAATAACATTAATACTGATAATAATAATAATATGTATAAGGATAAAGAAACTACTGATAATTGTAATATTATTGTAAATTGTCATAAAAATAGAAAAAGGAAAAATTATATGGTTTACCCCCACCTTTTCGTAAACTTGTTAATATAAACATAGGAAAATATCTTTTTTTAAATAATAGATAAACACTTTAATCAGTATGATAGATTGCATAAAATATTTAATAGGACAACTTTTGGAATTAGTTATTCTTGCACGAATAATTAAAAAAAATTAACGCTCATAATACGAAAGTAATTAGGAAATATTATGACCAACTTGATGGGATGTAGGTTATGTGGTGATAGAGATGAAACCATCAATCACATAAGCGAATCCAGCAAATTAGCATAGAAGGAGTATAGGACTAGACACGACTGGGTAGGTAAAGTGATCCAATTGGAGATGTGCAAGAAATTTAAATTTGACCATTCGATCAAATAGTAAATGTACAACACAGCATCTGTCCTAGAATATGACTCATATAAACTCCTATGGGACTTTGACATGCAAACGGATCCCCTAATCTCGGCCAGAAGACCCGACCTTATAGTAATCAACAAAAAAGAGAACTTGCAAAAATGTGGACTTTGCTGTACCGGCTGACCACATAATAAAACTGGAAGAAATAGAAAAGAAGGATAAATACCTCGACCTTAGTCGGAAATTGAAAAAACTATGGAACATGTAGTTGACGATTATACAAATCGTGATTGGTGTATTTGGTGCAGTAACTAAAGCATTATTAAAGGGACTGGAGGACTTGGAAGTTGGAGGATGAGTGGAGACCATCCGATGTGATTTAATTGCGAGATGTAGGCATAAAAATAAATTAAGACTATTTGCAAAAAATTAAGTGAATGATTAAATAAATAAATAAATAAATAAGCAGAAAATGATTAACTATGATTTAATAATTTGGTAAATGAATAGGAATTTGTAATCTTTATAGTATTCTTTACTCTATTATTGTAATTTGAGGGGTTTTACCATAATTAACATTAGGTTTTTCTTTTAGTTCATTTTAATGATAAAAAATGATATACTAAAATTAGATTGTCTGAATAACTTTGTTATAAATATTTGAATTTTTGACATGTATTATTGTAACTGTTATTTTTGTCAGTTAAATTTGAAGCAGGATGAGACCAGAAGTAGGTTTACATGTCATATTTTTTTAATACTTATTGTTACTTGAAGGTTTAGGCTTGCTTTAATACATAGGAGAAAGAGTTTTTTTCTCCCTCTCTCTGTCTGGTAGTAAATTTATTTTATTTCTTGTTGGGTCTAGAGGACATTGGCATGATGGTTAGCGTGTTCACCAATGACTCGAGAGACATGGGTTCAATCCCAGGTCGATTCATACTAAAGACTTTAAAAATGGCACTTGAAGTCGCCTTGCTCAACACTCAGCAATAAAAGTTATGGATCAAGTGGAGCAATCCAGGGAAAGGAGTATCACTCTCCCCAACACTTTGGTGTTGTAGCTATCGAAAAGGGAACCTTCGGGTCACCCTCGTCTAACATTGCCAACTTTACTTACTTACTCGTTGGATCTGAAGAAGTACCTTTTTTTAGAGCATTGATTTATATCAATGCTTTTAACAGGATGGAAATAAATCTATCATATTAATGTGACCGATTGTTTTTTGTTTTGTTTTTTTCGAAAAAAATGATTTGCTCTGTAGAATTTATTTACATTGAGCTCTTTACCAGAATTATTTTATTTAATATTTTATTTTTGAATATTTTTCGACCTAATTGGAATTATTTCCTATTCCGGATTTACTGGATTGAATTATGTCATATATATATATATATATATATATATATATATATATATATATATATATTACAATTTCAATATTAAATTACAAACTTCTGAAATTAATAGACCATTTCATATACATAGACAGTAATATCTCATCAACTTTAAGTGATGCCAGCATAGGCAAATGTAAGGCATGCAATACTATCGGCAGTTTCATGACACTACTTGTAATCTTATCTCTGATTAAATAAAATATGAATTCTTCCTAGTAGCCACGTTAGTATTATTCTATGCCTGAGCAACCTGGATATCGACAAAGGTTTTGAAAAAGAAAAAATCTAAATGGGAACTACACGAAGATGTAGAGTGCTGTTTTGAAAAAATTGTGGAAGTACCATTCAACTCCACAGAAGCAAGATGACCACTTGTCTCCGATTTTCCCAACCATTGAAGTAAGAAGAACAAAACATACTGAACGCATCAAGAAAAGCCGGGACGATCTCAAAAATGAAACTCTCTCAAGGCCCTCCACGTAGGGTGACTGTAGGACAAGTGCATGCCGATGTCTATCAGCTCTGTGCTTACACTAGATGCCGTTTAGAGGAACTGCCAAGAGTGACGAAAGATAGGGGCGGATAGTTAAAGAGAGTCAACGGAATCCGTGTTATCACGACGCCTGTTGGAGGTGCCCGTGGTGTAATGGTTATCGTCGTAGGAAATGGAAACTGCGACACGAGATCAAATGCTGAACGAGATTGATTGCATTTCAGATAGCACTAATACCCTTGGGAAAGGTATGAATCCAATTATTCTCCCTCCAGCTATGGGTAAATAGTAGAGCAGACTGTGTTCTTCAGCCTTGGTGAGGCAACTAGTCTAGTAGAAGGAAAACTCTGAATTCAAACCTGTTAAACTCCGCTGAAAAATTGCCCTTGTGTCATATTCTGCCCGAGCGGAGGGGTTGGGTAAATAGGATCACGACGCCTTGATGATGATTATATATATATATATATATATAGTTATATGTATATATATATATATATATATATATATTTATTTATCATTCAATAAATAATGTGAATTTTGTCTCAGGAGTTGGCAGTAAGAAGCATTATTTACAGTTTGATCTTTTTCAAGGAAACTTATTGTAATGGGTCTTTTCATGCGCGGGAAGACTATCTACATGATATTTTCATTGACCTCTTCCTCCTTAATTTTTTTTTTTAACAGGAAAGTCAGTATCTTGGACTCGCAAAAATTCAGGATTTTAGCGGCAAACACATATTTACCCCAAATGTAAACATTTTAAAACTA